>CM049873.1:33539915-33554915 GCA_027474115.1 Schizopygopsis malacanthus | reverse complement strand
TAAATCACCTTCTCCTTGTAATACCTATGTCATACCCATGTCATTATACAAATTTGTGTCCTCATAAACCACATAAACATGCACACACACACACACACACACTCACACACACTCAAACACACACACACACACACACACACACACACACACACAATAAACAAATACAATGGATATTTCCGACTATTAAGCTTTACAGGGTTAAAATTCTCACTGTGGTGACACGTTCTTCCACCAAAAATGAAAATAAGACCAAAATCATGAAGGTTGTGGATGTTTTTGTGACAGATGGTGTTGCACGGAGACTGGCACGAGTGACACAGCGCTAAATCTGCAGGACAAATCAGCTAGAGAACTCATTCTGAGAAACTAAAATATATGCATTTTTAATGCTACAATATAAAATAGAATTTCATGGCTGCAGAAACATATTTACAGCACTATTTTCTCAATTCACAAGTCTTGCAAAATGTTAATTTCAGACCCTGTGTGCAACCTCACACATAAAAGCCTCAAACCACATTAATTTTCTCCTGAAGTCCAAAACTATAATCTTCTCCAAAACACAACGAAAGCTTGTGAACGTGATATATGACAGTCTGAATTCATTCTACGCGTTGACCATAATTGACCGTTTCTTCCTACCTGGAGCCTGTTGAAGCACCATATCAGACAGATCCTGCAGGTGGATGAAGAGAACGAGTCCTCCGACCCCAAACAGCAGCAGAAACCAGAAGGAGCAGGGCGGCTTGCAGACGGACCCCCGCATCCTCCTCCGACCGCGAAGACAATCCACCATCTTACAATCCACGAAGAGCATCACAGCTCAGACCGAAGACACTGCTGCTGAAAGAGAGAGAAACAGACTGTGAACACAGAAGAAGAAACCAGCCTGTTAGTTCAATCAATGGATGGAACAATTCAATGATGCTGTTCTTGCAGTTACATGTATGCATTTGGCCGATGCCATTATCCAAAGCATCGTATAACGCATTCAAGTTCATCCATTCTCTGGGAAATAACCTTGGTGTTATAGGAATGATGCAAAAAAACTTCAGTCAATATTAACACTGAACGTATTACTGAAAAAAAAGTGCAGAACCAAATTTAACCCTGTAAATATGAATAGTCAGAAATGTATTTTGAGATGGAACAGTTTAATGCATCTTTAGACAGCATCTATGATGTGTGTTTTGTCATATTTGATCCATCTGGTGTTTTTGGCTCATAAAGTCTGAAACTGCTCATTTTATTCAGAGACTCAAACTGAGTAAAACATGCAATTTGATGCAGAAGTTGTTATTTTAGTGGACAAAAGTGATGAAATTATGAATGCAATGTAAATCGGTGGTATCTTTATATCAGTATAGCATATACTTGGATAAAATAATATAAATATCAGTTATCACTCTCCAGTAATATGTCTTAGTAAGATGAGATTGAAGATAATAAGATTGATCCAAATATATAATGCAACACAATCAGAGGCGTTCATGGCTGGAGCGGAGCCAGAGACAGATGTTTATACAGCGCTGCACATTATAACCAATCACACACGATGCTGTTGAGCTTATGAATGCACGGACCAATCAGAGACGTTCAGGTGAGTCATCGCTGTTTTCTTTACTCGCTTGCAGCAGACTGAATATCTCCTTCTGGTGAATTCTCTCGTTATAACACAGTGCAGATGTGTATGAATCTGTAAGATATTCATTTCTCAGTGTAAACAGCTTCGGTGATTTTAATGGGAGTTTTTGAGAGTGCTTGAACTAGACTTTCTTTGATAATGTCAATGTTCTTCGCTCTTTATGTGTACAATGAAAGTGTTATGATAAGTAGCCTAACGGACAATGTTTTTATTCATATTAACTTTCAATGTTAATTCACATTAAATATTTAAACTACGTAATAGCATGATGGCCATATATGTTACTTAAGAAAACAGACAGGTTTTTTATGCATAATTAATAGATTACATTATTAGGCTACTTTGACCACCGCCCATGATCAACTAACATAATCTATAAAAGTGAGAATACAGATATTTCATGATATAGTTAATGCATTTGGGAATGTTTTGAATCAAAAGGAAAAATAAATCAAACGTAAGAACATAAGTGCTATTGTGGCCGCTGTGTGTCACATGACCCCCCCCCCCCTGACGTCCCTGAACACAATACAATGTTAAATGAGAGAGAAACATTCCTCAGAAGATGTGAGATGTTTCGAAGGCTTGAGAAGATCATTCCTCCACCGAGTGAGGAACAGTGAAAGTAAATCTTCTGGAAACAAACGCTCCTCAAAAGATCCTGATAATCAGATTTGAGACTCTTTTCTAAAAAGAAAATGACGTGTGGATAATCAAGTAAAGCCGAGCTGCTGCTTCAGTCAAGTGTTCATCTGGAAATAATATGAAAGTCAATCTTAAGCCAAATAATGCATAACAACTCAGTAGTTAAACCCTGAATTTGTGCAGACGCTCACCGCAGAACATCTCAGCTCATCAGGAGTTTTAGGATTCAATCTGACATGCATCTGCGCTCACAAATGAGCGAAAACATCAATGAAGCAGCAATGTTTTAAAATCAACAACTATCTGATGCGTTTCACGTCCCTGAGAGGTATGATTTCACATCGTGTTCCTCAAACGTGTGTCGGCATCAAATTAGCCCATAACGGCGTATTTACCAAAGACGCTTCAGCGTGATAGAGAAGTAATCACAAACGCATATAGACTCAACGGCCCATTAGCTCTGAACGAGAGACTGACGGGCAGAAGTGGAGTGAGACTGTTTATTTGACCTGATCTCAGAACAGACCATAATCAGGTGAGACGTGTTCAAGTGTGATTGATTCATATGTTCTGTCCTACTTCTGCTTATAGTTACTAAGGAAAAACAAGGTTGGGTGCATTATTGATGTACTGACACAAAAACACAGAATTTCTACAGAATACGGTGCATGCATGCTTTTAGTGCAAGTTCACATGATTTCACACGATAATATACCACTGTAGTAAAATTACCAGTTTAATATAGAGCTATTATTTCAGCTCCGGGAATTAGTTATTAAATATTAAATATTGCTTGGTTAAAAGTAATATTAATATTTAACTTAGTTATACTGTATTAAGTGACCGTCCACCGAACACTAGCCTCAGCATATCAACTTCGAGCTTAGGTAGCTTTCTCTTTATGGCAAATAAGGATAAAACTTCAAATCACATTCCAGAGACAATTCTTTATGAAATGAAAAATGGTTTATTCGTAATACTGCTATTCTAACATAAATGGATTAACTGATAACACACAAAACATACATACATACAAAGACAACGACATGCATAAGGGATTTTGTAAGTAATTCCTAAAATTAAAGTTAGCCCTTTTAGCTATTTAAACGCTTGACTTGACCGGGAAGATCACGACAGATGCCTTATTGCTCTGTTACTGCATTCAGATCAGATTCTACCAGTTCAATCAGCAATATAGATTTAGTTAGAATGTACTTGCTTGTTGACAAGAAGCAGGTTGGAAGTTGTTTGTTTCCTTCAAATGCGTTGCTCTGGTCTTTGTGCTCGGGAACCACGTGGGTTGGTTCGTGCGTCTCCGGGTGCTCTCGGGTGGAAACACGAGAGATATGGCTGCTGCCGCGTGACGTCACAGAAAGCTGTCCTTTCGTCCGTAGGCGTTCAGCTCGTTATTCTTTGATGTTGTGCCTTCTAGCCTTCGCCTTCGAATAGATGGTTGGTTTGGTCGGTGTCGAGACAAAGTTCAGGTAAGAGCGCGAGCAGGCAGAGAAGTTACGAGCGCAGCTCCAGCGATGTTAAAGAGAGATGTTCCAGAGAGTCACGCCATGTTTCAGAGAGCGTCATTTGCAACTGGCGCGTTGTTTTTCAACAGTCCGATTTGTCCTGCCCCCGGGCGGCTTGTCGAATCCGATCGTCCGTATGGGGCGGAGCCCCGCCCATGTCCTTGCTTGCTGGGGGGGGATCAAAAGTTCTGTGATGTCTCCTTACTTTTGGGAAGGATACACTTTATCGCTCTTTATACATGTATAATTACGCAGGGTATTAAAATTTAACGGTCGTCAACACAGTCTATCGCATCTGAGTCTAGCTTTCTTTAGAGATCAAACACCGCGTAATAATACACACATTACAGTTTATACCGTTTAAAGCATGATTAAAAATTCCCACATTGTCCTAAATAATTGGCACTCGAAATCATCACATCATGCCTATGAGGGAACGAGTACACATTAAATATACATATATTTATTTGTTTAGTTGCAATAGTTATACGTGTCAAACAGGCAAGGAGTTTGGTTTTCCTTTGTCTATCCGAAATGGACCAGAGTATTGCTTGTGCTGGGAGAGAGGGAGGGGTTGAAATCCCCTCTAGGAATGTAGGCTTGACGGTGTCCAGAACCATTCCCGGAGCCGTCCGTACCTTTGCACGAGAGCGCTATTGATGGAATCAGTTGACCCTCTCCACTCTTGCATGGAAGGGAGGACTTTTGGGTAATTATTCATTTCTGTTGCTGGGTTGGAATTCTCCGTGTGTGTTTTCAGGTCGACATTGTGTTACACATCCCCCTTTTGTGTGGAGATGTACCCGATGGAACATCTTCAGGCACTGGAACAAGAGGCAGAGAGAATGGACACACACAAGACACCAACGAGATCTCTATCACTGACTGAAAACTGGTGCAGGGTAATTTGGAAAGGAACAGGTGAGAAACTTGAGAAGACATAGGGCTAGTTTGTTTAGCATCGTTGACAATTGGGTCATTTTGACTGGTTTAATTGTCGGGGTTTTCACGGGACGGTATAGGCATGATCTCAATCAGGTTGGTCACATTCTCGGGTTCGGATTCTAGGTCGAGATTACCACGTCGAAAAAGGCGAGGGATGCCTGACGTGCATTTGTTGAGAGACTCTTGAACGACGTTCACTCGCTTGTGTAGGAGGAAGGCCAGTGTCAAAGTCACAACATATCCTACTATAGTAGAGATACAAAGCGCCGTGTCAGCGGCAGACCAGGACCGAATAATTGGCGCGCCAGCGGGCGGAAGGCGAGCGATAGCTTCTAAAGCTGTGTCAACCGGTGTCAGATCAATAAGCTGCGTTCCTTCCTCCTTGATCCTTTCTTCCAATTCTGGATCGAGGACAAAGGAATGCTGCTTGAAAAAGGGTGAGATTTCGATTTCGGCCTGATACTCGTCGTCGGTGAGGTGATACAATGCTAGTTCGTCAATATGGAGGATCGAGCCCTTAGGGACCGTGATCCATAACGTTTGGTTAGGCAGACTAATGCGCGTAGCGGTGTCGTGTTGATCATATGTGAGGGTAGCCGTTCGGGCTGGGGTGTTCACCAGCCATCGGTTTCCTACAATTTCGGCTTGTGTTACCTCAACCTGAGAACGTGGTGTTGCGTCGGCGGGGCAGCTAGCGTCGGGTCTCATGGCTTCTAAGCCACAGATGCCCTCTGTATTATCGCGTACGAAGGGTTTACTCGGGCAGAGGAAGTGAATGTCTTTAGTGAGCGTACACATCTTTAGGTTTGGAGCCAAGTACAACTGTTCGTTGCTATCGTGATACGCGACGACCTCGGGAGTGTGGATTTTGACATAGGTGTTCCCTTGCCAAAATCCCACATTCACAACATCTTTAAGCCGATAAATATTATTCGCATCGATAATAGGCAAACTGAGAAGAAACGCCAGATCGCCTGCTTCCGGGTCTACGTACAAGGGAATGGCGCTACCCAGGGAAAAGGCGAGATGGGTTTGAATGGGGCTAGGGGGGCCCATGGTGGCCGAAGTTAAGATGTTCTGGACAAGGCTAAGGGGTATCAGATAATGTGGAATCCTACCCATGGCTAGGCTATCGATTGAGGAACTCACTTCGCGTAGCATGTCGGCCATGAGCATAGTTAGGAGTTGCGTTTGGGCTAAATCGCCTTGCACTACTGAGAATAGTTTATTAATAGACTTGATAGTTTGGTTTAGGAGGCTACTATGTGTGTTTAGAACCGTGATCGTGCCATTCAGGGATTTTCCGAAAGTCTGTAGGGCGTGGCTCTGAACTAGGAGCTGTTGTCGTATCCCAGGCATTTCGGCCTGGATTTCACCCACATGTCGCCTGACAGTAGCTAGATTAACGGCGTTAGCCGTGTTCATGCCAATGTTGAACAGAGTTCCTACAGCCGCAGCAGCCCCCAACAGGGCCCCCAAAAAACGTTTGGGTCGCCGGTTGTACCCGCTGAGGTCAGCCTGGGTTACAGTTAATTTTTGTAATTGGAGCAGCATGTGGTTCACATCTGCTTGGGCATGGGCCAGGATTTCTCGAGTCCAACGGGCTCCAGCCCAAGAGGTGTGGGTGACTGGGAGGGTGTAGTGAACTCTGTAAACATCGCGGGGATCTAGTCTAACATACACCTTTTGGGTGTAGGTTTTACAGTTCGTTATTAATAACCCCGGCTGTTCGCGAAGTACGATCCCTGAGGCTGGTCCGGGCGCTGCCACTTCTGGCTGGGGCATGGCCCCAATCACGCAGAGACACAGGGCGGCGAATTGGAGCATCTTCCTGGTGATTGAACAGAAAGAGGCATAATTAGCGGTGACGATCATACTTTGGCGGATTGTTTCGATCGGTTAACACCAGTTCTTACGACGACCTTATTGACGGAGGTCGCTCTCACTTTCAGGACCTGTATTCAAGGATTGGTTAAGGGGGTTCAAAGTGAGAGAGAGGAAAGGAAAAACACAAAGTGAGACACGAAGGAAAGAAACCAAAAAAAAAAAAAAAAAAAAAAAAATTAAGACAAAAATTCAAAATCAAAATCAAGCAAAAAAAAAAAAAATTAAAAACAAAATTGAGGGTAACTCCTCGCTACTAGATTGGTCATAGCAGTGCTGTGGAGGAGAGAATATGGGTTGTGTCTAAGCATGGTTGCTATATGTTTTCCTAACATATCAATACTAATGCTTGTGTGGTGCATATGGTGCGTGTGGTGCATATCGGTCTGTGTCAGTGGGTCTGATCTTCCCCCTTTTCCTGTCGGTGGTTTGGATTTGCCGGTTGGCACTGGCAACCCATCATGGTGCATCGTGTGCGTGTGTCAGCATGCTCCCCCTCTGGCCGTGAGGTACTACGAGCTGTGGCGCAGTGAGTGGCTCAGGGACATATGTGTGGACACCGTCTTGCAGATGCAGCATGTAGTCGACAGGGTGGAGCTTGCGGAGCTCGGAGGATGTGTTACATGGTTTTGACATGTGAGCTGTCATGGTTCGTAGTGACGAATCCGCATGTGAGGGTGAGGAGATCGTCAGCAGCGAACTGAGGTGGTATGGTAATGCAGGAGGGCAGGGGTGTGCTCGCCAGTGGCGTGCTGGCGGCGGTTTACTGCTGCCACTGTAGGGTTGGGTGGGAGGGCATGAAAGGTCCAGGACTCTTCATGTGAGGCACCTGCTGTGGTGAGGGCATCGTTTTGGTCATTTGAGGGGCTGGAGTTTGGGAGGAAACGTTTAGGATGTCAGACCTGATCTGGTGTTCTCCGGAGGAATGGCAGGTGACTGAGACAGCACTTTCAGGAACTTGGAGTTTCATCAGCAGGTGTTTGTTGGACGCTGCTGTGATTTGGAGTATTGGTGTTGAGTTAGTGTTTAACTCTGTTGCTGGGTTTTCAGGTGGGGTTTCATGTCCATCTGAAGTTAGGGTGTTTACTGTTCTCTGAGAGCAAGGTGAAGCGGTGCTGTTTTCTGGGGCTGATTTGTTCAGCTTGTCACTGCCGTTCTGCCTGACGGCTAGTCAGGCTGACTCTGGTTCGTCTTCCTTTTCCCACTGATTCTCATGAGACCACTTCTCCCAGTGTCGTCCAGGTGAGCGTTGACGTCCACGCGGTTCATCCCATCGGTCATACCTCTGTTCAGGTCGAGTGTCAGCGTGTGGGTCTCGTTCTCTGTTGGACGGGAGTGCATTCCATTCTCTGTGTGGTGGCTTAGCGCTGTCTTGGCGTTGGGTGCCCTCTGGAGCCAGTTCATGGTGTTGCGTGTTGAAATCAAGAACTGCTGGGGGTTTTGTGCTCTTTTCTGAGGCCATCTTTTGTTTGTAGTAGGCCTTTTGCACCAAGTCTCGCAACTGCTGAGTGTTCATCGTTCGTGGACATGCGAGAACGCCAAGATGGTGGCTTATGCCAGGATGAAGATTCCTGAGGAAGAGAGTTTTAAAGTTCAGTTCATCTTCCATGTCAGAATCATTGCGAGTTCCAAAATATGCTTGTCTGAGTCGACTGTAGTAAGCTTGAGGAGTGTCGTGACGTCCTTGTCTCATCTCCAGGGCAGCCACGAAGCCTTGATCGGACTCAGGGTCGGCGAACTCTTTAATAAGGGCTTTTCGCAGCCGTTGATAATCAGTCTTTGTGTTAACAGGCTGCCGGTCCAGGAAGCTGCGTACTTCAGGGCTGGATGTCGTTCGGAGTAAATAGAGTTTATCTTTGTCCGTAACGTTAGGTCGCATTTCCAGATGGAAATCAATATCTTGCAGATACGCTTGGACCGTTTGGCTGTTTGGCACGCTGGGGTTGAATTTGCCAACGTTTCGGGCGAGCTTGTCAAGGTCTTTTAGGTCCAAGCTGTGCGACGATCTGCGGCTGGCTGCAGCAGATTCTTCTGGTTCTGTCGTGATATAAAGTCCTTCAGACGGCGCTGGTGACTGTTTTAACATCACCCCCTCTGTCTTATGTTCACGTGTCAGTCCAGGCACAGGTGACTTGGTCCTGCTTGGCAGGGGTGCGGTTGGTGCACGTCCTGTCCTTGACGGCTCATGGCGTAGTTCGTAAGCGTGCTTGAGTTCCTCTTGGAAACTTTCAGACTCCTCTGTGACGTAGTCGAGCTGTCGTGTTAGGCGGCTGATCTCATTCCTTGACTCAGCCAAATGAACTTCGAGGGCCTTGATTCTGCTGTTTTTGTCCCTGAAGTCAGTCTTTGCCTTCTCCAGTAGCTTCTCTGCATACTGTAGCTTGTCTGCACAATCAGCGAAGTCCTCTTTGAGCTGCTGCACTTCGTGGCTGGTAGCTTCTAGAGTCTCTTTTAGCCTGTTGGTCTCCTCCTCGGTGTCCTGCTCCACCTCATCGGTCCCTTCCTGTTGTACCTGAGCTTCACGTTCCAGCTGCTCTATGCGTCGTTGTGCGCTTGTCAGCTCCTGCTGGCGTTGTGCGGCGTGCTTGTCGCTCAGTTTGAGGGTGGCGATGAGTATGTGGCTTAAAGAACCGGTGACCTTGGCTAATTCTCTGGGACTGTAGTTTTGACTTGGGTCTTGTCCCATAATGCTTGCGATGCTGTCATCTAGTTGATTCTGTGTCTGATGTTGGAGTGTTTCAGCAGCTTTAGGGAGTATGCTGCCCGTTGTAACACTTAGCCACATTTCCAGTCCTTCCCAGTGACCGACATGTTCTGTTTCGTGAGACATGCTCTGGCGGGTCAGGGAAATCTTGGACCGAACTGACACAGACCTTGAATAGGAAACAAAGCAAAAACAAAACAAACAAAACAAACAGGGGTGTAAATGTGCAGAGTGTAGTGTATGCTAGTGTTGATTGTGTCTCTGTGTTTGTGGTCCTCTGGCAGGTGCTTCTAATTGTAGTCTCTGCAGATAAATTATTGGGCACACACAAGGGCAGCCCCGCTGTGAAGCAGAGAAAGAAAAACACACACACAGAATGGGTACACAAGGACAATAGCACTAAACAGGTCTCTTTTTTTTAATAGCAGATTTTCTTCGTTTCGCTTTGTTAATTCTGATTTAGAAGGGCGCTTCTAATCAGAGGATTGTAGGCGAGATTTTCTCTTTTGTAATAAGACTGGTATTGCTATTCCAATTTTCTCCTTGGAGGAAAATAACAGCAATGACAGTACTTGTCCCTTAATGGCAGGATTTTATACCGCGACGCTGGTCAGCGTATGTCACGCGTGTTAAAACTTTTGCCGATGTCTATCTTCTCATTGCACCTGCTTTAACCTGGGGGAATAGGATTTCACAATAGAGGGTAAAAGGGTAAACAGTTTTGAATGTAATTCTCAAGTTTCACATACATCTGTTCAATTGTGACATTTCGCTCTATTCGTGATTTTCCCCGGCCAAGTCTTAAGCAAACAAGTCAAATTGGAAGTTAGTAACAGGGAAAAAGAAAAGAGATTAAGATTTATTCCCAAGATTTAAAACTCAATACGTTGGCACAAGGTGGTGCTGTTGAGTCTATATGCTTAGGTTGGTTTGGCTGTTTACAGGATAAACCACCTGACCTAGGTTGAGGAAACCTTAACTCCCTTTTGGGGTTTTCTAATTAGAAGGTTACGTTTTATGCTCCAGATTGGTGAAAAGTGATTTTGACTGTGTGGTTTCACTGTCACTTCTCCAACACAACACTAGGGGGAGCACTATCTACTCTCAGGCCTAAGTAAGAGGACTAATTTTAATTTAATAAAATTGTTTTAATTAAATTATTATTAACTTTACTTGAGTCAATCAGCTCACCTAAGAAAATGAAGTATGGCCTACAGATAGGGCCAGACTTGTATTTAAGTTTGAAATTTGGAATTAAAAATTAGAATTTGGTTTCTAATTAAAATTTATGTTATAATTAAAATTAATAGGATTCACTTAGGATTAGAATTTACAAATGCAATCTGCAATTGAGTTGACAAACCAATATTGTTGCAAAATGTAAACAGGAAGTGTAGTTAATTATTAAATGTAATTAGAATTTTCGAATTCATAATTAATTATTAAATTAATTTACAGCTTCTAAATCACTAGTTTTGGATTCCCATAATAGTAATTCAAATAATTTCCAAACTTAAGCATTCCTCGTCGTCATTAACACCAAAAAAAAAATTAACAATAAAATAATTAATAACTAATCTGTATCCTACTTGTAAACGAAATTAAAAATTTTCTTCTTGATAACTTAAGGCTCTATTGTAGTGGTCAAATTATAAGGGCGTTTTATGGTTCATAAATGGATGCTATTGTTCCTGGAAGCAGGAATTGAACATTCTATTAAATGAAATTAATTCAAAATTAATTTGTAATCAATTGTGACATTCAATTAACAATTAAAAATTCCTAACAATAGCGCTCATCCATTGATGTGTCATGAAATCACAAAAGCCATTATAATTGAATGAGGTCAAACTCACCATATAATCAACAGTATATTAAACCAACCTGTGAAAATGTCAGACAGATAAATGGGTCACCTTAACACAGCCAGCTTATTAACATGTTAGTCTGTTAACTGGGAAAATAGAGAGAGAGAAAACGGGAAATGTGAGTGGCTTTTTCACACCCACCGCATTCAAGCTTTAACTGCTATGTGCTAATCGCTAGCCGTAATGCTACCGCATTGCATTTGCTACGCTGCTAAACTTCTTTGTTTCAGTTAGCTTATATGCGGCTAAATCTCCACGTGGCTGAACTGGTCGCTATGACGACCCAGTGCCTGTAGGAGAGAGAGAGGAGCAAAAAAAAACAACTCAACTGTGCTCCAGACTAACCCTTCAGATTAGTCCAGCATTGGTCAGATTTGAATCTTTACAACACATAATCTCACTCGTTTAGGGCGAGATAAATTTATCTCCGGGTTACTTATAACCCATCAAAACCTCGGCGGGTTATTATGCGAATATTTGTCTGTTTAGACCGCGCACATAAACACAAACAATCGATTGCGCAATCTCCCCCTTTCTCAAAAACGACTGGCCACTTCCTTTGAGCGCCGTGCGTTTGAATTCACTCGTGAAATCAAATGGCTGAGAATGATTTAAATAGCTTTTTTAAACATTCCACACCCGGGGGATTTGAAAATATAGCGGAGTTTGAAAGTGGGACACGCACTTACAAATCAAACTATACAGGCCTTCACTCAGAGCTCAAACGAGGGACACGCTCATTTGTCTCTTTTATGCGCTTTAGAGCGACTTTTACTTATTTACTGCAGTTTCTTCTCACAACTCGAGTTAAACAAATACCCTTTCTCGTTCAAACACACTGTGTTTCACAAACCAGCAATGCAATACCACAAATAACCGCTTTTCCTGTATTTACTCAGTTTTTTCCGGATAAAATTGAGAAATACCCTTTTGCCTTTGGTTTGATTTTCAGATTGATCTTTAATTGCCCGCATCCTCCACCATTTGTAGTAAAATTACCAGTTTAATATAGAGCTATTATTTCAGCTCCGGGAATTAGTTATTAAATATTAAATATTGCTTGGTTAAAAGTAATATTAATATTTAACTTAGTTATACTGTATTAAGTGACCGTCCACCGAACACTAGCCTCAGCATATCAACTTCGAGCTTAGGTAGCTTTCTCTTTATGGCAAATAAGGATAAAACTTCAAATCACATTCCAGAGACAATTCTTTATGAAATGAAAAATGGTTTATTCGTAATACTGCTATTCTAACATAAATGGATTAACTGATAACACACAAAACATACATACATACAAAGACAACGACATGCATAAGGGATTTTGTAAGTAATTCCTAAAATTAAAGTTAGCCCTTTTAGCTATTTAAACGCTTGACTTGACCGGGAAGATCACGACAGATGCCTTATTGCTCTGTTACTGCATTCAGATCAGATTCTACCAGTTCAATCAGCAATATAGATTTAGTTAGAATGTACTTGCTTGTTGACAAGAAGCAGGTTGGAAGTTGTTTGTTTCCTTCAAATGCGTTGCTCTGGTCTTTGTGCTCGGGAACCACGTGGGTTGGTTCGTGCGTCTCCGGGTGCTCTCGGGTGGAAACACGAGAGATATGGCTGCTGCCGCGTGACGTCACAGAAAGCTGTCCTTTCGTCCGTAGGCGTTCAGCTCGTTATTCTTTGATGTTGTGCCTTCTAGCCTTCGCCTTCGAATAGATGGTTGGTTTGGTCGGTGTCGAGACAAAGTTCAGGTAAGAGCGCGAGCAGGCAGAGAAGTTACGAGCGCAGCTCCAGCGATGTTAAAGAGAGATGTTCCAGAGAGTCACGCCATGTTTCAGAGAGCGTCATTTGCAACTGGCGCGTTGTTTTTCAACAGTCCGATTTGTCCTGCCCCCGGGCGGCTTGTCGAATCCGATCGTCCGTATGGGGCGGAGCCCCGCCCATGTCCTTGCTTGCTGGGGGGGGATCAAAAGTTCTGTGATGTCTCCTTACTTTTGGGAAGGATACACTTTATCGCTCTTTATACATGTATAATTACGCAGGGTATTAAAATTTAACGGTCGTCAACACAGTCTATCGCATCTGAGTCTAGCTTTCTTTAGAGATCAAACACCGCGTAATAATACACACATTACAGTTTATACCGTTTAAAGCATGATTAAAAATTCCCACATTGTCCTAAATAATTGGCACTCGAAATCATCACATCATGCCTATGAGGGAACGAGTACACATTAAATATACATATATTTATTTGTTTAGTTGCAATAGTTATACGTGTCAAACAGGCAAGGAGTTTGGTTTTCCTTTGTCTATCCGAAATGGACCAGAGTATTGCTTGTGCTGGGAGAGAGGGAGGGGTTGAAATCCCCTCTAGGAATGTAGGCTTGACGGTGTCCAGAACCATTCCCGGAGCCGTCCGTACCTTTGCACGAGAGCGCTATTGATGGAATCAGTTGACCCTCTCCACTCTTGCATGGAAGGGAGGACTTTTGGGTAATTATTCATTTCTGTTGCTGGGTTGGAATTCTCCGTGTGTGTTTTCAGGTCGACATTGTGTTACACCACACAGAGCAATGCATCTGAATAATATCTCTCTAATTGACTCGTTAGGTGATCACACTGCCAAAAGTTACACACAATTTGATAAAAATGAAAAAGAACTACTTGTTTGTAATAACTGGATGCCACCTACTGAATTAAACGTGACTTAATGAGGTCATTTAATAACTATGCACACTACGTTTTGAATCAGTGCATGCTGCATTAATGCTTAACATGCAATTTCCTTTTTTTATTAGTAGGAAAAGATAGAGTATACTTTGCAAACTATCTTTGTTTGTTGGTGGAGTGAAAAAAATACATATAATTCATTTGAATGCATTCATAAATCTCTGAATACTGTATTGCACAGGAAATTAAATTGAGAAAGGTGCAATAACGTGCAGATGTTAAGACGCTGTTCACTGCGAGAATGTCGTTCTCATCCCGTTAAGCTGCTGCTGCATGTATAATTATAGCAGGTTTTCTGAGAGAATTAATATTCCGGAGCAGAATGAGGCTCGTTAGTGTGTGAGTCTCATTAGAGAACCTGTCACAGCGTGAGACACAGTTTACCAGGGAAACAAGATGACAAGGAAACAGGAGGAACCACCAGGATGGAAAACAACACAAAATATACTCAAAGACATCTATCACACAAAATGCATTTTAATGCACTGCAAAAAATATTCAACCCATTACCGCTACAAAATAAAAAACAGGTAATTGTACATTTCTATATCACGATTCGGTTACCCACACTTCACAACTGACTTTTATTCTAAATAAAATTGACATTTTTTCAAACAATTTTGAGTTTATATCTCGCATTTTGACTTTATATCTCACAACTGTAGTTTATATCTTGCAATTCCATTTTGAGTTTATATTTTGATTTTTTTTTTATATCTCTGAATTCTGTTTATATCTCACAATTCTAAGTTAATTTCTTGCACTTTTGTATATTACAGTATATTACATTTTGAGTTTCTATCTAGCAGTTTTAAAACTCGTAATTTTGAGTTGTTATCTCTAATTTGGATTTATATTGCAATTCTGAGTTTATATCTCATAACTGTGTGATTATATCTCGCAATTGTGAATTAATCTCACAATTCTGAGTTTATTTATTGCACTTTTAAATTTACAGTATATCAAATTTTGAGTTTCTATCTAGTAGTTGTATATCTTGCCATTTTGAGTTGTTATACTGATAAAAAATAAAATGTATAGCCTGCATATAGCTTT
>CM049873.1:33497415-33534915 GCA_027474115.1 Schizopygopsis malacanthus | reverse complement strand
TAGGGTGTTCTGGACAGTTAGTATGTGCTGTGTACTTAATTTTGAGTTTTTGTTTGTTACTAAGGGTGTTGATTAATCAGACTAGACAACACAGATGTCACATATGACTATATTGATTACCGAGGACGTGTGCAAACGCAGCGGCGCGGCTCGCGCTGTACAACAGCTGCAGGAATCCAGAGGTCAACCGCCAGTCCTTGACCTCTGTAACACAGCAGCTCTTCTGAGTTTGATTTTTGTATTTAGCTGATGGAGGATTTTCTCTGAAACCAGGTGCAGTATAGATTTGCTGTATTAATGCAGCGATATTAAACTGCTTTAGGCTCCAGTGTCACAGATCATTAGCTGAAGCTTGACCTATACATGCTATAGCTACAGCCTCTTTTCTTTTACTCTGCTTTAGTTTGTGCTGATCGCTAATGCATCAAACTAACTAACTAACAGAATTTAACTGCAGTAACTCAATTATCAAAACACCTGATATACAAAATGTCTTTGTTTAGTGAAAAAAATTATAATTAGAAAAGACAAAAGTAAATTTTTTGATTACTAAATTTAATTAAGACTATTTAAATGCAACTTATCCCAAATAGCAATTAAACTATTTCCTATTCTGGTTTAAATTGCTTTCGTTCCTGATGTATAAGTCCTTTTGGATAACATTTTTGGATTTTTGGTATTTTGGATGAATTCATAAGTATGAATGAATGTATGTAAATAAATAAATCGATAAATAAATAACATGTTCTTTAAAAAATCTGAACATGCATCCATACATTAAGCATAAAAATTACAAAAAAGAAAAAATGCTACAAGAGATAAATTGTTCTGTTAAATATTCTAAAATTGTTAAAACTGCTAAATGCAGAAAACCAAAAGTAAATAAATAAATAAAATGTTTATAAATACAATGTGAATACATGCATACATAAAACATACCTGGTCTCATGGCATTGACGTACCTGGGTGCATTTTTAGCGAGACACAAAATACGTACCAATAACTACATATTACTGCAGTTTCCAAAAGAAACAAACACTAGAGGCAGTAAAACTCCTTTTCACACAAATTTACAGAGTTTTGATTAATAAAGAGTAATTTTCGCACAATTACTTGAAGAATATCATGTTACAACTTCAAAATAATAATAATATGCTGGGAGATTTGAAAACTGATGCTTTGAATGTTAGCATCACACATATCCAGCTTCATATCTATGTGTTTTCACAGACGGTAAGTTTGTTTGGTAGCTCACGGAGTACGGAGATGTACTTAGGAGGCGAGGAGCTCCGGTTCGAATCCTGTGTAATCACGGTTCGACAGAGCAGTTCAAATCTGTATATAAGGAAGTAGAAATGGTACGGGTGCATCAACAAATACGTTTTTATATCAGTTTTGTATTTGTTAACACTATCGGGTAGGTTTAGGGTTGGGTTTGGTTTAAGGAATATTTCCAACACGATAGAGCATTCATTTTTAGCGACGGTCCCCGGATATTTGAATTCTGAACCGCTGCAATACGTTTCTGTAGCGACGTAATAAAAACACAGTAATATGTACTAGGGATGAGCGAGTACAGCATTATCTGTATCTGTATCTGTATCTGTTAACCATATGAATTATCTGTATCTGTATCCGTACTCGGACTGGGCGGGGCCTAACCCGGAAGTGGGCGGGATTTAACCTGGAAGTGGGTCAGGTTGTCTTGAAATGGGCGGGGCTTTAACCGGTATGTTATTTTAAGCATGCAATTGATATGGGTTGATCAGAAATTGTTATATTTATTGCTGATTAGAAAACTATTTACATGACAGCATCAGCATTGAGCTTCAGATCAATGGTTTTGATCACGATAACAAACGAACTATGTACAGAACAAGTTTTGCAACAATGAATACAACACATGCGGTTGCAATTATGAAGTAAAATGTAATGAACAAGAGTTTTCATCTCAACATAACTTTCTTTTTTTAACTTTTAATTTTTTTATGATCAGTGTGATTTTTTTTTATTTTTGGTTCTTTTTTATTTTCACACCAGGTATGTGTGTGTGTAGCTAATTAATTTGTAATATAGTTTTATACCACTACTTCTTTTTTTTTTTTTTTTTTTTTTTAATACAGCAAGAAAGGTTCAGACACTCAGTGCGTGAAGTAAAAAAAAACTGGTTAGAGCCAGCTGACGGTTTAAAAAAGAAAAAAAAAATCTCCGACAGGCAGAGACGCGAGTCGCATTCTACCAAGCACCACGTCTGAACAAACCCCACGTTTACCAAAACTCTACTGGTTAATAAGTAATTACTACAAACCAAAGTAAAAAACAAACCTGAAGCTGAAGAAACCCTAAACGTTAACGGAAAAAACCCGCGAACCTGAGTGACTGAGGGAGAGTTAGGGGCCGCTCACATATCGCGTCATTTGCACGCTCAAGTTTGTTATTTCAAATGTAGACGCGCGGTATGCGTGCTCATAATGGAAGCGACGCGGTCGCGGTGCGACGCGCTCGTTTTTTCCAGGCGCGTCCGCGCCGCATTGAGATAAAAACATCTCAGTACCGCAAGCGCACCGCAGGTCATGTGATGAAATTTCCTTCTTGTAACGGAGAGCGCAGCTGATGGTTGCTTAGCAACGACAAACGCCTCCGGAGCGCAACCGCCCGAGCGCTTGGAAAAAAAGAGAAAGCAGCGCGCCTAGCGTTTTCCACGCGTTTTTAGGCGCTATATGTGAACGGCCCCTTAGAGAGAGAGAGCGCGCTGTTCTCTTCTCTTCTCAGTGTTCTGTGTGTGAGTGAGCAGAGCGGGACACAGCAACACAATAAATCTGTATGTGTGTAGGGGAGGGGCGCTGTGACTAGCCTCTCACAGAACGCAGACACAGTCAGCTACCCAATGAGAATTTTTATTCAATCCGAGCACAGATATTGACTCCTATTACTCGTATGATACTCGTACTCGGCAAAAGTGCTTTATCCGTACCGGATACTCGTTTCAGCCGAGTATCCGGCTCAACTCTAATATGTACCTATATCTACGTAATAAAATTGTGCCAGGGTTCACGTATTTAACCTGTGTTTTAGCGCCACTCAGTGGACATTTCTCTTTGAAACATGCGGTACGTGCAGTAAGGTACGTAAAACGGTCTCGCACAGAAAGTGCACAGAAGCACGTATTTTGATGAGACCAGGTTGCATAAAACATAACAAATTACCAAATAAAAACTAAAATATTATAAGAAATAAATTGAGAATAGATAAATAAAATCATACATAAAAAATAAACATATTAAAATATTACTAAATATAAAAGGGTAAATAAATAAAAACAAACAAATCTTTATAAAAAAAAAAAAAAAAAAAAATGAAACGAATGAAAAGATTTCATCAAATGTTTTGCTAAATGAATGCTCAGCTCAAATTACATCTCTTGTTCCTGTCATTCTCACATTTATACAAATGTACAGTGCATTTTTTGGCATTTGTACATTTTATGAGCACTAAAGGCAGAGGCTTGTTTTCACTCATATTTAATGCGGCTCAATTATGCAACAGTATCACACAAGCTTCAACTAAACTCATTTCTGTTTTCAGGGTCCTGAGCGCCAGTGAATTGAGGAAGGAGATTATAAAACGAGAGCGAGTAATAGACGAGCACTTTGGTTTTGGGGAGGCATGGTGACCCACATTCTGAGACTCTCCTCTGGGACTGATGAGAAAACAACATCCACTCGCGGCCCATCCGGTCAACAGCTACTGCTTTAGTTTACCAGTTGCACAAAAGCTGAAGAGAAATGCTAATGAAACAATGACTAGATAGTCTTTCTCATTTTGAAGTCAACATGAAATCAAAACTGAAATATGCTTTAATACACATCCCTGGTGTTATTATTATTGATTCATCTGTCCAAATAAAATTACTGATGCAATAAACAATGTTTCACGAACAGTTATACACCTCTGAAATTCAAGATATTGGGGAAGAAAATGCCCCTGAGTTTTTGTCCCATCTATATATATTTGTCTCATCCATCTTTCAGATGAGATGTTAAACCGAGGTCCTGACTCTCTGTGGTCATTAAAAATCATACACTTGATTGTCTCTATCTCTCTCTCTCCTCTCCACCTGTAGCTGGTGTGTGGTGAGCGCATACACTTGATTGTCTCTATGACTCTCTCTCCTCTCCACCTGTAGCTGGTGTGTGGTGAGTGCATACACTTGATTGATGACTCATCCACCTGTAGCTGGTGTGTGGTGAGTGCATACACTTGATTGTCTCTATGAACCTGTAGCTGGTGTGTGGTTACTTGATTGACTTTATGACTCTCTCTCCTCTCCACCTGTAGCTGGTGTGTGGTGAGAGCATACACTTGAATGACTCTCTCTCCTCTCCACCTGTAGCTGGTGTGTGGTGAGTGCATACACTTGATTGTCTCTATGACTCTCTCTCCTCTCCACCAGCTGGTGTGTGGTGAGTGCATACACTTGATTGAATGACTCTCTCTCCTTCCACCGGTAACTGGTGTGTGGTGAGCGACTTGATTGGCTCTATGACTCTCTCTCCTCTCCACCTGTAGCTGGTGTGTGGTGAGCGCATACACTTGATTGTCTCTATGACTCTCTCTCCTCTCCACCTGTAGCTGGTGTGTGGTGAGAGCATACACTTGATTGTCTCTATGACTCTCTCTCCTCTCCATCTGTAGCTGGTGTGTGGTGAGTGCATACACTTGATTGTCTCTATGACTCTCTCTCCTCTCCACCTGTAGCTTGAGCGCATCTTGATTGTCTCTATGATCTCCACCTGTATGAGCGCATACACTTGATTGTCTCTATGTCTCTCTCTCTCCTCTCCACCTGTAGCTGGTGTGTGGTGAGCGCATACACTTGATTGACTCTATGACTCTCTCTCTTCTCCACCTGTAGCTGGTGTGTGGTGCATACACTTGATTGTCTCTATGTCTCTCTCTCTCCTCTCCACCTGTAGCTGGTGTGTGGGGAGAGCATACAATTGATTGTCTCTACTCCACCTGTAGCTGGTGTGTGTGAGAGCATCAATTATTGTCTCTATGACTCTCTCTCCTCTCCACCTGTAGCTGGTGTGTGGTGAGAGCATACACTTGATTGTCTCTATGTCTCTCTCTCTCCTCTCCACCTGTAGCTGGTGTGTGGTGAGAGCATACACTTGATTGGCTCTATGACTCTCTCTCCTCTCCACCTGTAGCTGGTGTGTGGTGAGAGCATACAATTGATTGTCTCTATGTCTCTCTCTCTCCTCTCCACCTGTAGCTGGTGTGTGGTGAGAGCATACAATTGATTGTCTCTATGACTCTCTCTCCTCTCCACCTGAGCTGGTGTGTGGTGAGAGCATACACTTGATTGATGTCTCTCTCTCTCCTCTCCACCTGTAGCTGGTGTGTGGTGAGAGCATACATGACTATGACTCTCTCTCCTCTCCACCTGTAGCTGGTGTGTGGTGAGAGCATACACTTGATTGACTCTATGACTCTCTCTCCTCTCCACCTGTAGCTGGTGTGTGGTGAGAGCATACAATTGATTGTCTCTATGTCTCTCTCTCTCCTCTCCACCTGTAGCTGGTGTGTGGTGAGAGCATACACTTGATTGGCTCCACTCTCCTCTCCACCTGTAGCTGGTGTGTTGAGCGCATATACTTGATTGTCTCTATGACTCTCTCTCCTCTCCACCTGTAGCTGGTGTGTGGTGAGCGCATACACTTGATCGGCTCTATGACTCTCTCTCCTCTCCACCTGTAGCTGGTGTGTGGTGAGCGCATACACTTGATTGGCTCTATGACTCTCTCTTCTCTCCACCTGTAGCTGGTGTGTGGTGAGAGCATACACTTGATTGGTTCTATGACTCTCTCTCCTCTCCACCTGTAGCTGGTGTGTGGTGAGAGCATACACTTGATCGGCTCTATGACTCTCTCTCCTCTCCACCTGTAGCTGGTGTGTGGTGAGCGCATACACTTGATTATCTCTATGACTCTCTCTTCTCTCCACCTGTAGCTGGTGTGTGGTGAGAGCATACACTTGATTGGCTCTATGACTCTCTCTCCTCTCCACCTGTAGCTGGTGTGTGTGGTGACTTGAGACTCTATGACTCTCTCTCCTCTCCACCTGTAGCTGGTGTGTGGTGAGTGCATACACTTGATTGACTCTATGACTCTCTCTCCTCTCCACCTGTAGCTGGTGTGTGGTGAGAGCATACACTTGATTGTCTCTATGACTCTCTCTCCTCTCCACCTGTAGCTGGTGTGTGGTGAGCGCATACACTTGATTGGCTCTATAACTCTCTCTCCTCTCTCTCCATCATTTAACTAGACTGAAGATTTGTTTGAGTGACAGCCCTAGTTATACAAAACATTTTTAAAGTAATATTTATGGAACTTTCTTACAATTGTATTAATATTTTAAAATTCTCATAATGTTGAGAAAACCTTCTTATTACAACATTCTCAGAACATCATGTTGTTATTTGAACATTCTAAGAAACATTTTTGTAACCTTTAAATAACGTTCAAATCACGACAAGAAATTTAGATATTTTGAAACGTCTTAAACATTCAAATAACGTTATATTTTGGGTGAAAATAAAATTAGTAGAATGTTGTAAGAAATGTTTTTGTAACCTTTAAATTTCTTTTGAAAACAAGTTTATTTTTTTCATTAAACATGATTCTCAGTTTTCGGAGGTGGAAAGATAAGCTCTGAGCGCTGTTACACATGTATTCTGTTGCTTTAGGTGCATGGGTTGGTTTTGCATTAGTTATTGAGTTAAGACTAACTGTGTGTTATACTGTAGTGTGCAGCTCATCCACTGGAAACAGCCTTACAGGGTCATTAAACAGCTTGAATAATTACTTGTTTAATTGTTAATCTTTTTTTCATTATAACTTCAAATCATTTTTTCACATCAACAAACTGGAGCACAAGATGCTGATGCAACATATTATTGAAATGGCACACGGCTGCAAATAAAAGGAGGAATAAAACCAATCCATCATGTTTATAGAGGGAAAAGAGAGATGTGAACATTGGCTTCACTAAAGCAACAACAAACTTTGACTCTTTATGAACATCCAAAGTTACAGTTAATAAATCTGATGTGATAGAGCTTGAGCGGATTTCCCTTGTTTAGAAACACTTTCTTGAATTTACAATATGAGCATTATTATTTTATAAGAGCCGAACAGAGCAACTTTATTCATTTTCATTTAGTTTGACTTGATGCACTAAATCTACTAAAACCAAAATAAAAACAGATATATTAGACATGTATTTACAGAAAATAAAAACAAAAAAAATATAGAAAACATATATTAATTTATTTTATTTCAGCTAGTTATCAAGGCAATATTTCACATTTTTGAGTTTAACCAAAACTAAAATTGAAATAATAATAAAAAAATGCACAGATTTATTTACTAAAAAATCTAATAAACAAAACTAAACTTTTACTAAAATTAAAATTAAATCAGAAAATACTAATAAAAAATAATTCAAAATATTAAAATATGAGCCACATTAAAGTGAAAATGGATTTTAATGACACTTAAATAACATTGACACATGGCTGACATGAATCACAATTTACCAAACTTCCCAGAACTGAAACCATACAAATATTGTAACTTGAAATAAATAAACATTAACTGAAATAAAATAAAATGTATATATACAAATTATTCTATATAATTATAATATTTATATTAAACATACTTATTTTATTTCAGCTAGATGCCAGTGGAACATTTGTCATTTTTATTTAGATTAACTTGATACACTAAAATAACTAAAAAATAAATTGAAAAATAAAATAAAATTACATAGAAATATTTACAAAACATTAAAATAGATAAATTAAGTTTATTTGCAAAAACAGAGAACTCAATTTTTGTAATTGTTCAAAAATCATGTTTTTTTATTATGTTCTCATGTTTTTATTGTGTTATTTTTTAACCTATTCAAAATAACCCATCTGTAGTTTGATTGAGATTAATTAGAGTGCACAATGAAAAAACATGATTTCTGAGAATTGTTAAAAACTGAGTTATCTGTTTCTGCAAGTGAACTCTTCAAATATAATCTACTCAAATGCAAATCAAAAAAATAAAATTACTAAAATTTGTATTAAAGTCAAAATAAAAGTAAAATATAAAATTTAAACTAATTCAAAATATAAATAAATAAACCATAATAGTATCTCAGTGACACTAGAATGCATGAAATGAGGAATCACTAGATACCGAACCTCCCAAAACCTCTACAGGCCTGAAAGCAAATCCTGGCCTGTTGCTTTCTTTCAGAGAGATTGTAAAGTTGGCAGCACAGTGACGTTTCCAGTTTGTTATAAATAGGCTCCATAAATCTGGAGTGGGATCAGATCTGGCACGGCCAGGAGGGGATTTCTGAATTACAATCCGCTGGTCTGCTGCCAGACTCATCCGTCAACGCAGCCACAAGAGCATCTCCTGCCATCAGCAGACGCGAGGATGCTCGCTCGACTCCGGCGTGAGCACGACTCCTAATAACAGCCTCGAATATTCATATGCAAAACTCTAGATAGCTGGCTTCAGTCTTCACTTGGTAACGTCTTAACGCATTTAAATAAAATTAATTCTAAACCCAGGCCACAGCGCACTCTCACTCTTTGCATGACAAAACTGAATTTTAAACGATGCAATAATTCACTGTGCATAAGTGATCAATGATTTGTAGCTGTGATATTTACTCTGGTACAGAAGAGCGGCAAAATCAATATTTGTTACAAATCAATTTGCTTTTGTAAATGTCACAGACGTCCAGGTCAAGGCCACCAGCAGATCAAAGGTCAACAGCAGGTTAAAGGTCAACAGCAGGTCAAGGCCACCAGCAGATCAAAGGTCAACAGCAGGTCAAGGCCACCAGCAGATCAAATGTCATTAGCAGATCAAAGGTCAACAGCAGGTTAAAGGTCAACAGTTTTTAGTTAAAAAATTCCACACGATTTTATGGTCCTGATCCAAACAGCTTCACATTTATTTCATAACTCTGTATTCTTACTGAATGACAATGACTGTCTTATTTTTCTATTATTATTTCTGCCAAGCAATTTTTGGACTATCAGCTGAGATAACATGAAGCCATATTGAATAATACAATTTTCATATAAAAATATTCAGATTTCACCTGTGACACAGTGGAGTCACATTTCACCGATAATATCAATCCAGCAATCAATCGATTTGGGTGTTATATTAGAGAGCAACATATCTTTTGAAAATCATATTTCACATGTTACAAAAACAGCATTCTTCCATCTTAGAAACAGTGCCAAGCTACGGAACATGTTAAGTGTTTCTGATGCATTCATGACCTCTAGACTGGACTATTGTAATGCACTGCATCTTCAATAAACAAGCTACAGATAGTACAAAATGCTGCGGCTAGAGTCCTTACCAGGTCAAAAAAATATGATCATATTACTCCAATTTTACAGTCTCTGCACTGGCGACCTATTAAATTCCGTATCAGTTACAAAATATTATTACTTGCCTATAAGGCCCTAAATGATTTAGCTCCTGCGTACCTAACTAATCTTCTATCACGCTTCAATCCAACCCGCTCCCTAAGGAGCAAAACTCTGGACTCTTGGTAGTACCTCGGATAGCAAAGTCCACTAAAAGAGGTAGAACTTGTTCATATTTGGCTCCCAAACTCTGGAATAGTCTTCCTGCATTCACACAATGTATCTCATAACCTTGTACTTCAGTTATATCTGATCAAATCACATTATCATTCTTGTTCTTGGGTTGAACAGATATTTTTTTGCTTGGTTGGAACAGCAGCTACACTAATGTTGTCTCTATTTGCTTCTCTGTTTCTGCCACGGAAATTACACAAGCTTCAGTCTGGATCCAGCCCTTAAAAGATCTGAGATGAGATGACCAAACACCTGAGAAGAGACGATGCCAGAGATGTAGGACCTCAGATGATGTCAACCGTCAGAGGACTTCAGATGATGCCAACCCTCAGAAGACCTCAGATGATGCCAACCCCTCGGAGGACCTCAGATGATGCCAACCACTCAGAGACCTCAGATGATGCCAACCCCTCGGAGGACCTCAGATGATGCCAACCCTCTCGGAGGACCTCAGATGATGCCGACCCCTCGGAGGACCTCAGATGATGCCAACCCCTCAGAAGACCTCAGATGATGCCGACCCCTCAGAAGACCTCAGATGATGCCAACCCTCCAGAAGACCTCAGATGATGCCAACCCTCCAGAAGACCTCAGATGATGCCAACCCTCCAGAAGACCTCAGATGATGCCAACCCTCCAGAAGACCTCAGATGATGCCAACCCCTCGGAGGACCTCAGATGATGCCAACCCTCCAGAAGACCTCAGATGATGCCAACCCTCCAGAAGACCTCAGATGATGCCAACCCTCCAGAAGACCTCAGATGATGCCAACCCTCCAGAAGACCTCAGATGATGCCAACCCTCCAGAAGACCTCAGATGATGCCAACCCCTCGAAGGACCTCAGATGATGCCAACCTTCCAGAAGACCTCAGATGATGCCAACCCCTCAGAAGACCTCAGATGATGCCAACCCTCCAGAAGACCTCAGATGATGCCAACCCTCCAGAAGACCTCAGATGATGCCAACCCATCGGAGGACCTCAGATGATGCCAACCCCTCGGAGGACCTCAGATGATGCCAACCCCTCGGACGACCTCAGATGATGCCAACCCTCCAGAAGACCTCAGATGATGCCAACCCTCCAGAAGACCTCAGATGATGCCAACCCATCGGAGGACCTCAGATGATGCCAACCCTCGGAGGACCTCAGATGATGCCGACCCCTCGGACGACCTCAGATGATGCCAACCCTCCAGAAGACCTCAGATGATGCCAACCCCTCAGAAGACCTCAGATGATGCCAACCCTCAGAAGACCTCAGATGATGCCAACCCTCAGAAGACCTCAGATGATGCCAACCCATCAGAAGACCTCAGATGATGCCAACCCCACGGAGGACCTCAGATGATGCCGACCCTCGGACCTCAGATGATGCCAACCCTCCAGATGACCTCAGATGATGCCGACCCCTCAGAAGACCTCAGATGATGCCAACCCCTCAGAAGACCTCAGATGATGCCAACCCCTCGGAGGACCTCAGATGATGCCAACCCTCCAGAAGACCTCAGATGATGCCAACCCTCCAGAAGACCTCAGATGATGCCAACCCCTCAGAAGACCTCAGATGATGCCGACCCCTCGGAGGACCTCAGATGATGCCGACCCCTCGGAGGACCTCAGATGATGCCAACCCCTCGGATGACCTCAGATGATGCCGACCCCTCGGAAGACCTCAGAGGACCTCAGATGATGCCGACCCTCAGACAACATACAAAACTTCCAAACTTTGCTATAAGTTTGATCGCAGCATATAATCATTGCTGTTAATAGTGTTCACCGTCTGTTTGATTACATGTTATCAACTAACTACATGATTTTTTATGTATATTTATGCCATATGGACATCAACTTGACTTAGTCTCCACTGATAAGCTACTATTAAATATAACGTAGAAACTTAAGAACAGAATCTTACATTTTCTGTAAAGCTGCTTTGCAATGATTTGTATCGTGAAAAGTGCTATACAAATAAACTTTAATTGAATTGATATTAGATATATAGATCGACAGACAGACAGATCGAATTTCCCCCATAAATAAATAAAAATTCTACCAAACGATTTTCAGACAAAAATGAATTGACGCTTGAAATGCATTAGTAATAGAAAAGAGTGCTGATTTTTATGTAATGTCTGGCCTGGCTTGTGGTTCTCAGTGGTTTATACTCTATGACTGTAGTTTTTATCTTCAGATAAAGACCCGTCTCTTTTCCACACGCAAACGGTCTGTACATCCCCACGACAAACAAAACCTCCTCCAGCTGAAGGCCAGCGAGTGTTTATGAAACACAGATCCAGACGCTGAATACCTGCAGCCTTGAGCGCAAACCTCAGCCGAAGCATTAAACAGCATTTTAGAAACACACACAGACTCGCTGCATGATGAAATATTGATACTCTCTGATCCATGTAAAAATCCTGCATTTCCCCGAGTGTCTTCTCCTGATGAATTATTCCTAGCAACATCAAGGTCTGTTCCTGTGCGAGTAACGGGCTTCACTGGACGCTGCTGATGTGTTTGGGATCATAGAAGTTCTTTCAGTTTATCACGGAACAAGAGAAATGTCCACTGAAAGGGAAGAAAGGTCTTATGTGCACTACCTGCCCTTGAAGAGTCAAATTTAATTAATCCAAATAAAATGTGATATCAAATTAAGTATTTAATTAATAAATCACAATTTAAAACAGTTAATGATAAATAATATTAGTGTTCATTTTTATTTATTAATTAAGGAATAAACTTGATTATTATGTTGAAATCTGTAATTTTAATTGTATTTAATTGCAATTGGTCCCTAAGTGCATCTGTAGTCAAATATTTGTAAAATTATTAAATTGAATCAAATAAATTAAATATTAAATGTACACACAACAAGTATACAAACTGCCATTGGCAAGTGAAATAAAATAAAAATAAAATAATTTACAAGTTAAATCGTTTCATTTATAAATTAAAATCTAAAAACATAAAATGATACAATTATTAATCCTTTTTAATTTGGGAATTGATGAATAATATTATATCGGAATTTAGAATTGATATGAACATTTGGGGAATTTTATTGTGATTGATCAACAAGTAGATAAACTGCCCGTGGTGAGTAAATAAATCACTATATACTTTGAGAATTTTGAGTATTTTATTGGGCATCCTACAGTCAAATAATTGTAAAACTAATAAACCACACACACACACACACACACACACACACACACACACACACACAGCAAATTTAAATGATAATTATTTTATTTAATAATTCATGTTTAAAGCTGATTATTATAAGGACATTTTTTATAATTTATGGTGATTGGTCAATAAGGACATCCTGAAGTCAAATATAAAAATATAAAGAATTTACTGCAGTATGAGAGCTGAATGACACTGTGCTGCCGATCACCAACAAATCCCAGTCGGACATTTGATCAAACCTCAGCGGCCAGACGTGTAATTCAGTTTGACTCTACACCACGAGACCCGTCGATCCTGGTGAACCGAAGTGGACCAGACACCTGAGAGAAACCCGCCTGATGTCAGAGTCAGCGAAACACTCGCAGCTGTCAGGAAAGAGCTGCTTCTGCCCATCATCCAACCGCAGCAGCTGCTCGCAGCCAAACACATGATTCACAGCAGACTGCGACACTCAACACTGACCCAAACGATAAAACTCCTCAGAAACACGCAATGAGAATAACATGCATAAAAAACACCAATCACAGCCTTCAAAGGGCATGATTGACAAGACTGCTATCCAATCAGAAGGCTTCACTGAACACTAAAGCACATTCAATAAGCAGGTAGAGTATAAATCAGCTTAGCAAAGCTCTCAGCGATAATGCGGGAATATTGAGCCTTTTAATAATTACTCAAATGGGCGAGACTGTGTTTGTGGAAGACCGTGTGACCTCTGAACGTCCATCTCGCTTTTGTGGTCTACAGATCATTAACTAAATGTACAATGGCCTTGAGTATTGAATGGCCATTACTCAATGCTTTCAGGTAATGAAAATAATGGTGTGTTGAATATGAATGCTAGGGTCAACAACAGTAGATACAAAGCAGACGAGTCCTGGAGAAAAACTAGGCTTTCAGGCAACAAACTCAGGCTGTAAACACATCGAGGGAACATGGTTAAAATCTTTCTAAAAGGTACAGTTTTCTGGTTGTGATTAGAAAATAATTTAATGATACTCAATACAACATTCTTTTAAATTTATTTTCACACAAAATATAATGTTATGTGTATGTTTGTTTTTAAACGTTGCTAAAATGTTTCTTAAAACATTCTATTAACTTAATTTTCACCCAAAATGTAGTTCTTTGAATGTTTATTTATAAACGATCCTTTCTACATTCTACAAACTTTATTTCACCTTAAAAATAACATTATTTGATTGTTGTAAGCGTTTTAAAATGTCCAGTTTTCTTGTTGTAATTATATTTAAGTCTTACATTTTACTAATTTTATTTTCAACCAAAATCAAATGTGATTTGAATACTTATTTTTTTATATTACAAAAACTTTTCTAACAACATTCTATAAACTTTATTTTCATCCAAAATACAACGTTATTTAATGGTTTATTTTTTATATTCTAAGAACGTTGAAATGTAACATTTCTTAAAAGGTTACCAAAATATTTCTTAGAATGAAATAACATTGTACGAATGCTTTCTCTCAACATCAAGAAAGCACATCTCAGACTTTAAGAATGTTTTGTATGTTTTTGTAGCGCTTATGTAACATCAGTGGAAGTTGTGAGAACGTTCCCTGTTATCTGGGGGATCTGTACTTGCATGTGCAGATATGGCCGTCTTGATGCTGTGGGCGGTTGTTTGTGGAGAAGTCAAAAGTCTCTAAAACTTCATTCTTGCAGGAACATTTAGCAGCGTTTGCTGACGAACAGCATGAGAAATCAACACAGCCATTTGTTCTGCTTGTGTGAGCCAGATCATCCAACCGAGATCATCCACACATCACATTACTGACGGAGAAACAGCTACAACAGGAAACGCTCAAATTACAATTTACAAATATTATGAAATATAATTCATATTTCAAAGGGAATTCAGAACCATCTTGCAAAAGTTCAACAAAAATTGTATCAAGCACGCGTTAACTCGATCAAAAGTGATGATATCTCATAATGTAACAAAAGATTCAAATAAATGCTGTTCTTTTGAACTTTCTATTCATCAAAGAATCAAAGAAAAATCAGTATATTAGAGTGATTTCTGGAGGATCATGTGACACTGAAGACTGGAGGAATGCTGCTGGAAACTCAGCTTTGATCATTTACATTTAGTCATTTAGCAGACGCTTTTACCAAAGCCACTTACAAACGAGGATACTAGAAGCAATCAAAACCAACAAAAAAGTCTCGGTTAGCCTAACGCAGCGCACGTAGCACGTTTTTTAAAGTAGAACGAATATAGAAAAAAGAAAGCTAGTGTTAGATTTTCAAGAAAAGCTAGTAGTTACAGAATAAATAAGCAATTGATAGAGGGTCAAGTGTGTGTGTTTTTATAAAAAGAAGACAGATAGATCAAATAGAATTAGAATAGAGAGTGCTAGAGTTAGAGGGTCAAATAAAGATGGAAGAGATGCCGTTTCTTGAAGATGGTAAGGATTCAGCTGCTCGGATTGAGTTCAGGTCATGGGTCACCAGATGGGAACAGTTAATGAAAAAGTCTGTGAAAGTGATTTGAAATTACATTTGAACGGATATTCACATAGAAAACACTTAAAAAATGTTGTAACAATATTTCACAGTTTTTTCTGTAATGTAACTAAATGCGGCCTTGGTGAGCAGAGGAGGAGGTAATGAGTTTCTCTGACATGCTGAACACACACGTCGATGTGATGAGATCTGATGTGGAACATCACCACCTGCTGAAGGGAGTCTTTACAGAGAGGAGAATAATTCATGAAACTCAAAAACAAAATAAAGTCCCATATTCATGCCATCACACATGAACAGGGCAGTAAATGTGCTGCAGATACAGAAACCCCCGGATCAGTCTATGATACACAACTCACTAGTAAAACACCTACAGTAAAAATAAATAGAGTTGCTTGGAATTTTGTTCATAAGAATACTGAGTGCTTTAGAAAGCCAACTATTGACAAGGTTTTTATCATTAACATGTAGATTTTCATTAGCAAATAAAGCAAAAATAAATACATAAAAAAATTAATTAGATAAAAAAATAATGTTGCCTGGGAAAATAAAATAAAATAAATGTATTATATATAAAATACTAAAATAACTAAAAGTAAAACTGAAGCAAAAATAAATTAAAGCTAAATAGAAACTAAAATGAAAATGAAAATTGAAAAATAAATGCTTATTCAAAATACTAATAAATAATATACTGGTGTTGTCATCATTAGCTGAATATTAAAAATAGATTTTTATTCATTGAAATAAAACAGTTTTTTGTTTTTTTAAATGTTAGATGAAAAGCTTCAACTTAAAATACTAAAATAATTAATGTTGCCTTGGTAACTAAGTAAAATAAGGTTGAGTTGAAATACTAAACTTACTAAAAAATAAACAAGCAAAAATTATATTAAAGCTAAGAAAAAAAGTATTTGTAAATATAAAAAATAAAAGCTTATACAAAATACATATAAATCCAAAATTAAATAAATATTACTAAAATAACAATACAATATAGAGCTATTTTTCCTCTTTTTCGATAAGCAAATAATAGTTACAGTACAAATGGACTTTGCTAAATAGAAACAATAAAACTAACAAAAATCACAAAAGCACATCACAAAATTAACAAAATAATAAATAAAAGCTAATTTAAAATACTGAAACAATATGTATTATGAAAAGCACTATATAAATAAATCTGACCCGACTCCATATTTCTGCATAAATATGCCAAAGTGTCACAGCTACAGAGCCTCACTAGGCCATAATGAATGATTGTAATTAAGTTAAGTGCGACACCGAGCGCTAATTGATCACCAGGTGCTGCAGCAGCAGACAGAGTTACAGTTTGAAGAGCCCAGCCGTGAGAAAGAACTCCTTTTGAGACGCAGCGGCCCTGACCTTCCCCACCTGCGGTCACGTCTGGATTCCCCTGATGACACAAACTGCTCTCAGATCACTGGATTCGCTTCGAAACGCTCCTGATCTATCCTGGTTAGTGCAGATGTGTGCAGTCTTACACACACACACTTACAGCTCTACCTGCGAGAAGATGAATGAGTGTTGTCAGTAAATGCATGCAGGGCGACTTCACACCGGGAGAGTAAGGACATTATCTCCCTCAGAAGTCCTGACGATGCAAAACTACACAGCAACCTCATTAAACACTGCGTGGAACCAAATCTCTCATTTTCCGTGTCATTTTAATGATATCAACAAACATCTGTATCATCTGAGCACAACACAATAAGCTCATAGCTCGATAAGTAGCAGCTCTATACTTCTCGTATCATATCTTATATCGCACACACAAAACAACATTATTCTTCAGAATAGTTTATAAGAAGCTCAAACTCTTCTCTCTGAGCTCTTGAAATAAGATTAGACGAGAGAGAAACGTTTCTAAGAGATCCTCTGAAAGTTATATATTTTGTGCAGAAACTCTCAAATCTCTTTTGCATTTCCATATTCAAATATGCCAAATATGACATCAGTCATCCATCAATATTCCCAACTAATACGAGTTTATCAGACAGGTTGTTAATTTTACATTACAGTCAATGACTTGTAGTTGGTCTATGTGTGTTGATCGGTTAATATTAAACACATACATTAATCATTTTAATCACAAATTTTGATTAGTTGAGTTAACTGGTCAAGACTGCAAAAAGCATATTTTTCCATGAATGCCATTTAAAAGTATCTGCTTATTCTAAGTAAATAAAATTAGCATATAATAACATATGCATATAACCACCAAGACTTTATAGAAATAATATTAAAAATAAACCTAAATTAATAAACATAAGATTAAACATGTAAACAAAATTTATAACAACATATTATCAGCACTATTGCATCAATATTTACAAAAATAAATAAATATAAATAGAATTAAATTATAAATTAACTTTATTTTAGATTTTTAACAAACTAACGTTAGACAAATATTATTTTAAGAATATATAATCACAGATATTTAATTACAGTACATTTTATAATAAATATTTACAAAAATATAAATGAATAAATATATCTTATTAAATGTCATAAAATATTATTTTAAAAGCATACATAATATAATAGCATAAAAGCATAAAAAACGTAATTTAATAATATCAAATATCAAATTAAAGGGTTAATCCACCCCAAAATTATTATTTTTGTAATTTATCACTTACCCCATGTCGTTCCAAACCCGTAAAAGCTTCGTTCGTCTTCAGAACACAATTTAAGATAAATTATTTATGATTTAAGATTTTGGATGGAAACCGGGAGGCGTGTGACTGTTTCTTTGACTGCATGGTAAATTACACTGTCAAGGTCCAGAAAAATATGAAAATCATCGTCAAAATAGTCCATCTCCCATTAGTGGTTCTATCTCTGAACTTAATGAAGCAACGAGAACACTTTTTCTGCGCAAAGAAAACAAATATTATGACTTCATTCAACAATTCGTCTCCTCCACGTCACCGTAGCACCATTTTGGAGGGTCTCCTCTGAACGCAGTTCTGTGTCAGCCGCACCACACGGATACGCTGTTTTTATCGTTTATTAAAGCTGCAGTCCGTAAGTTTCGCCTCTTTGTCGCCACCTCTGTTTGGAAACCTGGAACTGCAGCTGCTTGTGGAATTATCTTCCTAACGTGTGATGTGCTCCGGCTCGGCTCCAGCGCGGATGAATCTAATGTTCTGAGGTGAATGTGTAGCTGTCAGTCACCACACTCATATTAGAAAACATTGTTATAAGCTTACTGTTGTGAACCGGGCTAAAGTAAGGCGAAAGTTTTGAACACTGGCTAGTTATGTACTTGCTCAAACATTGATTTCGGATCATTTTTAACCAAAAATAGTTACAGACAGCGGCTCTGAATTCAGATTGAACCACTGATGGCAGATGGACTATTTTGACGACGTCTTTCATACCTTTCTAGGCATTGACAGTGTATTTACTTGGCAGTGAATGGGACAATCACAAGGTTTTCATCCAAAATATCTTCAATTGTGTTCCGAAGATGAACAAAGCTTTTACGGGTTTGGAACGACATGGGCGTAAGTGATTAATGACAAAATTTTCATTTTTTTAGGTGGAGTAACCCATTAAATACATAAATATATTTATAAATAAATCTTATTTTAGAGTTTTTGTTTTCATTTAGATTATTTTATTATTATGAATGTTGAAAAGGATTTCAACATTGCTTCAAAATGTTTGTGAATTTTTTTTGTATTGCTTTAAATTTTTGTGAAAACCGCGAGATCCTTTTTTCAGAAATCTTTGATGAATAGAAAGTTCAAAAGGACAGCATTTATATGAAACAGAAATCTTTTGTAACATTGTGTGTCTTTACTGTCACCAAATCTGACCCCAAACTTTTGAACAGTTGTCACATAATTTAGATGATTAGCTCAAAAACCAATTGCACCCATGAACAAGGACATCAAAGTTGGAAAAGCCATATGTAGACTTCCCAGCCTGGTAAGCCCCGCCCCCTCTCCTCATCCACTCATGTCATTGGTTACTGGCAGTGCAGTGCGTTGGAGGCATATTCCTCCTGCACTCTCCCACACTCCCTCTCCCTGTTCTCTCGCTCTAATCCTTTTCCGAGCGTATCACATTACGCTATTCTTCCCTTTAATACACGCTAATAGCGCCGATATCTCCTCTGCCAACACAAACACTCTTAAAGCTGAACAAAGCAGCTTTACCTCAGCGGAGTGAGTGTTCAGTGCAGCGGAGCGGATTCCTCCAGCAAGCCTCGTAATGGCTCCACGTGCTTCAAATGAACACTCGCAGGAGTTTGTGTCTGTTTGTTGAAGCTCGATCAGGGAGTGACAGCAGAGGTCAGAGTGAGTTCTGACGGTCCGTGTGACCAGATCTCCAGCAGAAAACAAGCAAACAAACTGTTTGAAGGTGAGAGGAGATGCTCCATGCATTATTCAGCGCTGCCGGCTCTAAACTTCAGTCTTTGGGGGATTGTCTGACATCCCAGATGAATAATTAAGCTCTGACCTTTTATCCTCATTAAAGGTGATGCGGGGGGGGGAGATTTTCCTCCCGAGAGCGGTCGAAGCCTAGACAAGCTGTCAGGAACGGCACTGAAATCAAACGCCTCGTGTTGCAGAGCCTCGGATGCGTCTACGACACCCAAACGAGAGATTTGCACATGCTTTTAAACGTGTTAGGTGAGGTATCAAATTTGGGTTGTTCGGGAAACACAGTGGTGCAAACTACTTCTTTCCGCCACGGATTCAAATCTCAGTTTGACAGTTTAAGAGCTGAGCCCAAGCCTCCGTTACTAATTCCCAAACATCACTTAACCAGTATAACAAAGGAACGCTGAGTTGCTTCATTAAAAACGTTTTGTAAAACTAACTGTATTATGTATAGTCAGAGGAGAGAGAGATGGACCGAGCAAGTGTGATTAGCTGCGTCTGATAACAGTTCATTCTTCAGCTCAATCTCATATTCACAATAAAACATAAGCGGTATCTTTGCCGTACTATCTTTTCATCTGTTAAGGGTGGTTTCCGATGACATTTGTTGGCTGCATCTTACAAGGTGTTTTTGAAATTAAAAGTAACTTGTTTACAACAGCGTTTCAGTCTCTTTCAATATAAAAGTCTTTACTGTTGACTCACTCATAAAAACAGTCTTTTGTCACCATCTAATAAGTGGAACAGTGTAACTAAAATCATCATCACGAACACACACACCTTAAATAAATCAAACATCTAAAATAAGATGTGCAAACAACATAATAAAAACCTAATTAAATAAACAAATATATTACTAAATAATACATTTACAAAAAAAATATGAAAATAAATATATAAATATTTTAAATCTAAATTAAGATTTACAAAAATACAAATACATAAAATGTGAAGTAAAATTATAAACACAATTAAATAATATAAATATAATTTTTATAGATAATCTTATCTTATCATAGATTATGTTGGGTAATTTGATTAGAGCAACCATAATTTCAAAGAGAATAATAAATAATTAAATCTTTTAAACACCCTAGTAAAGCACATTTTACACTGGTTGCACAAAACTCAATTTTAGTACATGTTCTTTCCATTACAGCACAGATGAGGTGTTGCTGTAGAAGTTGTAATGCTCGCTCTATAGACTCTGAAAGGCCATTATATCTGTTGATTCGGTTACGTTGATGTGAGTGGGAGGGTTATCTGACTCGTGATGAGCTCATGAAGAACCGCGCAGAGATCCCAGGCCTGAAACCTGGACTCGTTTAAGGCAGAGTGTATTTATAGCCGGCAGAGAAATAATTAATTGTGATCAGAGTGGAGATTGTACACAAACACAACAGCTGTGCTGGATTAGAACAAAGCTCTGCTGCTTCTACTCTCTCTTTCTATGTGACGTTTCTTTGAAGTGTGTTTGTCATGCTGCGCTGTGTTGCTGCTCTCTCCACAGCAGAAGACTTGTGTCACACGCACATCCCGCTGTCTGCAGCACACCTGGACCTCACACCAAACACAGCACTACTGAACCCTCACAGAACATCACAACTCTCTACAACTAATGTAAGCTCTGAACACTGCTCAGGGAGACTATCCACTCGACTGCATTGACTCGGATGAGAAACGTGAACTGAATTGAGCTGAATGATGATGCTATTGTCTTCTGTAGTGCAACTATAAATCAAATTAGTTTCATAACTGATAGATTTTGCAACACTGTTATTGAACTGAACTGAATCAACACTGAACTGAATTGAGTTGAATTGACACTATTGTCTTTGGTAGAGATGCTTATAGCTGAATCGCTTCATAATTAATTAACTTTATTGAACTAAAGTGAATCAACTGAATCAACACTGAACTGAATTGAGCTGAATTGACACTATTGTCTTTGGTAGAGATGCTTATAGCTGAATCGCTTCATAATTAATTAACTTTATTGAACTAAAGTGAATCAACTGAATCAACACTGAACTGAATTGAGCTGAATTGACACTATTGTCTTTGGTAGAGATGCTTATAGCTGAATCACTTCATAATTAATGAACTTTGCTGTTATGGAACTAAACCAAATTGACTCTGAACTGAATTGAGCTGAATTGACACTATTGCCATCTGAAGTGATATTCATAGCTGAATCCCTTCATAATTAATGAACTTTATTGAACTAAAGTGAATCAACACTGAACTGAATTGCGCTGAATAATACACTATTGCCATCTGTAGAGATATTTATAGTTAAGTTGCTTTATAATTGATGAAATGTATAGTTTCTGGACTTAACTGAGCTGAATAATCACACAGTTGTCTTCTGTAGAGATGCTTTGCATCTTATTTCCATTTGTTTAATAATTTATTAACTTTACACAGTTACTTAACTGAATCAAATGAATCAACTGCACTGAGCTGAATAATGACACTATTTTCTTCTACTTAAAGATGAACTGAATTTGTTTCATAATATAACTTTACACCGTTATTGAACTGAACAGAATAATAACACTATTGTCTTTTTAGAATTAGAATGTGTCTCATATTTGATGAAGTTTGCATCAACACTATATTTTCCTGTTTTATTATTGTGAAGCGGCTTCAAAGTAATCTGTATTGTTTAAAGCACTATAGAAATAAACGTGACTTGATTAAAACCTAATGGGTGAAACTGTTGTGCAATAGTAAAACGCATAAGTTTAATTCTATAATTCTGGGACAAATTGCTTAAGCTACTCTATTCCAAGTCACTAAATGCATAAATTCAGCAAAAACGGTCTAAAGTTAGATTAATGCCCTGCACATGCAAACACTCAAATCTATAATTATTAATCATCTTGATTGCATCAAGATAATCATAACTATTTGTACTTTGTACATCTTTGCAAAAGTACTCATGAATTATTGCACCGAGCGATTCCTGAGAGTTTCTGAACTGAGTAAGGATTTATGATATTTGACTGCAAATAGAGACTTTCTGAACAACAGACAGGTATTCCTACCAGAAACAGATTCCTGAAAATATATTGTTATTTGTTAACACCAAAAATAAACGAGGTGTGAAATGCCCCGGCATGCAGAATCTGAGAACAAACACGCCATGAAAGCACAAGATGATTTCATATCCCTATAGTGAACTGAAGAGACAGGTCCATTCTCTTTATCTAAATGTTTAATAGCTTTTTGTCGAGCTGAAAAGGACCCAGATAGAAATAAGAAGCTTTTCAGCTGAAAGCCCAAGCCTCCTTCCAGAATCCCATCTGAAGATGCTCTCGCTCGCTCTCTGCCGTTCTCATTCAGCTCAGTAATGCACACGGGCCAAGCGCTCGCCCAAATTTGACAGAATTTAACTATCAAACCTGATTAAAGTTGAATTCAAATGGAGGAAGTCTTTCATCTTGATTAAACTCAAATTTAGGGCAATACGCCTCACTGAGGAGAGTGAATATACATTCCTACTGAAAATCAATACATGAATACAAGACTGATTGCTCCCATATTCAACTACAGGAATCTAGATTATGCAATGAAGAAACATGACCATATGTACACATGAACAATCTGAACAATCAATGCCAGAGTAAATAACAACACGAGCTGTTGAATGACAGTAGCTGCCTCGTTTAAATCTGTGTCAAAGTAACTTATATCCATGCAATTGTCCACTATTTAAAGTGATAGTGCACCCAAACATTTAATATCTGCTCATTGTTTGACTCGCATGTCATTCCAAACCTGTATGCAATTAATTCTTCAGCTGCATACAAAAGAAAAAATGTACAATACGGAAATTGACTTCCGTAGTATTTTTTGTTCATACAATGGAAGTCAATGGAAACGAAACAGTTTGGCTATCAACAGTCTTCAATATATCTCATCTGTGTTTCACACAAGAAAGAAAGTCATATAGGTTTGAAACTACCAATACAAATATCGAAACTTAATCAGAATGCATTTATCTGAGAAGCAGAATTACTTAAGATGTCTTGGTTTCTGAATTTCTTGTTTTAAAGTTACGTTTTTGCAAGAAATCTGTCAACACAGTCAAAAAATAAACTTCATTAAAAAGGAAGATAGGGTTATTTTCCTGACTGTGATGGCCCACGGTGTGGCCACACATCAGTGAGCGGTAATGTGTGCTTGCACACACATACACATGTACACTAGCGCACATTCTTATTTACATATTGATTTAGAGGTTTGGATTTAATTCATGTCACTTTGAATTTGTATTGCAAATAAGACACAAACTGTTTGCCATCAACACTTTATTAAATCACAGTACATCGTAGCTAATTGGAGTGCACACAATTTAGTTCGCTGTTCTGTGTGTTTTGTTAATACCATTTTCTTTGAGTTGAGGTTACCGTGCAGTGGGCTTTGTGGAGTTGTGCGGAAGTTCCCAACTTCTGGTGCTGGGTCCGGTCATCTAAAGGGACCGCGGCACTGCCTCCAGTTCTTTAGTTCCGCTTGCCGGCACCAACAGACAGATAAATGGCGGGGAGAACGGAGATGGTTGAACTTAGGATTGTTTGTTTAATGCTTTATCTATTTAATGGTATTTTTGTTGGGTTTCATTTAAGATTGGCATTTCATCTGTATTTTAAGCACTGAAGTAATTTGTTGTTGGCTTGAATGTTGTACTCTGTAGTTTGGAGTTTGTTCCCCCCTTCTGTTTCATGTGGACTAGTCCAATTGTATAAATGTGGTCCTGTTGTGTCATTTAGGGGTGAGTCAGTTTGGTTAGCAATTGTCTTAGTTTGGTTCTGTTGACCTTTCCTTTGAGAGGCATAATTATTTGCAAGTATTTGGTTTGTTTTCCTTTCCAAATGTAAACCTGTTTTTGGACTTATTAAAATAATTAGTTTTTTTTGGAAATTGGGTTTTCATGCCTCATTGCCTTTTTGCTTGGTCCCTCACAAGTGGTGGCAGCAGTGGGATCAAGACAGAAGGGGCATTGTTACCTAAAATATTTTTTCCTTTTTTGTTTTGAGCCATGAACCGGGGAGGTCGGAAAGGAGCCCCAAAGATTGTTCCAGTAGGGCAACCGGAAGAAGTTACACAGGAGCTTGGGGAGGATGGAGTAGCACAGGCTGTCAGAGATGTTGATATGGAGCCTGAAATTAGAGAGCCAACTCTCGCTGACTTGACTGGTTTGTTTCAAGCTCATATGGCAAAAATGGATGCCCAGGAAGCTCAAAGAACTGCAGAATATGCTCAGCAGGGACGTCGGTTTAAAGCCCTTCAACACCAGTTTAGTTTGTTGCAGCTGGAGGTGCAGGCTCGCACAACTCCAATACCTAACCCATTGCTGACTGCCCGGGACACTTTGGATGGCCCAGAGGATGAGGATGTTGTCCCTAGCAGGCCACTTTCTCAGTCTACGGCCTGTCAGAAAGATATTTCTGAAGGCCGTGATGCAGGTCAGTGTCAATTTAAAGAGCCCAAACTTGAGAAGCTATCTGTCTCTGATGATGTTGAGCATTTTTTAATCACCTTTGAGAGGATGGCAGCAGTTTGCCGGTGGCCAAAGGAGGATTGGGCTTTCCATCTGATTCCCCTTCTGACGGGTAAGGCCAGGGCTGCTTATGTTCACATGGATGTTGATGACTCCCTTGACTATGAGGAACTTAAATCTGCTATTTTAAGGAAATATGACATCAATCGAGAAGCTTATAGACAAAGGTTTCGTTCTCTTGATGTTGAACTCCTGGAGAGTCCTAAGGAATTGTATGTACGATTAAAGGAATTGTATGGAAAGTGGATGCAGCCAAAAAGTAAATCGGTTGAGGAAATTGGTGAAGTCATAATTCTTGAACAATATTTAAGAATGCTTTCTCCCGAGCTCCAGGTTTGGGTGCGAGAGCATGATCCACAGTCTGCTTCACAAGCGGCAACACTGGCGGATGTGTTTGTGGCAGCACGTAAAGGGAATCAGCCCTGGTGTTGGAAACCTGGCAGGGATGATCGCAGATCAAACCTCCCCAGCAATCCTCGAGGAACATTCCCAGTGCTAGTAAATTTCTTGGAGTAGGGCCTGCCTTTGTAACTGCTGCCAAGAGTCATAGGAAAGTGCCAATCTGTTACCTGTGTGGTCAGGAGGGTCATACGAAACCCATGTGCCCTAAAATGGCAGTCAAGGCTACTCACCTTTGTTATGTGCCCAGGGGTCAAATGAGTTCACCAGTTGAAGCTGAGAGATCACCGCCAATGACCACCGTAGAGGTGAATGGAAGGGAATTGGCAGCCCTGATTGATACGGGAAGTGATCAGACATTAGTGCATCCTAAATATATTTCTCCAGTTCTCTTTCGCTTCACTGAAAAGAAGGCTGTTCGCTGTGTGCATGGTGATGAAAAGCTGTTACCCACTGCAGAGGTGTATGTGAAGGTGAGAGGACAAACCTATCTCTTGGAGGTGGGCATAGCCGACAACCTACCATTCCCTGTAGTTTTGGGTCATGATCTGCCAGTGCTCTGGGACTTGTTGCAGCTGGTACCCACATGTAATATGGTTGTTACTCGAGCCCAAGCACGGAAGGAGGAAAAGGAACAGTTACTTGGTAACCTACCATTCTTTGATGTTGAAATCGGTGGCTCTGTTAAGCCCAGGAAGTCTCGTCGACAGAAAAGGTTGGAAAAAATTCAATATAATGCTTCTAAAATGCCTGTTGAGACCTCTGACTTTTCCCCAGAGTTTAAGCTGCCTGCTAACATTACTCAGCTACAACAGGAGGATGCCAGTCTTGTCTCTTACGTGGAAAGAGCAAAGCGGGAGGATGTAAAGACAGCGGACAGTGACTTAAAGGAAAGATACTGCATTCAACAGGGGATACTCTATCGTCAGCTGGGGCCAGTGACGCAACTGGTGGTACCACAGTGTGTCCGTAAAGTTATTCTTGCTCTGGGTCATTCGATTCCTTGGGCTGGCCACCTGGGGAAATGTAAAACCATCGCCCGGATTAGAAAATACTTCTATTGGCCCGGTTTGAATTCAGATGTAACCCAGTATTGTAAAAGTTGCCCAGAATGTCAGAAAGTCTCTATCCAAGGCCCGTGTCGGGTTCCTCTCCAACCGCTCCCACTTATAGGCACTCCATTTGAGAGACTGGGAATGGATGTTGTTGGGCCTGTGGAAAGAAGTCGTTCAGGTAACCGATTTATGCTTGTTGTAACAGACTATGCTACCAGGTATCCTGAAGTGTTTCCGTTAAAGTCCATCAAGGCAAAGTATGTGGCAACCTGTCTAGTTCAGCTGTTTTCCAGAGTTGGGTTTCCAAGTGAGATTCTAACAGATCAAGGAACTAATTTCATGTCAACACTCCTGAAACAGGCATACAAGTTGCTGGGTATCAGAAGTCTAAGAACCACTCCCTATCATCCCCAAACAGACGGGCTTACTGAAAGATTCAACCAGACCCTGAAGCAAATGCTTCGCAAGTTTGTTTGTGACTCAGGCACTGATTGGGATCAATGGCTCCCGTACCTTCTGTTCGCTTATAGAGAAGTACCACAATCCTCCACTGGCTTCTCCCCTTTTGAACTGCTGTATGGGCATGAAGTGAGAGGTCCTCTGGCTCTGCTTCGGGGGATGTGGGAAGGAGACCCGAGCAGAGGTGAGCCGGCGAATATAGTGTCTTATGTGGTGCAGATGCGAGAACGTCTGGAGAAGATGACTGCACTGGCTCAATCTCATTTGGCGGAGGCCCAAACACGCCAGAAAACCTGGTATGATCGATCTGCTCGTGAGCGACAGTTTGAACCTGGTCAGAAGGTACTGGTGATGCTGCCAAGTCATGAAAGTAAACTGTTGGCAAAATGGCAGGGTCCGTATGAAGTCAAAAGGAAACTGGGATCCACCACCTATGAAGTGGCCTTGTCTGACCAAAATTGTCCTACACGAACCCTGCACATTAATCTTCTTAAACAATGGGTCCCCCGTCCCGATAAGTCTGCCCAAAGCTTGATGATTAAGCAAGTGAAGGAGGAAGAGGAATCGGATGATCAATACTTACCCCAGCCTGCTCTAGGAGAAGTCGATCTGGGTCATCTGTCACCGCAGCAACAGCAGGAGGTGAGAGACATTTGTTTACCTGGAGTTTTTTCAGAGTATCCTGGGTACACAGCGTTGATAGAACATGACATTGTGTTAAAACCTGACGCTGTTATCAAAAGAATGAGCTACAGGGTGCCAGAACGTCTTCAAGAGTCACTGAAAGGGGAAATCGATCTGATGCTGAGGTTGGGGATCATAGAACCATCCAAAAGTGAGTGGTGCCATCCTGTGGTCCTTGTGCCCAAAAAAGATGGTTCCATAAGATTTTGTATAGACTTTCGTTATCTTAATTCTGTGACCAAGTTTGATGCTTACCCAACTCCTCGGATCAGTGACCTTACGGATCGTCTGGGTACCTCAAAGTTTTTAACAACTATTGATCTTTCAAAGGGTTACTGGCAGATCCCGTTGACCCAGCGTTCCAGAGAACTAACAGCTTTCAAAACCCAATGGGGGTTATTTCATTTCAAAGTTCTGGCTTTCGGGCTACATGGGGCACCGGCCAGCTTTCAAAGACTTATGGACCAAGTACTGCAAGGGTTGACTTTTACAGCTGCCTATCTAGATGATATTGTGATTTACAGCGACACGTGGGAGCAACATATGCAGCATATCCGGGAGGTTCTGCAACGTCTTCAAGAAGCTGGTCTAACTGTTAATCCACGAAAGTGTGCCATTGCAAAGGCAGAGACCGAGTACCTGGGGTTTGTCATTGGCAAGGGGGTGATAAAGCCTCAAGTGGGAAAGGTTCAGGCTATTGAAGGGTGCCCACAGCCTCGGACTCGCAAGGAGTTGAGATCCTTTCTGGGTATGGCTGGATTTTATAACAAATTTATCCCCAGCTTTTCCAGTAGGGCTGCAGTATTGACGGATATGGTGGGCTCAAGGAGTCCCAATCAACTCCGATGGACGAGAGAGGCGGAAGCAGCACTCCAGGACATTAGAACAGCCTTGAGTAAGGATTCTGTGCTGCATAATCCCGATTTCAATCAGTCGTTCATTCTCCAAACAGATGCTTCGGACCGAGGCCTAGGAGCAGTGCTGTTGCAGGGAGGTCCCAATGCTCGGCGCCCTGTTGCTTTCCTCAGTCGTAAACTCCTCCCCAGGGAAGTCCGCTATTCCATTGTGGAAAAAGAATGCTTGGCAGTCAAGTGGGCCTTGGACTCCCTGAAATACTATCTCTTGGGAAGGGAATTCATACTGGAAACAGATCATAAAGCTCTACTGTGGCTCCAAAGAATGAAGGATACCAACAGCCGAATCACCCGCTGGTACCTTGCCATGCAGCCCTTCCGTTTCTCCATCCAACATGTCCCTGGCAAAGAAAATCTTACTGCCGATTATCTTTCCCGTTGTGCCAGTGACGTTCCCGAAGGGAGGGAGTATGTGATGGCCCACGGTGTGGCCACACATCAGTGAGCGGTAATGTGTGCTTGCACACACATACACATGTACACTAGCGCACATTCTTATTTACATATTGATTTAGAGGTTTGGATTTAATTCATGTCACTTTGAATTTGTATTGCAAATAAGACACAAACTGTTTGCCATCAACACTTTATTAAATCACAGTACATCGTAGCTAATTGGAGTGCACACAATTTAGTTCGCTGTTCTGTGTGTTTTGTTAATACCATTTTCTTTGAGTTGAGGTTACCGTGCAGTGGGCTTTGTGGAGTTGTGCGGAAGTTCCCAACTTCTGGTGCTGGGTCCGGTCATCTAAAGGGACCGCGGCACTGCCTCCAGTTCTTTAGTTCCGCTTGCCGGCACCAACAGACAGATAAATGGCGGGGAGAACGGAGATGGTTGAACTTAGGATTGTTTGTTTAATGCTTTATCTATTTAATGGTATTTTTGTTGGGTTTCATTTAAGATTGGCATTTCATCTGTATTTTAAGCACTTAAGTAATTTGTTGTTGGCTTGAATGTTGTACTCTGTAGTTTGGAGTTTGTTCCCCCCTTCTGTTTCATGTGGACTAGTCCAATTGTATAAATGTGGTCCTGTTGTGTCATTTAGGGGTGAGTCAGTTTGGTTAGCAATTGTCTTAGTTTGGTTCTGTTGACCTTTCCTTTGAGAGGCATAATTATTTGCAAGTATTTGGTTTGTTTTCCTTTCCAAATGTAAACCTGTTTTTGGACTTATTAAAATAATTAGTTTTTTTTGGAAATTGGGTTTTCATGCCTCATTGCCTTTTTGCTTGGTCCCTCACAAGTGGTGGCAGCGGTGGGATCAAGACAGAAGGGGCATTGTTACCTAAAATATTTTTTCCTTTTTTGTTTTGAGCCATGAACCGGGGAGGTCGGAAAGGAGCCCCAAAGATTGTTCCAGTAGGGCAACCGGAAGAAGTTACACAGGAGCTTGGGGAGGATGGAGTAGCACAGGCTGTCAGAGATGTTGATATGGAGCCTGAAATTAGAGAGCCAACTCTCGCTGACTTGACTGGTTTGTTTCAAGCTCATATGGCAAAAATGGATGCCCAGGAAGCTCAAAGAACTGCAGAATATGCTCAGCAGGGACGTCGGTTTAAAGCCCTTCAACACCAGTTTAGTTTGTTGCAGCTGGAGGTGCAGGCTCGCACAACTCCAATACCTAACCCATTGCTGACTGCCCGGGACACTTTGGATGGCCCAGAGGATGAGGATGTTGTCCCTAGCAGGCCACTTTCTCAGTCTACGGCCTGTCAGAAAGATATTTCTGAAGGCCGTGATGCAGGTCAGTGTCAATTTAAAGAGCCCAAACTTGAGAAGCTATCTGTCTCTGATGATGTTGAGCATTTTTTAATCACCTTTGAGAGGATGGCAGCAGTTTGCCGGTGGCCAAAGGAGGATTGGGCTTTCCATCTGATTCCCCTTCTGACGGGTAAGGCCAGGGCTGCTTATGTTCACATGGATGTTGATGACTCCCTTGACTATGAGGAACTTAAATCTGCTATTTTAAGGAAATATGACATCAATCGAGAAGCTTATAGACAAAGGTTTCGTTCTCTTGATGTTGAACTCCTGGAGAGTCCTAAGGAATTGTATGTACGATTAAAGGAATTGTATGGAAAGTGGATGCAGCCAAAAAGTAAATCGGTTGAGGAAATTGGTGAAGTCATAATTCTTGAACAATATTTAAGAATGCTTTCTCCCGAGCTCCAGGTTTGGGTGCGAGAGCATGATCCACAGTCTGCTTCACAAGCGGCAACACTGGCGGATGTGTTTGTGGCAGCACGTAAAGGGAATCAGCCCTGGTGTTGGAAACCTGGCAGGGATGATCGCAGATCAAACCTCCCCCAGCAATCCTCGAGGAACATTCCCAGTGCTAGTAAATTTCTTGGAGTAGGGCCTGCCTTTGTAACTGCTGCCAAGAGTCATAGGAAAGTGCCAATCTGTTACCTGTGTGGTCAGGAGGGTCATACGAAACCCATGTGCCCTAAAATGGCAGTCAAGGCTACTCACCTTTGTTATGTGCCCAGGGGTCAAATGAGTTCACCAGTTGAAGCTGAGAGATCACCGCCAATGACCACCGTAGAGGTGAATGGAAGGGAATTGGCAGCCCTGATTGATACGGGAAGTGATCAGACATTAGTGCATCCTAAATATATTTCTCCAGTTCTCTTTCGCTTCACTGAAAAGAAGGCTGTTCGCTGTGTGCATGGTGATGAAAAGCTGTTACCCACTGCAGAGGTGTATGTGAAGGTGAGAGGACAAACCTATCTCTTGGAGGTGGGCATAGCCGACAACCTACCATTCCCTGTAGTTTTGGGTCATGATCTGCCAGTGCTCTGGGACTTGTTGCAGCTGGTACCCACATGTAATATGGTTGTTACTCGAGCCCAAGCACGGAAGGAGGAAAAGGAACAGTTACTTGGTAACCTACCATTCTTTGATGTTGAAATCGGTGGCTCTGTTAAGCCCAGGAAGTCTCGTCGACAGAAAAGGTCTGTAAATACAGTGAGGAAGATTGCAGTAGTCGAGGCGAGATGACTGATGATATCAAGTACGCTGCTGTTTGCTCCTCTGCGGGAGATCACACTCCCGAGACGAACTCGTGAAGTCCAAACTACCGAGGAAGTCCGAAATTTGTGTACTTGGTATTGAGTAATACCAGACTATTTTCCTAATCTTCTCAGTACTTAGACTGTGATGGAAACACAGACAGCAACAGGTCTGGGGGAAAAATGTTCCTGGGACATATTTTTTCAGGTAATTTCGGTGGAGACGTTCATTATGTTTCACAGAACTAATTGTCGCCTTGGTTGCGTAGGCTACGTATATGTGGGGCGGATCTATCAAAATAGGGGCGAGGCCCTTTTGGGTTAGGGGCGTGTTTGTTTTGGTGATTTCAGAAATTGCTTACCCTGCCTTTAAACACTTGTGCACTGCATGTACACATGAATGTTGTCATCCTTTCGTCACGTGGTTCCTCACAAACTCTCTGCCTTCAGCTCTGCTCGGCTCTCCCGCAGAGTCTGGAGCGGATCTCTCCTCAGGTCTGTGGGAACGCGGCGGATGGCGGAGCCATCTGGAGTGTGACTGTATGTTCCTGCCTGCTGGTACCACGCCAGCACCGAGACTCTCCGCACTAACACACGCATCCTGACAGCGCAGCCCGTGTGCGTCAGACCCCGCGGTACAGCAGCGGCTCCAGCCACCTCCCGCTAGCCGAGCAGAGCCACTGCCGCTAACAAACACGCCAGACAAGACAACCAGAGACAATGTGGATGGAGACATTACGATGTTTCACAAGAGATCTCTGGAAGCTGGTTTCTGTCTTGGGGTTAAACATTTAAAAGGGTAAATGTGAATTTTATCCCACAATTTTGAGTCAATTTTCCAAGTTATACTCAGAATTCTGATTTTAAATCTAGTAATTCTGACTATTTTCCTCAGAATTGTGAATTTACATCTTGCAATTCCTACTTTTTATCTTGCAATTATGATTTTATATCTCACAATTTTGTCATTATATCTTGTAATTCTGACTTTTATACTCATAAATCTGCCTTTTTCCCACACAACTGCAAGTGTATATCTTAAAGTCAGAATTGTGAGTAGCATTTACCTTTTTTTTATCCTGTGTTGGAAACAAGCTTCTGTAGAGATCTCAGCAATGTCTCAAATAATGAAATTTACCAAGATACTAAAGTTTGCAATCAAAAATGAATAATCTCAATATGAATTCAAAGATCAAATGATGACCTAATCTGCATATCACGTTATTTTTTACATTTAACACTCAGTATGTGTTTTCCCTGGAAAGCTACAGCTATACATTCGGTGCTATTTTTACATCTCCACATGCGTTTTAGGAGAAACTGGCACAAAAGTGTGAACTTCATTAAGTCTCTAGAGGCATTAAAGTGAAACCTCTGTATTTTACACATGCACTCGCTCTTTCCAGTTCAATGAAAGATGCTGCAGGTTTTGCTGATTTTCCTTTCATTCTGGATACATGATATATAGTCCTGACAGGAGCATTTTCAAAGTCTGAATATAAATTACAGCCTCGTCAGAGAAGCGACCTGACTGACCACTGACGGAGCATCATTTGTCAAGTTTTTCACACTTATCTGTCATTTTTATACAGCACAAGCTCGGCTTTGCAATGTAAATCAAAGTATCCTTGAATTAATGTGACACGTTCAGGAATGAGAAGAAAAATGACAGAGAACGAAGGGCATGTGTCATGAAGAAACCAGAAACTGGGATGAGTTTTATAAATCAAAAGCTTCAAAGTGTTGTCAAGATCTGACCTCAAAATACAAGAATTGAATTTCAGTCGGAGATTTTGGACTATATAAAAACACTGCAAGTCAGATATTTGGGGGAAAATACAGTTTCTGGTCCCATTGACTTCCATAGTCATGCTATAGTAGTCAATGGGATCCAAAACCATTTGGTTACCAACTTCAACATTTCCCTTTTTGTGTTTCACACAAGAAAGAAAGTCATTGGAACGACATTAAGCCAATCTCTGACCTCAAAATACAAGAATTTAATCACCAAATTATTCTGTTCAACTGTTCAAAATGTAGTATTTCAATCCATCTGAACTGTATTGCACAACATTAAAAGTTAAAAACAGTTCAATTCTGCGCATCTTCATCAATGTCGGAAATAATGTGGAATTAATGAGTACAGCTGAAGCCCATGGCACAAAAATGACTTAGCAATAGTTTAAATTGTCTAACGCATGTTGACCTATACGGCAAGTCTTTGGTAGCTGCTTCTTCGAGTAATACAATCATTTAAACATGCGTAATTGCTTTATCCCAGCATCTGTTCATCGTGGAAGAAGTGACATTATTTGTGCACAAACAGAATCCAGTTAGAGCCGCACCTGCTGTTCTAATTCACATTTCATGCATTTAAAATACACGAAAGACGAAAACTTTAGAAAACCATACTTGAATCAATTATAGCTTATTGGTAAATTCAACAAAATAGTCGTTCCGTCAGCACTCCCAGTGACTCTTAGGAAAAGTTTACCCTCATTACCATACCATAATGTGGTAAAATGCCATATCAGACACTATTAAAATCGCACCATAAATCAACATGCAATCTCTTTCAAACAATGTCTGTGGTGTCTACCACAGTTTTACGGCGAGACAGTACAAATAAGTATGGTATTTTCAGGTTTTCAACCTCTAGGCAACACCTTCCCGTACAAGTACAATGAATGCATTCGTGCGGGAGAACAATAAAACTACCGGAACCGACCTGTGCAGATGATGATGATTCGGATTGAGATCAGATCAGATCATATCATTTCAGCACCATGGAAAGCGCGATGCAACATCCAGTTGGACTGTGTTTGAGATCCTCCTGTTGCCCGATCCGAATCCGGATCCGCTTCGGTTCGGTTCGGTCCGCTGGAATGATGCGCGCGTCTCCGCGTGTCTGATAGATATTTCCTTTGTGAGTCTCAGTGAGGAGAAGCCGCGAACTGTTAACGCGTCTGCAGTGCGTGCTGGAAAGTGTCAGCAGGTTCAGCTCTCTTTGTGAGGAAGAAGAGGATCGGAACTTAAACTCACAGTACAGACGAGCGCGCGCACGATGCGCCGCCTCTTACAGCGCGCGCGAGAGAGAGAGAGAGAGAGAGAGAGAGAGCGCGCAGTGTGGGTGTCCTTCAGTGTGAATATGTGGAGCTGCTAACTGTGTTCACTCACTGCACGAGCGAATCTCACCAAATCTGTCAAGAACATGTGCAGATCATATTCACTAAATTATTTTTGCTGGAAGGAAGTGAATCTGTCTTTATGTCCATTGCGATTTTTGTGGCATTTAGACATTCAAGTGCACTGACACAAATAGAATAGGATTTACTTTGAAAAAAAAGCACTTAGTAAATTTCACATATAATTATATAGAAACGGCAAATTAGAATATATAAAATAAACAAATCCAATTTTAATCAAAACGTTAGAATCATGGCGCAGACATATGACAAAATTTGAAATAATTACAAAAAGGAAAGTAATCGTGAATTGAACATGAAAATTAGTATAAAGATCATATTTTGTTATATATACTCAAAAAATCATTTTAGTTACAACTTCAAAAAATCTTATTTTTTCACAGTCAGTCTATACAGGTACATCTCAAAAATTTGAATATCAAGAAAAAGCGCAATATTTTTTGTCATTCGTTTTAGAGAGTGAAACCCATATATTATATAGATTCATTACACATAGAGTGAAATATTTCAAGCCTTTATTTCTTGAAATGTTGATGATTATGGCTTACAGATAACGAAAACCCAAAATTCAGTGTCTCATAAAATTATAATATTACATAAGAACAAATAAAAAAAGGATATTTTAAACAGAAATGTCAGGCTTCTGAAAAGTATGTTCATTTCTATGCACTCAATACTTGGTTGCATGAATTACTGCATCAATGCGGCGTGGCATGAAGTCGATCAGCCCGTGACACTGGTCAGGTGTAATGAAGCTCAGGTTTCTTTAACAGTGGCCTTCAGGTGTTGGGTCTGGTGTCTCTCATCTAGATTCTCTATAGGGTTCAGGTTAGGCGAGTTTGCTGGCCAATCAAGCACAGTAACACTATGGTCATTGAACCAGCTTTTGGTACCTTTGGCAGTGTGGGCCGGTGCCAAATCCTGCTGGAAAATGAAATCAGCATCTCCATAAAGCGTGTCAGCAGAAGGAAGCATGAAGTGCTCTGGTCCTGGTAGATGGCTGCGTTGACTGTGGACTTCAGAAAACACAGTGGACCAACACCAGCAGATGACACGGCAGCCCAAATCATCACTGACTGTGGAAACTTCACACTGAACTTCAAGCAACTCTCATAACGGGCTGATGATCTGAATCAGGTGTGTTAAATAGGGAATACATCAGAAATGTGCCATGCTGTGAATTTTTTGTTGTTGCCAATTTTCATGTACAAATGGCCATTTAAATCACTAAACTTACAGGCTAAAAAATCAGTAAAAGTCTTGAAATAGAAGGGACTAGGCGTCATATTTGTTATTTATTGTGTGTGTGTGTGTGTGTGTGTGTGTGTGTGTGTGTGTGTGTGTGTGTGTGTGTGTGTGTGTGTGTGTGTGTGTGTGTGTGGGTGCGTGCGTGCGTGCGTGCGTGCGTGCGTGCGTGCGTGCGTGCGTGCGTGTGTCAGAGAATCAGAGTTTCTGGAGATGGTGGAGGTTATGTGTGATTCTGAGCATCCATCCTCAGTAACCTGATTATCTATTTCCTCAGGTTCAGCCACTCAGTCGGTCTGCCCGTCTCTACCTGTCTGTATTTGTCTGTCTGAGACAGACAGAGCCAGTCAGTAACATTCTGTTCCAGTTCTTGTGAAGGCACTGAAGACACACATGCAAATCATTATGACATGTGACTCTCCCTGTGAATGTATCCTCACTAGTGGACTGACATCTACACTTGTGTTTTGATATGATTCCAGATACTCTAGATTTAGGTTGAGACCCAAACCCTAACATTTACTGCAGTCATTAAAACAACATATGTACCCTTTGTGATAGGGTGTACATTTTGTATCAACATTAAATTTGCTTTAGAATTACTTAGAAACACAAAATAAATGTAGCCAAGTAAGTGGCTTGCATTTTAAGTTATAGTTCAATCAAATTAAACTACAGATGTGTTAAATCAGAGATGTGTCTTATGTGATGTCAGTGAAGATATGTAACATCTGTGATTATTCTAACTCTCTGTGTGCAGACGGATCAGAAATGGGATTGTGCTCACAATTCACTTCACATAAAGTGGCAGATGCACAGCAACGGCTGAAGGTTCGAAAACAGAGAGAGATGCAGCTGCACACCTCACCATTCACTCCTGTAAGACATGCATAATGAAAATAAAGTCAGTTTAAATCACAAGCTGCAAAAAGTTCTCCAGATGCATGAGGCGCAGAAGAGCAAAGGTGGAGAGAGACTGCGGGGCAGTAAGGAGGGATACTTTTCTAAACCTTTCATGCAAATGAGATTGTCTCAAAGTTCACAAAGGCATAAAATCAACATATTACGTATTACAAACTTCAGAGGCAGTTTGATGCTTCGGATGACTGACTCACTCAGTCTCTTCAGAGTTATTTTTGCTGTGAAATGAGTTTTATTTTATGACCT
>CM049873.1:33489915-33492415 GCA_027474115.1 Schizopygopsis malacanthus | reverse complement strand
ATTCGTCTGTCTCTGAGATGAGTTGTGTCTTCAGCAATCCCACGGCCATAGATTCAACCCCAATCTCTGTCAGCACCCCCCCTGCTCGGAGGAGACCAATTTTCTAGATTTCAGCCGACAGCTTGAAAATGAACATTAAATATTGATCGCGGGTTACGTGATAAACGCTGGGATGCTGTGAAGCCTCCGGTCAGCCGGATTTATTTTGGCCGGAGCTATTTTAGGCCGTGTTTTCCAGCTGTTTGTGCCGTCGGAGTCGAGAGCTTTTCCTTCGAGTAATTCAGCCTTTAAATGTTTATCGGGTCAACATTTCAAAAGCAAGAGTGTCCAGAACTCTGTGATGAACGAGTTCGAGAACACGGATCGTGTGGCAATGATATTAATATTGCACCCTAAAAATGAAAGAAGAACAGGAAAAAATATACAAATATTAGATGAAAAACTTGAACAAAAAGTAGAAATAACTCAAATAAAATAAGTTTAAAATGAAGATTAGTTTACGATTAAGTACTAAAATTACTAAAACTGAAATAAATACAAATGAATAAATAAAAAAATACTAAATAAAGCAATTTAAGAATTACACATTTTACACAATAAATTAGCAAAACTTTAAATTTAATATGAATTCAAATTTGAATGAATGAATGAATGATGCATCTTTATATAGCGCTTTATTGTGTATTATTGTACACCCAAAGCGCTTGACAACCATGTGTGTGGGGGGGGGAGGGGGGGTCTCTCCGCAACCACCACCAAATTGGACTAATTTAAATATATAATTACTAAAACAACACTGGATTGAGTTTGAAGTCACAGTTGACCAATTTTACAGCAAAAAATAAATACAATTATAATAATATAAATAAAAATTGCCATTTAAATAATTTTCACTTAGAAATGGGGGAGGGGGAGGTGGGGGGTCAGAAAATTACAAATTACACATCCGGGGGGGTTTGGAACCAGTCAGTATTTGGTGTGACCACCATTTGCCTCACGCAGTGCAACACATCTCCTTCATATAGAGTTGATCAGGTTGTTGATTGTGGCCTGTGTAATGTTGGTCCACTCCTCTTCAATAGCTGTGTGAAGTTGCTGGATATTGTCAGGAACTGGAACTGGATCGAATACGCCGATCCAGAGCATCCCAAACATGCTCAATGGGTGACGTGTCCGGTGAGTATGCTGGCCATGCAAGAACTGGGACGGTTTCAGCTTCCAGGAATCGTGTACAGATCCTTCCAACATGGGGCCATGCATTATCATGATGCAACATGAGGTGATGGTCGTGGATGAATGGCACAACAATGGGCCTCAGGATCTCGTCACGGTATCTCTGTGCATTCAAAATGCCATCAATAAAATGCACCAGTGTTCATTGTCCATAACATATACCTGCCCATACCATAACCCCACCGCCACCATGGGCCACTCGATCCACAACGCTGACATCAGCAAACCGCTCACCCACACGACGCCATACACGCTGTCTGCCATCTGCCCTGTACAGTGAAAACCGGGATTCATCCGTGAAGAGAACACCTCTCCAAAGTGCCAGACGCCATCGAATGTGAGCATTTCCCACTCAAGTCAGTTACGATGACGAACTGCAGTCAGGTCGAGACCCCGATGAGGACGACGAGCAGCAGATGAGCTTCCCTGAGACGGTTTCTGACAGTTTGTGCAGAAATTATTTGGTTATGTAAACTGATTGTTGCAGCAACTGTCTGGGTGGCTGTCTCAGACGATCTTGGAGGTGAAGATGCTGGATGTGGAGGTCCTGGGCTGGTGTGGTTACACGTGGTCTGTGGTTGTGAGGCCGGTTGGATGTACTGCCAAATTCTCTGAAACGCCTTTGGAGACGGCTTATGGTAGAGAAATGAACATTCAATTCACGGGCAACTGCTCTGGTGGACATTCCTGCAGTCAGCATGCCACTTTTCTTCACAGATGCTGCCTTCAAAAAACAAGCAGATGCAGACAGAATCTAATGCAAAAAATTGCATTCATGCGTGACTTTGCATCTTACCTCCGCATACAGAGTTTTACAGATTCAGACACATCCTGAACAGAAAACGCTCCTGGAGGAATTAGCAGAGGGAGAAAAATTAACACATAAAACACCGGATAAGTTTGATTTTAGCTTTGAAAAACTTTTGAAATTAAATTAATCTTCTGATTTGTTCAAAATTTTATTTTAAAAGAGTTAATAATGTAAAACCCTAAGTGTCACAGCTTTTATTCAATACTTTCTATTTATGCATATTTTCAAGATGTTATTATCAACATGAACTCAAAATCGACTGAATTATGCATTATTGTATGATTCATGCAAGTTTTTTAAAGGTAATGTAAGACTTTTAATGACCATTTTGAAGGCCAACTAAGAAAATTAAAGGAATAAATCACGTCTACGATACACAAAATCAGTTAAAAAAATATATAATTTTTTTCAAACTAAAAATGCTTTATTTTAGTATAATTACAATCATTTTTACAC
>CM049873.1:33479915-33484915 GCA_027474115.1 Schizopygopsis malacanthus | reverse complement strand
AACATGTTAAAATTTATAATGCTATTAGTATTGTATTTACAGTATAATTTCATTAAAAATAATTTTGAATGTACATTATTTCTATGTAATCTGAAAAAAATCCATATTAATAAAAATATAATTTAAGGGATAGTTCACTCAAAAATTTAAAATTAAGAAATAAACTGATGAAATTGGGGGGTGGGGGGGGGGGGGGGTTCTAAAGTTTCTCTAATATTTATTTAATGTTTTTCTCATGTAACACAATAATGGCTTTAAATGATCTTTTGTGGGTAATTTCTCAGCCAATGCGATTCATGTGTGATTCGTTTGATTAATTAATTGCCACATCGTATAATTAATTGAACATGTTAATCGGTTGACAGTCCATACATATATATACTGTATGTGTATATATATATATAAGTAAACAGGGTCTCTATTGATTTCATATTGACTAAAAGCAGAACAAGGCGGTGAACATTACAGCATAAAACAGCACAGTGCATGTGGAGCTGCATGTAAAACAGGGCAGTGAAGGACAGTGGCTTGATTATTTACAGACAGACCTTGAGAAAGATGCTCTGATTTCAGAGAGAGAAAGAAACAAGCTAATCAGCAAGATTATGTGGATGCAATTACAACATCAAAGCCACATGGCTCCTTAAAAACCAGCATAAAAATGTATTTACGGGCATATCAGGGTAACTGTATGCTAATTCATCCCTGATGGAGTCATGCGGTTCTCTGTCACGAGAAACATTAGACGAAGGAAAGCAGAATGAGCTTAAACGCATCCGTTTCTCAGACTTTTATTAGACCGGGAATGCAACATCTGCAGGGACTGTGACATAAAGGCAATTGTGTTTTTACTGCTGTTATTGTGTTATTATATTAGAGTTTGGGGCTGAACAAAGACGGTGATAAGAGCCACAAATCAGCCCTGATGGAAAGGGACTCATCTTGAAAGGATTAAATGATAAAAAAGGAGTAAAAGATTGTACTGCAAGGCAGCGTGTGCCATCGTCAAATTGTCTTTTAATTTCCTTGAGGAGAAAAACGTGTAATGGTGTTGCTGGAAAAACCTCTCTCGGGCTCAAAGCACCATCTCTGTGTGACGCTCAGAGTCATGAAGCAATGAAAGATGAAAATCTGATTTTAACAGATGGTTTTGCTCTCCTCGATCCTTTAATGCTTCAGTTTATAAATGGTTCAGAATGTTTTACACACAACTAAAGACAGAGCAGCCGAGTACTGAATGTTCATTTACAATACGACTTCAACCAAGACAACGACTCCAGAGGGTCAAAGGTCATCTTTTTCAGATGCACGTCTGCTGCGGTTTCACAATTTACCTTCCGCAAAATAAATTACTCAATCGTGTTTCCAAAACTATTTGAATTTCAAATGTGCCCTGATCTGAACAAAGTCCCCATGAAACGCATTCATAACTCATTTTAATTCAAATTCAGACTTTTTCAAACCTATTTTTATATATATATATATTGTTTCTGTATTCCATATTAAGTTAAGCAGTATTATTTTTATTGGAATAAATCACTCAATCAAACCAGAAACATACTAAATGGCAAATGGGATCAATATTAATTTCATGTTGACTGTAAGATATTAGTAATTGGCAGCAGTTTGAAGTAGGCCAATGCTGGTTAAGATAATAGAAACTGAAAATGTAAGATTAGTGTAAATGCATTTGAATTTTTCAATATTATCAGCACTTGAAATTACACATATCGAAGTGTATATTACATTTATTTAAATTATATTTATACATTAACTTAAACATTACAGACCACACTGTAAACGTCAAATAATTTACACACATTTTGATACAAAAATTTTAATGCATTGACTTGTATATTGTATCACAAAAAGAAGAAAAAAATAAATTTTGTGGGGCTGCATTACAAAATAAATCTAAAATTCAATTGGAGATATATATCTAATCGGATCAGAATATATTTTACATGTGGAAATAAATAAGCTAAACATTAAAGTTACGTAGACTATGCATATTCAAATGCAGGACAAGTGAACAAATTACACATACAAAACTTCCTTCCACTAAACACGATGAACGTAAATAATAAATGACATAGTTTGTTTTATGGATATATCTGTGCAGCAGCTTTGGATTTGCTCTCATCCACGACACGAGTGTTGAGTGTTGAGCGGTGAGCGCGGTCACGTGGTCGAGTGGTGATCAGCTGCTCGTCATCACGTGACTCGATCTCTCACGAGTGTTGAGCGGTGAGTGTGGTCACGTGATCGAGTGATGATAAGCTGCTCGTGATCACGTGACTCGATCTCTCAGCTGAGCAGCAGCAGCAGCATGGCATCTTCAAAGCAGTGAGTTTCTTCTCTTTTATCTTACTGTAGATTTATGTTTTTAGCCATACTCGCGAAACAGTTCATTCATAAACACGTTCAGAGGTGTGTTGTAGTGCTGCGCATGCGTGGAGCGCTGTGTTTGACGTGTTCAGTGTTTCTGTCAGAAGTTTGGGGATTTTGTCTTTGTACAGTGGCGATAGTTAGGTGAAAGTTGGCCAAGTATGTCTGAAGAAGTTAATGTAATCGTGGAAGTACTACGTTAAATGTGTATGTTTTTGGGTGCTGTGAATAATCAATATTCCCTTTTTAAGTTAAGCATTTGTATCTATTTGCAGTTATTTTAAATGGTCTTGTGGTGTTTGTATATTTGTTGTTAAGTAAAGATATTTAATAAAACCTGTCAAGATGTCTATAACATGTTGTTTAAAGTAGTAATATAAGCTATAAGTATAGTATATTCTGAAGTATTTGTCACTAGCAATATCATGGCACTGAATTGAAAGGATAGTCTGATAATACAAAACATAAATCTATTATATGACATTGATAGCATGTCCATAAACCCCTGCGTTATGTTTTTACATTTCATTTCATTGTTTATAGGTTTTACTGGAGGTTCATTCAGTGCTGTTTTGATTTGTGTTGTAATGTATTTGCTAAAATAATAGATTTTATTGTGTAACTCACTAGTATATCTGATTGGTCGTTTGTGAAGTTTAGTGATCACATTTGCATAATAATAAGTATTACTGCAATTATTAATATTGTATGTTGGTTCTAAATCTGAAATAACCAAAGTATTACTTAAATCAAATATAATATTTAATGTTCGATGATTTATTTTGCTAAATGGCTGCATAATAAGCAGGATAATGTGCCACATGCTGCTGGTTTATTGTGATAATGACCATCTGACTGTGCATTATCTCTGAATTATGACCGTTTTTATCAGAATGGGTGTGTAAAGGGTTTAATGTGCAGTGTGACATGAATCTGAGTGACCTTTGACCACATCTTTACACCTCTATCAGTGATAAAGCACTCCGTCTGTCTCTCAGACCAGTGTGAGCGTGATTTTAATCTTATGATTATGGCATGGTTACATCTCAGGGTGTAAAAAGACTCAAATGAAAAGCATAATCTGTTTCTGATACTGATGGTATGCAATGGGTGCTTTTTGATCCCTAACAGGGAATTTATTAGTATACTCTTTAAACTTTGCTGAAAATGTACTCCCCTGCAGCTCGTCTAGATGTACAGTAGATGAGTTTGTGTCTTCATCAGATTTGCAGAAATGTAGCATTGCATCACTTGTTCACCAATGGATGCTCTGCAGTGAATGGGTGCCGTCAGAATGAGAGTCCAAACAGCTGATAAAAACATCTCAATAATCCTCAAGTAATCCACACATCTGGAGAAGACAAAATAAACAAATCCATCATTAAGACGTTTTAAACCTCAAACCATTGCTTCTGGTCAAAATACGAGTACATAATCCATAATAACGCTTCCTCCAGTGAAAAAAAACCTCTCTCCTGTCGTCTCACATCAAAATCCAACAACTACATCTTTGTTTAAAGCTGTTTTGGTTTGTAAGCAGTGCTTGTTCTGTGCAGATTTCTCTCCTGATTCACACTTTTTCACTGGAGGAAGAGTTATTATGGATTATGAACTCGGTTCAAAGTTAAAGACATCTTAATGATGGATTTTTTCTTACACGCAGCTTTTGGCTTCGCTATATGTTAACTGATGGACTGGAGTGGTGTGGATTAGAGGTCTGCACGGGCTCAAAACTGCAGCCCGAACCCGGCCCGTACCCGAGATCGTCTGACCCAACCCGACCCGAGCGGCACAGTTAAATTTAGAGCCTGAACCCGACCCGAAATCCCCCCCCCCGCCCCACAACGAATAACTAAAAAAAAAAAGGAAAAAGGCTGCATTTCACGATTGCATGCAAAGAAACGGATTAATCAAGGCTCTGCCACTTCACAAACATTTACCAGTTATGAGAGTTTGTGAACATCAGGTGCAGCGGTCGCATACATTCTGCCGAGTTTATGCATTTTGTATGGACAAGAAGATAATTCTTCCACCGTGCAAATTATGGTCATTTTTTGTCAGTTAAGGCTCGTTAGCATTCTGTCTACTTTAAATCAGACATAAGATCTTAAATAAGATTGTATTTATTTGAATGAATTAATCATTTATTTGAATTAGCGAGAGAGAGATAGAGAGAGAGAGAGAGAGAGACAGACACAGAGAGAGAGAGACAGACAGACACAGAGAGAGAGAGAGAGAGAGAGAGAGAGAGAGACAGACACAGAGAGAGAGAAAGAGAGAGAGAGACAGACAGACACAGAGAGAGAGAGAGAGAGAGAGAGAGACAGACACAGAGAAAGAGAGAGAGAGACAGACAGACACAGAGAGAGAGAGAGAGAGAGAGACAGACAGACACAGAGAGAGAGAGAGAGAGAGACAGACAGACAGACACAGAGAGAGAGAGAGAGACAGACAGACACAGAGAGAGAGAGAGAGAGACAGACAGACACAGAGAGAGCGAGAGAGAGAGAGACAGACAGACACAGAGAGAGAGAGAGAGAGAGACAGACAGACAGACACAGAGAGAGAGAGAGACAGACAGACACAGAGAGAGAGAGAGAGAGACAGACAGA
>CM049873.1:33469368-33479815 GCA_027474115.1 Schizopygopsis malacanthus | reverse complement strand
CTTCATCTTCAGAGCGTGAGGGAGTCTAAATGGCAAGGACTCTTGGCTTAAGCACCTCCCCCAAAGGTTGCTGGAGACCCTGTACAAAACCTCCTAATGAGAAAAGAACTGGTGATTTGCAGTGGAGGATTGTGCAACGGCATTATAGCTACGAACAGACACAGAGCGCACCTTGATCCAAATGTAGGGGAGGGTTGTATGTTTTGTGGAATGTCAGAAACTGTTTTTCATTTATTTTTTAAATGTGCGAGGTTACAACAGTTATTTTATAAGTTAGAGGAGTGTGTTCAAACACTTGGGGAGGTTTTTAACACTGAAATGTTTATTTATGGACCCAAGTACAGCAGAAGTAGAAGGGAGAGTCATGTCTATTAAATTATTCTATTTGGGCAAGCCTAGATGGCTATATGGTTGTCAAGGAAAAGTAAGATGATTGATAAGGGCTCAATGATGTTATTTTAATTTTAAAGGGTTTAATAAAATCTCGCATTAATATAGAGTATAGCTACTACAAGTTGGTAAATAATGTGCAGGTGTTCAATCAAAAATGGGGAGGGGTTAAAACCAGTGTATTTGTGAAGTTGACTCTGAGGTGTTTTGAACATTTATGTTTGGAGGGTCAGTTTGTGTTTTTTATTGTATCTGTTTTTTTATTTCAATTTTGTTACATGTGGAGTAAAAAAAAAAAAAAAAAAAAAAAAAAAAAAAAAAAAAAAAAAAAAAAAAAAGGAAAAAAAAAAAGAGAGAATTCTCATGATGTATTTTTTAATTAAAAAAGAAAGAGAAGAAAAAGAAAGTAATATATGTATGTTGTTGTTTTGTAATAAAAGAGACCTTAAAAGTCAAAGTCTCTCTCTCTCTCTCTCTCTCTCATACTATCTCCCTCTCACACACTCTCTCTCACCACACACTCTCTCTGTCTATCTTATACTCTCTCTCTCTCTCTCTCTCACACACTCTCTCTCTCTCTCTCGGTTTCTCTCTCTCTCTCTCATACTCTTTCTCTCTCCCATCTCTCCCTCTCTCGGTCTCTCTCTCTCTCTCTCTCTCTCTCTGTCTCTCACACACACACACACACTCTCTCTCACACACACTCTCTCACACACACACACACTCTCTCTCTGTCTCTCAACACACACACACACTCTCTCTCATTCACATCTCTCTCTCACACACACACTCTCTCTCTCTCTGTCTCTCACAACTCACAACTCTCTCTCTCTGTCTCTCACACCACACACTCTCTCTCTCTCTGTCTCACACACACACACTCTCTCTCTCTCTGTCTCTCACACACACTCTCTCTCTCTCTCTCTCTCTCTCTCTCTCTCTCTCATACTATCTCCCTCTCACACACTCTCTCTCACACACACTCTCTCTGTCTCTCATACTCTCTCTCTCTCTCTCTCTCACACACTCTCTCTCTCTCTCTCGGTCTCTCTCTCTCTCTCATACTCTTTCTCTCTCCCCATCTCTCCCTCTCTCGGTCTCTCTCTCTCTGTCTCTCTCTCTCTCACACACTCTCTCTCTCACACACTCTCTCTGACACTCTCTCTCTCTCACACACACACACACACTCGCTCTCTCTCTCTCCCCATCTCTCTCTCACACTCTCTCTCTCACACACACTCGCTCTCTCTCTCTCCCCATCTCTCTCTCACTCTCTCTCTCTCACACACACACTCGCTCCCCCTCTCTCCCCATCTCTCTCTCTCACACTCTCTCTCTCTCACACACTCGCTCTCTCTCTCTCCCCATCTCTCGGTCTCTCGCTCTCTCCCTCTCTCTGTAGGCGGTCTGTGCAGTCTGTACTCTGGTCGGCAGCGAGCGCAGTTGATGATTACTGTTTTCTTGCAGAAAAACAGCAGACACGCTGCCAGTAATTGCAGATGAAATCCCCCGGTAGTCAGGAGGTGAATACAGCCGTTTCAAAACACTGTTTAAGAGAACAGCAATACTCTATTTCTCACTCGGTTCAGTGTCAACGAGGCTAAACGCAAACACATTAATGAGGGAGAATGTGGGTTTCCTAGCTGAATGCTGCTTGACGTCAGACGAGTTTGAGGGGTTTTAATGCTCATTAGCATGACGGGGTTTCCAGCGACTGCCGTGTTACGACACATTGACTGCTTAAATAGGATTCAAAAGCTTCTGAAATATAATAACAGTGATTGATTATGTAATTCTGACGAACCTGAGACCTTGACCGTAGTCAACTAGCTGCAAAACTTTAATTTCAGGATATAATGGGAGACGGAAATATGCTTGAATTAATTTATACAGACATGATTCATTTAATTATTTAAGATACAAAAAATATGACTTTAATGTTTAATGAGGTCTCATCTTTAAAATATTTCTAATGCAACACAGTTTTGCAAACTTTGTGACAATTAGTATCTCAGAAAACAGCATCTGTAAAGCATTTTACTTCCATGATGCAACATTTTCCCACAAAAACAGAATATTAATTGAGAATTAAATAAGTCTGAATGATTAGATTCATTTAATTGTTATTGTACAAGTACAGATCCAATGAAATGAGGCTAATAATAACAATATACATATATATATATTTATTTATTTATTATTAAATTCTATTTATTTTTTTGTATAACATTATTAAAAAAGTTTTTCCATAAAATAACTTATACTGATTAATCAATCACAATAAGCATGAATTAGGACTTCTTATGATGACAAATTATGAATTTTGTTCTGATTTTATGTTTACTGTAAAAGTTGAAGGCAGTGTGTTGCAGCCAAGATGCAAAATTGAATTGAATTTGCAATAAAATGCGCGCAGGTAAAACATATGGTATGAAATGAACCGGCGGGTTTCTGTACTGACTCATGTGTTTTAATGAAGGATAGATTAACAACTCTTCAATGCTGTTGTGCACATGCTTTCCGAGCACAGATTGTTTATCACAATATCTTTCCTGAAGAGAGACCCGAACAGAAGAGCACTTGTACATTATTCATGAAAGAAATTATTCACGAGCAAATAAAAATGGATGGAAAGCTGCCCTGCCTCGATCCTTTCAAAAGCAGATGCTGCTGGTTTACATGCACTGCGCTTGGCTTTTGCTTTAGATTTAAAAATAGAGTTTCATTAATACTGTCGCTGACAATATGAATCTCATCACCTGTCCGGCGGAGCGTAATGTGCTGATGGAACGGATCCTCCACGCTCTTGTGCCTCTTTGAACAGGTCAAAACATTACATGAAAATGGAGAAATAAAGAATTGCTCTGAACAAACTGTCCTTTAACAGCACCACAGTAGATGACGTAATGCTGGACGAGGTCTGTGTGTGTTCATAGCTCTATCTGAAGCTTTTACGCTCGCAGGAGGGTGAAATGTCTTGACAAAAGCTTTTATAGATGGGACGAGAGAGAGACGAAGAGCGCCTCTGAAGGATGACGGGTCATTAGGGGTCAGCGGATTAAACGAGACTCATTTATGACACTTTACTCTGTGCATCTGAGTCACTCGCTAACGATCCGCTATCTACTGTAACACAGCAACTGCTGAAGCAAGCAAAAAATACCTCTGGCTAAAAGTTATTTCCCTGTCTGGAGCGAGACAGCAAGGAAACTTTACAACAGGGTTTGCTGTTAAGAGGTGCATCATAAATTATATACACACGTGCACACGCACACACACAGAGGTTACATCATTACACCAGTAGGTGGTGACAAATGAGTGTCTTTTCTGTCTGAGTCATTGAATCATTCATTCAACCATCTCATTCAAAACCATTGATTCCATCAGGAATTATATATATATATATCATAGGGGTGTGCGATATTTCTATTTTTGATCGGGGATGATAAAAATGTCTCCACGATCTGCTTTTGGAGAAATATCGTAGTATCGTGCTACAGTGCACGTTCTGGCACCTCCGTATCAATATACTGTACAACGCCACATACATTCACATCAGTGTTAAAGTCCCCTTGTGGTGAAAATCAAGTTTGTTGTTTTTTTGTCTATGTGGTGTTTTTAATATGCTTTTAGACAAACCATTTGCCAATCCATTAATCAAAACCATTGCTGAGTATCTTCTCCTTAAAACTGTAGTTTCCCAATGGCACTCGCAGAAATGCGGCTTTAAACAGCCCTCGGGTTGCGACATCACAGACCAATAACCAATCACGTCAAGGGAGAGATTCCTATCACTAGCATGAAAAATGTACCAATGCCAGCATAAAACAATAATTTGCAGCAAAAAACCCATGAAGCTGTGGTTTAATGTGAATTCAGAACCGCTATCTTGCATTATAACCCGCGGCAGTAGTGTAAAAGTAGCCCGGAGTCAGACCCACCTCTCTCGCATCGGCGTCAACACTTCACTCGTGTGAATTGGAATCACAAACGGCTGCATTCGAGTCTTCAAGGCATTTTAGGACACAACATCATCAAGTAAGTAACTTTAATGAATGTTACAGTATTCACTCTGTAGTTGTCCGCTAGTACAAACATAGTTTTATCAGTCATTATCCGTGTATGTCATTGTTTTGCGTTAATTACAGTTCCGTGGATCAGGAGGCGCTGGCTGGTGTGACTGAGTGGAGGCGGGGCTAATTTGCATATTCATAGATCCGCGTATAGTAAATGAGGCAAGGGTGTTGAGTTACAGTCCAGCTATTTTAAGGCATGAACATTTTTTTTTACTCTCATGGGACTCTCATGGGACACTGCACTTATTCGCAAATCACAAAAGTACACCTGAAGAGCGCGCACGAAAAAGCCCAACAGCGCCTGATAACTGAACCAAGTTATCTTTTGTACTAATACTATCAAAACACACAAGGATTATGTTTAGACTCAGTTAGTTATGTCTAAAATGAAAGTAAACAGCCGAGACAAATGGATGCGTGCCTGTATATTAGATGCGTGCAGGTCTTAAAGCGACAGAACTAAACATACCGCAGACTAATTAAAAAGATAGTTGACCCTAAAATTAAATTTCTTTAATTATTAACTCACTCATGTTGTCCCACCCTGTATTAATTTATTTCTTGTGCTGAACACAAAAGAGATATTTTGAAAACTGTTGTTAACCAAACAGACTGGTCGACTCTTTGATATTATGGAAGTCACTGAGGACCAGCAACTGTTTGGTTTTCCACCTTCTTCAAAACAGCATGTGTGTTCAGCACAAGAAAGAAACTCACTCAGGTTTAATACTAAACTTGAGTGAGTAAATGATGGTATAATATAAAACACTGACAGAATCGACAGACATAATTTGTATTCTTTAATGCTAAACAAAACACAAAGAGGATTCAATAACTCACTACTCTTTGACTGAAAACAATACAGCTGATTTAATAGGAATCAATCTATAAAGTGTTGTATTTTTACATTTGTTTATTAAATTCCTTGAATGTTTCTGCTAAATATGCCTATGGTACCTGAAAATAAAGCACTGTTTGTATGTGTATCTTTCTTCTTATGTTTAATAACACAGACAAAATAATGACAAAGATTTTTTATCTTCGCCCACTTAGGCCTATATCCACCATTTTTTTTTTAATATTTTGTAACCTTGAAAGGATTTGTCTTTATACTCGGGGAAATATTGTGGCTGCACTGCTCAGACAAAATAGTAAAACCAACATGACAAAGAATCGTGATAAAATGTTGATATTTAAAAAAAAAATTTGATTATGATATTTTTGCCATATCGCCCCCCCTAATGTATCATGAAAATGACATCATAGTTCAAACTGCAAGACAAAAGAAAGAGCGAGAAGGCCGTCTCGGAGCATCTGTGGAATAAGCAGACGATCAATAGTCTAAATGTCAGGATGGAGTGGAGAAATTGAAGTGATCTCACACCTGCATTTATCACGTCTGCGGCCGCTGAACCATCACCTCCTCAACACCTCAACAGCCGCTTTAATGCTGGTCATCAAGCGGCTTCTCATCCTCTCCAATCCCAACTCACATTGTTTTGCTGTGTGTTCGTGTGGAGCTGCGCTTCGTGTAAAGTGACCTGAACAAGCCAAAAAAGCATTTTTGAGAAGCACTCCATCTGGACGGTCCCTGTCCCACAGCGGAGGTAGACAGGCGAAGTCAAGGACGCCCAAGGACAAGGAGAGCTAGTCTGAGGACGAGGAGCTGATGAGAGGAAGAGCCTGCTGTGAGCGACTGCTGTGAGCGACTGCTGTGAGCTCTTTCTCCTGCTTTTACACAGGGAAATGATCAAATGGCATCACTTCAATGCTACACATTAGTTTTGGAATTATACAATGTTTTTTTTTTACATACAATGTGATGAGTTTTTGGCTCAAGGTCTGCATTTAAAGTCACACCAGAGGTGTTCAGCTGGGTTTCTGCAGACCAGTCAAGTTCTTCCACACTGACTGAATCATCATTTCTCTTTGATTCTTGTCTTATACACAGAGACACTGTCATGTTACAATAGAAAAGGGTTCTGTCCAAAGTGTTGCTATACAATTAGAAGCACACAATTCCCTAGAATATCATTATATGCTTAAATATTTGTACTCATTGAAATTACTAAAATAGTCAAACCTTTCATTAGAAGGGGGGTGCCAATACTTTTGGCAATATAGTGTATATTACATGCATACAGTATATATATCAGTGCTGGGTAAGTCACTTACAAATTGCAGTCTGTAATGTAATCTATTACTCATTTAAGGTAATATGTTCTGACTACTTTTGCATTACTTTTAGATTACGTATGGCCTAATGTGTTAATAGGCATGCATGGGATCATTGTATGTATGAGCTGATGGAAAGCTAACACTTATTCATGTGAATACATTGTAAACATGTTATCCATAAAAAGTAACTGTAATAATTTTAAAACATGAAATCATCTAATTGTAAGTACAAAGGTTTTGGAATCTGGTGTAATCAGTTACTACTTGGCTACTACCCAACATTTACATTCAATCATAAAAAATAAAAGAAAAGTTTTTTTAATGTATTTGGGATACGCAGATGCTCTGAAGGGTGAACCTGAACTTTGGCCTTCAAATCCCAGTTTTAACTATTTTATTTTCCCGTCCTAATTCTTATGGTTTGTAAACTAGAAATTTAACCCAGTTAATTTGTTTCAAACTTTACATTCAATATTACTACACTTTTGACAAAAAGCATGATTGAAGGGCCATTTAACTCAATTATCCACGGGGCAGCGACGGCTCTTTAAACACGGACATCATAATCAGCAGGGTGATATGCTAATTCACTGCGATTCCTCAGAAAGAGTCACACAATAAAACACCCGACAGTCTTGTGTTTTTAGTTCAAATCATGCTCGTCTGAATCTGAGCCAGCACACATTAGAGGTCTCGTCACTGATTCTCCATCTTGTGCCTTTTAGTGCCATAATGTGAAATAATGTAAATGTGTATTTCTGTAATGCTCTAAATTCCAGCTAAGAGTCTTAAACCGCGCCGGAGTGATTAAAGCGCAGGCATGTTTGAACAAATGTGAGTCCCAGTTAATGACATTAACATGTAAAAAGCAGTTTGGAGTCGTTTTGTATGTTGTGATGCTCTTACTGATGAACAATGTGAACGATAATTACTTTCTACTGTATCTCACTCCTGATGATCATGATGATCATGCCAGTAACCGTGGAAACAGAAGAACGCTGTCAATCGTTACTGAGAGTTCTGATAAAAGGAAACATAAGAAATGATGGAAAGGAATGATTTTGAATGTTTATGAATTTCTGTAAATGACAGAAATGTCATATTTCACATGTAAGTGTCAATGCATTGCATTGAAAGGGTAAATGCAATCTGGCAAAGAATACAAAAAAAATCAGATATCCAGTTTAGAAACATCAAATAGAATTGCAACAAAATACTACATGTATCTCTGCCATCACAGAAATAAATAGCATTTTTCAAATATATATAAAAAAATAGCCTGTTATAATATTTCACAATATTTCTCTTTTTACTGTATTTTTAATCAAATAAATGCCGCCTTGGTGAGCAGAAGAGACTTCTTTCAAAAACTCTGCAATGCAAAATAAAAATAAAATTATTTATTTGCCATTAAACACATCAAATAAATTATATTTTAACATGGAAATCAGTTATTTTAAATTGCAATAATATTTCAGTGTTTTTACTGTACTTTTGATCAAATGAATGCATCTCTGCCCTGGTGAACATAAAGACACTTCTTTCAAAAACACATTGTCAGATATTATCCTCTAGCAAAATAGAAATTAAATGCTGCCTTTTGTCATTTCTGAGCCATTACAACATCGAACTGAAATGCTAAAATAATCGTTCTAGTTAAATACAGTTGCAGCCCAATAGATTACAATTATGTTAGGTGAATAAATTACACTGTAGATTGAATTTACATAAACTAAAAATATGATATTCGCATGGGGCATTTTTTCTGTTGCACACACAGCTGTTATAGTTTAGCGTAGCGTTTTCTCAGTCGAGGAACCTTGCCGCTCATAAATCATCACACAGAAGCAACTATCACTGTGTTCAGTGAATAAAGAGTCACCAACACAACAACAGAACAAAACATGCATTGATTAGAATTCATCTGCATGTTCAAACACTGGTCATATTTACCACCGAATCAGACATGAATATATGCACAAACATCATCTTAGTTTCCTCATTTATTCCATTATTTGTACTTCACTGCATAAAGCGGTTTCCGCCTCACAGCGACTTGGACGTGAATGCAAACAAACACTGCTGCTTTGCTATCTGTCCTCATGCTAATTTAGCTCCGGCAGTTATGCCACGTAAGCTTTCTGTTTAGCTCAGTGTGTCACATGAGATTGTAAAGCACACACTCAAGGGCACTAGTAAAGTGTGCACTGAAGGGCACAGATACGGCCGCACACTGCGTCTAGCCTGAATCTGTCACCACGCGTTAAGCGCGAGCTCCATTTCAGCCGATCGCGCTATGAATCAATCTCGCTGATTTCAGACAGAGAATAGAGATGCTCCGAGATCTCTCGGGGTTAAACAACCTCCGTGTGCTCTTGCTCAAGTCAGCAGCATGACGTTTGGGATGCGAAGGTGTCTCTGAGCGTGACAGCTGGCTGTGGGTGAATTCGGCTTTGAATTTGAGGTCCGTTTGCGATTAGATTCTTAGGCCAGAAACATACTCACTTTTACACAAAGCAACTTTCGTGCATTAAAGTCAATGCATTTCTTGGGAATCAAACCCATGACCTTGATGTGCTCTACATGAATATTCTTTTACACTCTTAACAAGCAAGACTTTCCCTCAAGTATATCATTACACCGCATGGGTTTATTTCAAGTGACTAACTATAAAACTGTCACTTGCTCAAGATTTCATTCAAACTGTTGCTCCTCCACGACAGCAGTTGAGCTGAAAGGGAACATTGAGTGTAGAAAAGGACATGTTATGCTAATATCGGCCCTTGCAGCGATGCTGTGAATGCAACATATGCTTGTGTTATGAATTACTCTGTGATTGAGCGCAACAGTCGTGTTCCTGCAGTAAAAATCCCAGTCGCTTTACAGAGAAACTGATTTGAATCATCATGTAAGAGCATTTGCAGACAGACCTACAGTATGAGGTTGTTTAGTGAGTGTGTGTAGAAGACAAAATCAGTTTGATTACAGAGCAGTTTAAAAGAGAAGATATAGAAAAGTTAAAAGAAATGGAAATAAGTTCAGCAGTCCCATGAAGCATTGCAAGTTATGCAACAAAAACAGTCTTTGTGCAATCTCAAGAAACTTTTCAAATGTATTAGAATTAGAAAATGACACATTGGAAATTGAATGCATTTGACTATTTTGCACTAAATGTCCAATATATTGCATTTCATACTTAAAAATCATCTATAAATCCATAGTTTTAAACTGTAAAGTATTGATTTATAGTATTTGTAAAGAAAGTTGATGCAAAGCATACAACTACATTTGACTATTTTGCAATACACTTCCAATATATGTCATTTCATACTAACAATTCATGTCTATAAATGAATAGTTTTATACTGTTAAGTGTTTTAGTGTTTTATAGGATTTGTAAAGAAATGTAATGCAAAATATCAAATACATTTAACTATTTCGCATGCAGTAAACTTCCAATATATTTAATTTCATGCTTAAAATACATGTCTATAAATCAATGTTTTTATACTGTACAACTACTGATTTACAGCTTTTGCTAAATCAAAGCAAAATATAAAATTCAAACAAATACATTTAATATACTGCATTTCATACTTAAAATGAATGTCCGAAAATACTGTAAAGTATGGATTTATAGCATTTGTAAAGAAAGTTGATGCAAAGCATCAAATCCACACAACTACATTTGACTATTTTGCAATAAACTTCCAATATATGTCATTTCATACTAACAATTCATGTCTATAAATTAATAGTATATGCATGTCTATAAATAAATGTTTTATACTGTAAAACTACTG
>CM049873.1:33449368-33464368 GCA_027474115.1 Schizopygopsis malacanthus | reverse complement strand
AATTATGACAGTTATTTAGTGTTTTTTGCCTTTTTATCTCATAGTATATCAATTTCACATTTTAAAGTCATAATTTAAATTTAGAATGTCATAATTTTGACTTTGTATCTCAATTTCTCTCACAACTATGGATTTTATGTCAATTTTGACTTGAAAGTCACAACTTAGTATGTCATAATTATGTCATGATTTAAACTTTTCATCATAATTATACTTTACCAAAGCATGATTTTTTTGTGGCAGAAATTAACTTCCATAGAAACGGTTTTGAATTAGTTTGGAAATATTTTTAGCTGCAGAGTAAAAATAGACACGCTAATGTCAATTGTGTGTCTTAAATGCACATTTCTCAACTAATTGTTAATTGAAAAGATATATATAAAGTAGTGGTGGGCCGTTATCGGCGTTAACGCGCTGCGTTAACGCGAGACTCTTATCGGCGATAAAAAAAATATCGCCGTTAATCTATTCTCAAAGTTGGGTTGGAGCTGGGTCTATACTACGCAAGCTATGATGACTTTCACCCTGATATTTTAGCGCGGATGTATACCTAGCCGAATTGCACTGTAGGGGCGAGAACGAGTCTTCGAACTAGAGGCTCGCAGTCCGTGATGGACAGATTGTTAATCTATGTGGTAATACAATCGGGCAGGATATCCAAACGCTCATCTATCATTCATCAACCTCAAATATGGCTTTTCATCTGAAAGATGTATGTAGTAGCAACTTTACATGGCCGCTCAATATGATGTTAACCTAGAGAAATGTGCGCTATTGAAGTGTTTGTGTGGAAGCGCGTTTGCGCAGGACAGGCTCCGGTGCGCTCACTTGCTCTTAAAATCTCCGTCATTCTTGGTCATACAGATAAAAGTAGCCTAATACATCTTTCGAATCTGTAAAGACTCTACGTTTATTTGTGTGCACTCAGAATAACAACGAAACGTTGCGCTTTTCAGCAAACAGGATGCGCTTTAGGTCTCATGTGAACTTGAGAATTCACTCCCGTGTCACCCTCTGCTTCGAACCTGTGTGTATGCCTAACGTTACTGTGAAATTACCACATCAGACGTGACGTGCTAACATGGATGCAGCTATGAAGCCGCCGGGTTTGCTTCAGGGAACATTTATTTTTAAGAAGCTTCCCAATGGAAACTGTAAACAGTTCATCACGACCTCTTATGTAGGCCTACAGTTCAAAATTCATGTTTAACTGAATAAACAGTTAGTAAACACAAGTACATCTTATTGAACATAGTTTATTTTCATCACCAATTATCATAGTAGAACAGCTTTCTCAAGCAGTTTGTGATGCATTCTGGAAACAGGAGATGAGCCCTGGTCTAATGCGCCACCTGCTTGAGAAACCCGTTCTCAAAGACTTACTTTTAGCCATTATTTGGGTAGCACACATATTCTGAATGCCTTCGGCAGAATTCAAATGAGCCATTTTAATCTAGATTAATCTAGATTAATTCCAAAATTAATCTAGATTAATCTAGATTAAAAAAATTAATCTATGCCCACCCCTAATATAAAGATTAAATTAAAGTTATGTGATGTCATATTAGTTAGAAATCAAAACAAGTGTTATAATAATTCCCGTTCTAGAAAACCTGTCAGTCAAACAGAAGCATGCTGCAAAACTCCCAAGGAATAAATGGTGGGAGTTTTGCCTAAATGAAGTATGAACACATTCTGATAACTCACTGTACACAGTCCACATGGTTTTGCCGTCAGTACTTTGGCTGAGATTATGCTGCAGAAAAGACCTCCGGCTCTCGCTCACATCACAGAGAATAAGAAATCAGTGGTGAGCAGCTCAATTTGTCTGGACGGTTGTTAACGGTCTGAACTCTATTATCCAAACCTCATCTGAATTTAAACAGACAACGGCTCATCGCCAGCAGAAGAAAAGCGCTGTAAAACACCCTCAGCCGCATTTAAAGAGAGCAGCCTGCTTAAACACCCTACAAACATGTGCTGTGGGTACCATGGTACAGTGACAGCATCTGATACAGATACTCCGAAGGATACCACAGTGATACGATTGTATATTTCAGTTGTGTTTTGTCAGTAAAGCTGGTGATGGATGTGTCGGGCTTCACCGAAGCCTCAGAGGAAAACAGTGCAGTGTCTCTTCAGACTCGTGCTTTTATAAACGCAAACAAGCGTATAGAGTTCATGTGCGGTGTGAACAGGTGTAAAGATGACAGGACGAGGGTTTGACGTGCTTCATCTGGTTCTCCAGGACTCGGTTTCACTTGAAGAAGCCATCTGACAGACTTTTTATTTATTTACTCATTTTTGAAGAGCGAGGCAAATATTTTAAGAAAAGAGAGTCAGCGAGAATCGGGTCGGTCCAGATCTGCTGGGAGAACGTTTGTGATGTGAATTCTCCCAGAAATCATTAAACAGAAAGCTGTTTCATGATGTTACTCCACAATGAGTTTTCCAGCTACTGTTTTAAAGCTTCACAAGTGAAAAAAGGTATTTCATGAAGACTGAAAGATGTCCAAATTATTCTCATTTCAGAAGCATTCATTACATAATATTACTACAAAAAATTAAAACAAAAGAAATGGTGCTAAAATATTACACACACACACACACACACACACACACACACACACACACACAAACTAATTGTTTGAGCCAAAAAAGTATAAATAAATAAATAAATGCATAGGCCTACACACTGTCAGTCTTGTGTCCACATACTCTGTGTTTCCATGCCCTTATTTGGTGTTTCCTGTATTCGTTTGGTCCCCATTCGGTTCATTTAATCCCAGCCGTGTTTGATTTTATTCTAGGTGTGTCTCGTTTTCCCCTCGTTAGTTCTGTCTATTTATAGTGTGTTCTGCCCCTTGTTTCCAGTCCGCTGTGAAACATCATTCCTCGTGTTGTGTTTTCGCCTGCACTGTATTCCCTTTGGTTTCTTTATTAAATACGGTTTTGTTTAAGTTACTCCAAAGTCTCCTCGCTCCTCCCTTGAGATTGTTACACATACATACATACATACATATAAACATAACATGCCAAGAAGCAAATAGTTTGAGCCAGAAAATAAATCTGAAAATATTCAGATGAAATTATAAAATACTAATTTTGGCTCAAAAGAATGAGATACTACAGCTTCCTCCCTTTAGTCTTCAAGTAGACTAAAGATTAAGTCGATGAAGTTACGGCCACAGAGAGTACACAAACTAGCAGCACTAAACCCTGGATGTGTATGAATTTCATCGCATATTACCGCTGCTTATGGATCGACATCCCCGGTCTGCTGGGAGAAGCCACAGGAATGCATTCGCCGGCCCTGAACGTCGTCTTTGTGACGAATTCATTCTCTCTGCCAACAGCGCTGAGACCTTTAATGGCTTTTTTTGTTGCAAAGAGCAGAAAATTGGATTCTCACCCTATTGAAGGCAACCTAAGACGCTCTCTGTGCTTTCTGAATACATATCGCTCATTGGTTCATTCAATAAAGGAAAGTGGTCATGAACTGCATTTAAAAGCATTTTCTGCCCATTTTATCCTCTGATTTGACCGCTCTGTTGGAAGGGGCGTGTCTAAGACGTCAATGGAAACGCCCACTGCTATGATTGGCTGACATCTTTGCAAATGAATTAAGTATTGCATGTGGAAATTTGTACTATTACAGCGTTTAAGATTAACTAATCTTGGAGAGTGTTGATTATAGCGTTATACTTGGATCTACTCCTGTTGCATGAAAGGCTCATTTCAAGAGCTCAGCTTTGCACTTTCAGGATCGCTTTCATCAAAACTAACCGTGTAAATAAGAGATTCATGGTGAATAAAACCCCTTGATATATACAATCTCTAAATATAAACAACTTGATAGTTTAACACAATGAGTACTGAATGAAATAAAAGCAGGGTTATATTTATAATGTAGTTATTTTAATCCATTGCATCGCATTCTAGGATTGCCCTTTCTACTATTTTTTTCTCATAATAAAAAAAACCCCTAAGAATTGCAAGATATAAACTTAAAATTCAAACTTTTGATGTTTACTCGCAATTGCGCGAAAGAAAAAAACTAAACTGTTCAGAATTCAGAGACAAAAATCATAATTGAAAGATATGGACGCAAAAGTCATAATTCTTTAAAAAAAGTTAAACTGATCAGATAATATATCTAGAACAATTTAATAGAAAAGCAACGCTGCACATTCAATGAAAATAAGTTTTACCTGAAATCTACCAAACTGTTGAGCGCATGAATGCAGTGATCTCGTCATTGCAACTCGAGGTTTGCTCTTTCACAAATGCTTTTACTATAACTAACAGTGCAAACACAGTGTAAAGGGGGGTTCACTGGTCTGGTCTTATATTCAGGGCGTTCAGGAGAGTCTGTAGGCAGCAGATGATCGGAGGTCGTGACCCGACCGGAAATATCCCTGCGTTATAGGTTAGCACTCATTCTATCATCGTTTCCTCTGGAGATAAAATCCCACGTCTCTCTTTATCTCTCTTCACGTTGTATTTTCTATCTGTTCACTCGTGTTCTCTTGTCTTCTGTCTTTGCACCGCCTCTCTATCTTTCTCTCTTTTGTGTTTGCGTGAGGTGTAATAAAGATGATGATGATGAACTCTCCTTTCGGCTGTCGGAGGTTTTGGCTGTCTGCAGCGGCTCGTGTGCCAGCTGTTTCTCTCTCTCTGTGTCACACACACACACACACACACACACACACACACACACACACACCAGCTCTGTTCCAAATCACACTGCGCTGCCTACTGAGGTGGATCCTCATAAGAGACTGATCTGGAAAGGTCTTCACAGGCAGCAGCTCAGCATGACGCATGCAATTGATTCTGATGAAGATTGACGGTAGGATGTTGTTATGATAATAACTTTATAGTTTAAGAAGCATGAAAATGTAGAACACCCAAATAAACACTTTTAGGGGGATTTTTTCTTAAACAATTTTTAAAGTTTTGGGTAGTCTACTGAATGAAATCGAAGCAGGTTTATATTTATAATATACAGTATTTTTTTTCCATTAAAATGCATAGGGTTGTGTTTTCTATTAATGCTACGCTGCCTTTAAACTGGGCCAAAATAAGTATGTTAGATTTATGGAAGCCCATTTCCGCTCTAAATTTGAAAAAGGTAATTGTGACTTTTTCCTCACAATTCAGACTTTTTTTATGTTGACTTTTTTTCTCATAATTCAGGGGGGGGGGGGGAATTAAGACTTTCAGAGCTATACAACTCTTATACACAACTTTTGATATTAACTCGCGATTGCAAGAAAAATGTCAGAATTGTGAAGGGAAAAAAGATAGAAACACAGAATTGTGAAGGGAAAAAAGATAGAAACACAGAATTGTGAAGGGAAAAAAGATAGAAACACAGAATTGTGAAGGGAAAAAAGATAGAAACACAGAATTGTGAAGGGAAAAAAGATAGAAAACGAATTGTGAAAAAAAAGATAGAAACACCGAATTTGAAGGGAAAAAAGATAGAAACACAGAATTGTGAAGGGAAAAAAGATAGAAACACAGAATTGTGAAGGGAAAAAAGATAGAAACACAGAATTGTGAAGGAAAAAAAGATAGAAACACGGAATTGTGAAGGGAAAAAAGATAGAAACACAGAATTGTGAAGGGAAAAAAGATAGAAACACAGAATTGTGAAGGGAAAAAAACACAGAATTGTGAAGGGAAAAAAACACTTACAGAGACAGAAACAAAAAAACTGAATTGCTCAGAAAAAAAAGTCAGAATTGAAAAATATAAACAATTGTTTGTCAAAATTATCAAATAAAATATTTCAAAACTTTTAGAAATAATTTAACTGAGAAGCAATACTGCACAAGTTTTATTAAAATAAGTGGGAAATCTGCCAGTGCATCACAGGGATATTACAAAATAAATAAACCAGTTACTTCAAATAAAATAAACATCAAGCAAAATAAAATTAAACACTTAGACTTATTATATTTCAGCCAGTCGTTTAGTTGAAGAAATTAAATAACATAAAATATTAAATGAAAATTAATAACTATAGATTAAGAAAAACTAAAACACTAAAATAAGAACTTATAATAAGTTAAAATAACTTCTAAAATAAGAAATTACAAACAAAAGTGAAACAGAAATTCTAAAAATAAATTCAATTCTATTCAAAAACTATAATAGTAACAAAAAAATTAATTTGTCTTAAGTAAATATTCTCTGAAAACAAGTATTTTGCAGTGCTGCTATCAAGTAACATTTTTCTAAGGATTTGTTTGAAATTTCAATATTTAAATAAGACAAAATAGCATTTTTTTAACAGTGACAGTAACATAATTACGCTGTCTACCTTTGGATCGAATGAGAGCGAAGCCACTGTGCCTTAAAATGCTGTCAGAGTAATGCGCTCACTCGGTTTCTCTCTCTCGCGGCCTGTCATTCAGAAGATAAGCATCGTTCAGTCCTTCCCGTGGATCAGTTTCAGCAAACCGCCTTTTAGCAGCTGACAGTTTCTGATCGCCCTGCGGGGTCCATCTTTGTGTTCGGAGCAGATCCGGAGAACGAGACAGATGAAGGCTTCGTCTCAGAGCTTTAGGAAGATTACGGAGACCGCAGACCTTTGACCTTCCCTCACGTCACGTCTTAGAGAGCCGAGCCACCTCTGTGTCACTGAAGAACTGCTTCACCGACAATCTTCAGATTCATGCAGCGTCAAGACTGTACAGCTTCTCAAAGATCAGCGCGAGCATCTCTGCAGAAGACTGTTCTCATCTGAAAATGAGAAATCTGACTGGGATTTGAAGAATAATTCATTTAATGAATGCATATCACGACTAAGCACATTCAAGCTCCAAACAGGACAATAAACCTAGTCCAAACGGTTATCGAAATAAATATTTTGTATTACAGAAATACACTAATGTTAGTCAGATTTTCAGAAGAAACGGATCATTTTATTCAGCATGGATGCATTAAATTGTTCTAAAGTATGGACTTTTATAGTGTTACAAAATATTTATATTTCTAGTAAATTCGGTTCTTTTGAGCTCTCTATTTATCCGAAAATATAAAAAACATAAAATGCATCACAGTTTCCAGAAAAACATGAAGCAGCACCAGTTTTCAACGCTGATAATAATCAGAAAGACTAAAAAATTCACAGGAATAAATTATATTTTACAATATATTCACATAAAAATCGCTATTTCACATTCAAATAATATTTCACAATATTTACAGATGTTTTTAATTAAATAAATGCAGCCTTGGTGAACTAGACTAAATAAATAAATCATTTTTTTAAAACCTTACTGATCCCAAACATTTGAAGGATAGTGTATAAATATACAAATTTACTCTTAATTTGCATGAAAATATCAAGACATAAGAATGTTTTGGATCAACTCCAAAGACAATTTTTTTTTCTTGTTTTAAGTTTAAAATGTTGCATATATAATGTTGTAAAGTTTTCTGCATTATATAAAGACGACTAAAAAAAAACACACTGCAACCTCATATATAGGACAGTGTCTCATGAGTTACAGGCCTAATTTATATTTGACAGACAATCTAAGGTTACTAGAATACCTCTACTTCTGAAATCCCTGACTGAGATTTAGATATCTAGCTGAAGTGCAACAGATGATTGTATGCACATAATTAAGAAGTATCATTTCCTCAGGCTTTTCTGCATGACAATGAGCCGTTGTGTTTCTCACAGAAGATCACGTGTATCTGCTCATTAGTCTCGAACCGCGTCCGTTCCACTGCACGGATACGTTTCAAAGCCGAGAGGAGGATGCGTTACACGCCGCCGCTTCTGTCACGCGCACGCTTTCATCCTCGGCTGTGTTGCTGCTCACTCGAGTCTGTGGGGAGATGCTAAGAAATGAGCACTCTGAAGTGTCTCCTCGCTAAAGACAAGCGCACTAACTTTGTGTTTCTCATGGGCACCTGCCACGCTGAAAGAAGTTTCCTGACAGACAGGCCAAGTCTGAAAACCACGACAGCCTCAGAGGAGAGACACAGAGACAGACAGACCGCTGGTTATGCAACTCCTCTCTTTATGAACAGGCTCTCAGCGTGTTGTGACGCTCAAACCCTGTTTACCTGCGCTTTCCTCCTGTGAGCCTTTTTTACATCTGACAAAACAACCTCAAAACATGCTGGAACTCTTCAAAACCCTGTTGGTGTGTTTGCTCTCAGAGGTGGGCGTCTGCGTGCAGTTAAACAGCTCATATTATTAGTAACTTTACTGCAAAGTTAACTGCTTTAAGTGTAGTTTTTAATAGAACATTTTAGTTTCAGTATTTTCAGTTGATCAACACACACACTATATATCATATTTATATATTTCTTGTTCATATTACTTCTAAATAATAATACAATTATAAAATCAATTAAATGAACAAGAAACAATACAACATATACAAGACTTCAGTTCCCAGAATGCTCTACTTCACCCCAAAATCAAACAAAGCAACATGAAGCAGCTTGAGAAGATTGAAACATTAAATTGACACCAAAGATATTTGTAATTTTTACACGTTGTTGTTGTTGTTGTTGTGTTTTACTAATTACATTCTGCTGGATTTCAAGTAAATTCATCTTGCCATCATTCTGATTCAAAGCCCAATTCATAATGCCGTGTTTTGTGGCCAATTTAATTCAATTCTCCCTCATGAACTATGAAGGACCCATTCCTCGGTCTGATTCTCACCCGACTCTGAATGAAAGTCTCTAAGTCACAGCAGCAAAACCAGCTCTTCACCAGAGGAATGAGCAGCAGCACTTTGTGTCTGCGTTCCAGTCTAATATAATCAATCCTTTGATAACAGCCTCTTTTGAAAGCTGCATCGCATTGTGAGAGATTCAGAAACCAGCAATGTGTGGCTGAAATGATCCGGATCAGATGCTCTCTGAAATGAGGAGGAAATTCCAGTGTTTACACCGTAAAAATACAAAAGATTAAAGAGTATTTTACTCACAATATGACCCTTTAAATCTCTCTAACAGGCAGTCTGCAGCTGATTAATTAGTCTTTCTACAAATGACCGAACGCCCAGTTAGACAGCAGCCCGCAGGGGACAGAAGCGGCTGGGACCCTGTCAAAGTGAATGAGTTTACAGACAAAAACCAGGTCCAAACGCTCGCTGAAACAGCAGAACCTCACTAGAGTCTCACGAGACCACTCTGAAGCTCTTTAGTAATATCCTGCAAACATGCAGCTGCAAGCACTGGATTTATTATCAGCGGAGCTGTAATTGTGTCAGGTATTTATCTGTTTGATGCACAATGCACACCAAAATGGCCTTTCAAGTCAAATACTTACCAAATAAAGAATCTGTAGAGCATAGCTTTTGGAAACTTTACAGCTTTTTTATTCAAAGAGATTCTAATACGGTCTATGCACAGCCTTACTTCAGTAAAAAAAAGAACTAGTAGGGCTTTTTGCATTTATGAATGTGAATAGAAGTTAATTAAATAAAAAAAAGAGAAAAGTCTGAGAAACAGAGCTTATCACAAACATTTTGGCTCATTTGTATATCATATAATTATTAACGATTCACAATATAACGTATTGATTTGTTGAGAATAACAGTGCAAGCAAGAATACATTTATTCACAACAACAACAATCTGTTTACTCAGACAAACATCATTGTAAGTTTTGCCCATAAAATAAAATATATCTTCTTTAGACTGTTTAGAGTATTCAATGAAGTCATTCACGTTTTATGATAGATCCATAAAACAGTTGCAGTTGATTATTTTATGTATTATAAGACAGTCTCTTCCAATCTAAATGTAACAGCAGCTCTTGGCTAAAATAAGAAGCTGAAGTTAAAACACATTTACTCAAATGAAGGATTTATTTCCCAAAGTCCTTATATTTTTACTCGGAAATCTTCGTGATGCACCATCATTAAATGCAAAGTGGCCTTCTGTCTTCCACACCCCTGTCTGTCAATCTGAAGTCTTTTACCCAAATGTGCCATGCAGAATCACATTTAATGTCACTGCAGTCTTCACGTCTCTGATTTCAGCCGCCAGTCTGACTCTGATGAATTACACAAGCCGTCGAACACTAGCGCACCTGCTCACGGTAATGACTCAATCCAGTTTCCAGTCAGAGTCAGACAGTATTAGAGCGCTTAAGAAGCGGTCCAGCGGTGATGCGGGTGGCTTGTGTGGAGGACGGGAGCGTCCCAGCGTGCGGTAGATTGAATGTATTGAGGGCAGATGGGACGTGTTGAGTGGCGTTTGTCCTAAAAGTGCTTTCAGAGTAGAACACAGAGACTCCTTTAGTGCCGCAGGATGATTTGAAACTGCTTGATTGCAACCCAATAAATCCCAAACACAAGCCACGGAGACCCTCATGCTTTAAAGTCGATGTGAAATGCAGTTCACAACACATTTTACATCTGTAATCTGACCTATTTTAGGAGTGGGATTACCTTCTGGTGTTTTTTTGTCATTTCAGAAAACAAAAACATTTTACTTTATCGGAATGAGTTATTTTTCATACTTTTTTTCTTCATTTTGGTGTTAGAATTAGATTATGGACAGTGCTGGGTAGATTACGTGCAAACTGTAGTCCATTAGTGATTACATACTAAAAAGTGTGGTTAGTAACGTAATCCATTACATTATACATTTTAAATAATGTAACCAGACTGTCACGGTGCACACAGCAGGGGAGGAACGAGGAACGCGAGACGAGGATAAACTCAAATTAACAGTCTTTAATATCAAACGAGGCAGGGCAAGACTGGTGGACCGCTGGATCCCTGTCAATCTTCAAGCAACACCTGAAAACTCATCTCTTTCAACACTACTTGACTTCATCACATAAAGTAAAAATGCTTTCCAAATCTTCATCTTTCTCTTTCTCTCCTTCCCTTGCTAGCTTGTATTTATTTGAACAATGCCTGAGACTTGGTGTTATGAGCACTTCCTCTGTCTGTTTCAAGATTAATCACTTTATGTGTTCCCCAATTGTAAGTCGCTTTGGATAAAAATGTCTGCAAAATGACTAAATGTAAGACAAAGCAAGGCAGACATGGAGTAACGAGTAGACCAGTCAACACTAACTAAACAGACAGCCACTTAAATACACAGGTTAATTACAGACAAACACAGCTGAACAGAATTAACTAATAATCACTAGCCGAGGACAGGAAACTAACCATATAAGGACACAAGAGGGAAACACATGACACACGACACAGAGCTGACACAGACGACTTTCTGATTACTTCTAGATTACTTTCAGTTTCGTCCAAATCATTTATCACATTGATTTAAATAGGATAATCTTGTATCAAACTTATATAAAAAGAAGACTTTATGAATAATTAATGGATACTCTCTCTTTCTTCGGCTTGCTCCCTTTATCAGGGGTCGCCACTAATGGATACTGTGTGAATAATATGTAATGATATAAATAAAAAAGTAACTGTAGTCTGATTACAAGTATTTTAAAATGTAATCTGATTACATAATCTAGATTAGATGTAATCAGGTATTTCCCAGCACGGTTTATGACTGTGAACATGATGCAAATATACCTCAAATCAGAAAAAAATACACAAATACCTAAATATATATCCAAATGTATAACCTAATACAAGTCAATAATAATATATCGATGAGCTGATATTGATTCTTAAATCCCAAGATTCGATCGTGATGTTTTTAATTGAAGCTTGAATTGTCTTTGTGCTTTGTTACTGTTGATATGAAACAAAGTCTACACTTTCAGTTTTACTCTGAAACGCAAACAATAAATATTGTTTTGGTGCTTTATGAATGTAACCGATCATCTCTTCCTCTTCTAGTTACAGCAGCAAATAAACATGAATGAACATCAGAAGGTGTTGAAGGAAAGAGCAACTCTAGAAAGCAATGATTTGATAAATATATGCATTATTTAGTCATTACATTTTTTACTTAACCTGTTCTTCAGAATTTGATGTATGCATAAATCCATCAAATCATCTTTTAGGTACAATATATTTTAATTTAATAATTACGTTTTTTATTTACGTGGAAGTAAGCACAGTGCAGTGTTCATGTTCACACTGTGTATTTACTATATTTTAAGAGGCTGACAATAATAAATATCCTTATAAGGATTAAAACTGACTAAATTTTTTTTATAGTGCTATAAAATATAGTACAGTATAGTGCTACTGAAAGTGAATGTGACGTGACATACTCGGAATTTGTGCTCTGCATTTAACCCATCCAAAGTGCACACACACACACACACACCGTGAACACACACACACACACACCGTGAACACACACACACCCGGAGCAGTGGGCAGCCATTTATACTGCATTTTAATGTTGGTCATAATGGTGGTACTTGGAAAACCAAATATTTTCTGAGGTGGTACTTGGTGTAAAAAGTTTGAGAACCACTGGTCTACAGTATTAGTATACGTAGCTAAATGAATCGATATTGAATACAATTCTATATCAAAATTAAATTGTGTAATTTGATTTGAATTAGACATATGTCTCAGTACCAAGCCCAAGTTTGGGACTTGATTTGACTCTTTGGTAATGGACTGGATCATGAAAACTGGACGCTTCATGCTGGATCATGAAGGTGTCTCTGCCTGATTCTATCTAAAAGAACATGTTATTCTTTATTTTTGCCATCGGCGCTCTGGCTTAGAGCAGATCTCCGGATCAGCTGTTTTCAAGGTCTTTTCTCTGCAGGGACAGAGAGAGAGAGAGACTGAGAAACAACGGCCGAGAGATGCTCCGTTCACTCGGTTATCTGGAGATTCACTTTAGAGAAGGTCGTGAAGCACAGGACTGCTCGTAAACGTTTGGTTTCAAAGTAATTATCATACAAACATTAAGAACTAACAAAATGATTGTCAGCTTTATTGTGTCGAACACTAAGCCTAGAATATATTTATTCACACTGAACCTAGAATTATTAACAAAATAACCATATCAGCGATTTATTCAGGCAAGCATCACTGTTAGTTTTAGCCATAAAATAAAAAAAATACAAATAAAAAAACATATTAGCCATGTTTACTTAAACAAGCATCATACAGGCTTTCCTGTAGCTCAACTGGTAGAGCATGGCGTTTTCATGGGTTCGATTAAAGCAAGAGCACTGTAACTTGAATGTAACTGTAACTGTAAGTCGCTTTGGATAAAAGCGTCTGCTAAATGTAAATGTAAGCATCACTGTTAGTTTTAGCCATAAAATAAAAATGTAAATAATAAAACATATTAGCCATGTTTACTTAAACAAGCATCACTGTTAGTTTTGGCCATAAATAAAATAAAATAAAAAATAAAATATCCATATTATCAATATCTGTTTACTCACATATCACTTTGTCTAAAAATAAGATAAAATAAATGTATTTAAAATGGGAATAATTGTATAGTTAAAGTGATGTACAATGCAGAATGATGTGAATATATCAAATTATAAACATTTGTAAGCAATATTGAGCTTTTTGTAATAACTGTAAAATGATCAGCACAGTTTACAATACATGTTATTGTTGAGCACATCAACTTCTCCGTAGTATTTCAGGTCAACTACTTCTATTACGACGCTGTATTTATTACCGTACATGATGCCTGGAGCTGCTAACTGTCGTCTGATTATGATCTGATTGATTGGAACGTCTGATTCAATTACCCCTCACAAAGAAATCAATTATTTCATCAAATGACATGCTTTTCAACAACGAAGGTTGTCTCATCTGTTAAATACAAGCATGTTTACTTAATATAATTGTCTTCCACAATTATGGTTCTTGATTGTAATCATTTGTAATGTTTGTTATTCAATCATCACTAGTATCAGTGGCTTAAAAAGTAAAATGCATTTGTGTGTAAATTATAAAATGTGTAAAATAATGTATATATATATATACAAAACAAATCAAAACAAAGAAACGGAAAATTAGAAACTATCCATAAATATCTACTGTTGTAGACCTGTTCCAACAATAATAAGTGTCAAAATAAAGCAGCGTTTCTGCTCCGCTTGGCAAGACTAACTAATCACGTACACGCTGGGGTTTGTTATCCACACCTTGTGGAGAGGCTGTCAATACTCGTCTGCTAAAGTAACCACGGCTGCTTTCACATTAGGGACAAACCGCTTATGTCTGTGTTTACAGATCCGCTCCTTCCACCGGAGCCGAGCCGAGGCGGTCTAATGAAACCGGTTCACCCTCTGACCGGAACAAACACACGAGGAAGGAGGAGAAACTGAAGACAATGGCCTGCTTGAGAAGCATCATCTGTGCATGGCTTTGACTCTGTGCTGAGGGTCATCAGTGAGCTTTAATTACACGAGGAGGCGGATAAATTGAGTTTCACAAACACAGACAGATGGACGGATTACTGAAGCTCGATGTGACACGGATCAAATTCACAACAACACACACCGTTCTCCTCAACTTCCTGCTATTCAGTACTAATGCCTTTATTATGCTGAAGCCTTATAAAAGCAACAGTCTTTGACCCTGAGAAACACTGAAAACCTGATGCATTCTGGGAGGCTTCACATTACTAATCATTTTCTCGAATATAACCGAACGAGAGATTTCAGCGGGACTCACTGGAACGAGAGTAATTTAGAGTAATTCAGTGGAATGAACTAATTTAGCTTGATTTTAAAACCATCATCATTATACAGGTTGTATAATTTTCATTGGACTAAAAAGCAACTATAAACCATATGTGACCCTGGAGCACAAAACCAGTCTTAAGTCGCTGGAGTACATTTGCAGCAATAGCCAAAAATACATTGTATGGGTCAAAATTATAGATTTTCCTTTTATGCCAAAGATTATTAGGATATTAAGTAAAGATCATGTTCCATGAAGATATTTTGTAATTTTCTTACCGTAAATATATAAAACCAAATATAAAAAAAAATGTTGTTTAGTAATATGCATTGCTAAGCGCTTCATTTGGACAACTTTAAAGATTTTCTCAGCATTTGTATTTTTTTGCACCCTCA
>CM049873.1:33439368-33444368 GCA_027474115.1 Schizopygopsis malacanthus | reverse complement strand
AATATTGATAAAAACAATGACACTAAAATAATTCTCAATGTCCCTAAAATAACATTAAAATGCCAGAAATTATGGATCACAAAATACCAAACTTCACAAAACTGACACCATTAAAAATGTCGTTACCTGAAATAAAATAAACATTAACTGAAAACATAAATAAACAATTATTAGTTTACATATTGAACTACTAACTTGATACTAAAATAACTCAAGCTTAAATAAAAATGATTAAAAACCATATGAATAACTGTTAAAAATGACAAAAGCACACAATAAAATGATTAAAACTTAAACATTTTAATCAAAAATGGGACATATAAAAATAAAACAGATTTAAAAACACATAAAAATAAATGTTTAATTAAAAAATATTAATATTAATAAAAACTACACTAAAATAAGACTGAATCTTAATCACAAAATTCATGATGATTAATTATTTGATTCTTTAGCCCCAACAACAATAGTGAATTTGCCCAAAAAAGTGTTGAAACAGAAAGAGTCAAAGGCAGAGCTTCTTTGTGAGTGTCAGCAGATCCCTGTAAAGAGCCTGGAGAGCTGTGTTCATATCTGTGGTATTGTTTCTCCTCATTTCACCTGAACAGAAGCACAAACACGCGTCCGTACAGCAGGTGTTTGCAGTGTGTCCTTGTGCGTGCCTAAAACCAGTCCTTCGGTAATGAAGCAGCCGTTTCCCACGGTTCACATCATCACCGGTGACATGTGACGGTGGTCAAGATTTCTCACGCTGTGTGTTTCTACTGCTCACAAGTCTGTGCAATCAGCTGATCTAAATCCAGAATAAACTCTGATGAATGCTAAAACTAACCGATCACAAAATAGCATTCCAGAGTCACCAAATGCATCTTTTCATCCATTTGACTCAAATCTGAACAACTATCCTGTAGTTTGTTTTGTTTATTAGACGTGTTTCTGACCACAGATGCACCTAAAGCCTCTCGCCAACACCGAAGTGCTCCATATACAACACTGATCCAAAATGAATGCTTGCCAAACACCACATGAAAAGTCAAATATGCTTTGTAGAGTAAACAAAATGTGTCTGGCCTGCTGGCCGGCACCATGATCTGAAGCAAAACAAAACAAAGAGTAACTTTTGTGCATCGGTTGAACAATTATCATCGCCTTTTCAAGCTAGAAAGAACTTTTTCAGTTTGGTCTGAGCTCTTTTTCCCTCCATATTCTCACTACATCAGACTTCATGAGCCAAAAAAGCCTGATGAAACACTATACTCAAAAAACACACACAGACACGCACACACACACACACATGCATGCACACACACACACACACACACACACACACACACATGTTGGTTTTGCTATACTTGTGAGGACTTTCATAGACTTCTATTGTTTTTATACTGACCTAAAAATATTTGATATTGCCCTACACCAACCCTACCCCTAAACTTAGCCCTCACTGGAGACATTTTGCATTTTTTTATTTTAAGATAAACTTAATTTAGTATTTTTAATAATTTAACAAGCCAAAAGTCCTAACAAAGTCAAAAATCTCAGGCTTTACTATCCTTGTGGGGACATCTGGTCCTCAGAAGTATAGCCAAACCAACACACACACACACACACACACACACACACACACACACACACACACACACACACACACACACACACACACACACACACACACACACACACACACACACACGCACACACACATGCAAACCTTTATTTTTTACACATACACGCAAACACACACACACAATAAACAAATACAATGGATCTTTCCGACTATTAAGCTTTACAGGGTTAAAATTCTCACTGTGGTGACACGTTCTTCCACCAAAAATGAAAATAAGACCAAAATCATGATGGTTGTGGATGTTTTTGTTGACAGATGGTGTTGCACGGAGACTGGCACAGCGCTAAATCTGCAGGACAAATCAGCTAGAGAACTCATTCTGAGAAACTAAAATATATGCATTTTTAATGTGACAATATAAAATAGAATTTCATGGCTGCCGAAACATATTTACAGCACTATTTTCTCAATTCACAAGTCTTGCAAAATGTTAATTTCAGACCCTGTGTGCAACCTCACACATAAAATCCTCAAACCACATTCATTTTCTCCTGAAGTCCAAAACTATAATCTTCTCCAAAACACAACGAAAGCTTGTGAACGTGATATATGACAGTCTGAATTCATTCTACGTGTTGACCATAATTGACCGTTTCTTCCTACCTGGAGCCTGTTGAAGCACCATATCAGACAGATCCTGCAGGTGGATGAAGAGAACGAGTCCTCCGACCCCAAACAGCAGCAGAAACCAGAAGGAGCAGGGCGGCTTGCAGACGGACCCCCGCATCCTCCTCCGACCGCGAAGACAATCCACCATCTTACAATCCACGAAGAGCATCACAGCTCAGACCGAAGACACTGCTGCTGAAAGAGAGAAGCAGACTGTGAACACGTCCTCGTTTACAGAAGAAGAAACCAGCCTGTTAGTTAAATCAATGGATGGAACAATTCAATGCTGCTGTTCTTGCAGTTACATGTATGCATTATCCAAAGCATCGTATAACGCATTCAAGTTCTTGCATTCTCTGGGAAATAACCTTGGTGTTATAGGAATGATGCAAAAAAACTTCAGTCAATATTAACTTATTACTGAAAAAAAAGTGCAGAACCAATTTTAACCCTGTAAATATGAATAGTCAGAAATGTATTTTGAGATGGAATAGTTTAATGCATCTTTAGACAGCATCTATGATGTGTGTTTTTTGTCATATTTGATCCATCGGGTGTTTTTGGCTCATAAAGTCTGAAACAGTGATAAAGCTGCTCATTTTATTCAGAGACTCAAACTGAGTAAAACATGCAATTTGATGCAGAAGTTGGTATTTTAGTGGACAAAAGTGATGAAATTATGAATGCAGTGTAAATCGGTGGTATCTTTATATCAGTATAGCATATACTTGGATACAATAATATAAATATCAGTTATCACTCTCCAGTAATATGTCTTAGTAAGATGAGATTGAAGATAATAAGATTGATCCAAATATATAATGCAACACAATCAGAGCCAGAGACAGATGTTTATACAGCGCTGCACATTATAACCAATCACACACGATGCTGTTGAGCTTATGAATGCACGGGCCAATCAGAGACGTTCAGGTGAGTCATCGCTGTTTTCTTTACTCGCTTGCAGCAGACTGAATATCTCTTTCTGGTGAATTCTCTCGTTATAACACAGTGCAGATGTGTGTATGAATCTGTAAGATATTCATTTCTCAGTGTAAACAGCTTCGGTGATTTTAATGGGAGTTTTTGAGAGTGCTTGAACTAGACTTTCTTTGATAATGTAAATGTTCTTTGCTCTCTATGTGTAACAATGAAAGTGTTATGATAAGTAGCCTAACGGACAATGTTTTTATTCATATTAACCTTCAATGTTAATTCACATTAAATATTTAAACTACGTAATAGCATGATGCCCATATAATTTACTTAAGAAAACAGACAGTTTATTTCTGCATAGTTAATAGATTACATTATTAGGCTACTTTGACCACCACCTATGATCAACTAACATAATCTATAAAAGTGAGAATCCAGATATTTCATGATATAGTTAATGCATTTGGGAATGTTTTGAATCAAAAGGAAAAAATTCATCAAACGTAAGAACATAAGTGCTATAGGGGCCGCTGTGTGTCACATGACCCCCCCCCCCCCCTCAGAAATAACGAGTGCATGACGTCCCTGAACACAATACGATGTTAAATGAGAGATAAACAAATAAACATTCTTCAGAAGATGTGAGATGTTTCGAAGGCTTGAGACGATCATTCCTCCACCGAGTAAGGAACAGTGAAAGTAAATCTTCTGGAAACAAACACTCCTCAAAAGATCCTGATAATCAGATTTGAGACTCTTTTCTAAAAAGAAAATGATGTGTGGATAATCAAGTAAAGCCGAGCTGCTGCTTCAGTCAAGTGTTCATCTGGAAATAATATGAAAGTCAATCTTAAGCCAAATAATGCATAACAAATCAGTAGTTAAACCCTGAATTTGTGCAGACGCTCACCGCAGAACATCTCAGCTCATCAGGAGGAGTTTTAGGATTCAATCTGACATGCATCTGCGCTCACAAATGAGCGAAAACATCAATGTTTTAAAATCAACAACTATCTGATGCGTTTCACATCCCTGAGAGGTATGATTTCACATCGTGTTCCTCAAACGTGTCGGCATCAAATTAGCCCATAACGGCGTATTTACCAAAGACGCTTCAGCGTGATAGAGAAGTAATCACAAACGCATATAGACTCAACGGCCCATTAGCTCAGCGCTGAACGAGAGACTGACGGGCAGAAGTGGGGTGAGACTGTTTATTTGACCTGATCTCAGAACAGACCATAATCAGGTGAGACGTGTTCAAGTGTGATTGATTCATATGTTCTGTCCTACTTCTGCTTATAGTTACTAAGGAAAAACAAGGTTGGGTGCATTATTGATGTACTGACACAAAAACACAGAATTTCTACAGAATACGGTGCATGCATGCTTTTAGTGCAAAGTTTACATGATTTAACACGATAATATACCACACAGAGAAATGCATCTGAATAATATCTCTCTAATTGACTCGTTAGGTGATCACACTGCCAAAAGTTACACACAATTTGATACAAATGAAAAAGAACTACTTGTTTGTAATAACTGGATGCCACCTACTGAATTAAACATGTGACTTAATGAGGTCATTTAATAACTATGCACACTACGTTTTGAATCAGTGCATGCTGCATTAATGCTTAACATGCAATTTCCTTTTTTTATTAGTAGGAAAAGATAGAGTATACTTTGCAAACTACCTTTGTATGTTGATGGAGTGAAAAAAATACATATAATTCATTTGAATGCATTCATAAATCTCCGAATACTGTATTGCACAGGAAATTAAATTCAGAAAGGTGCAATAACGTGCAGATGTTAAAAC
>CM049873.1:33406868-33434368 GCA_027474115.1 Schizopygopsis malacanthus | reverse complement strand
GGAAATGAAGATCAATTATAAAAACAAGTAAATAAATAAGTAAATAAATAAATAAATAAGTAAATCAATAAATAAGCTTCACATGATTAAACAGGAAAGGAAGATCAATTATAAATACAAGTAAATAAATAAATAAAATGTTATTAGAACTAAAAAAAAAGATAATAAATATTAATAATTCGACCTAAAAAAATAAAAAATAAATGATTAGATAAAGTAATAAATACAAGTAAACAAATACATAAATAATAATAAAAAAAATGTATTAGAGCTAAAAAAAAATTGAATTAAATAAATATTAATAATTAAACATAAAAAAAATGCAAAATAAATGCACGTATTGAGTACATATACAGTAAATGAACATACTTTTCTAGAAGGACAACAATTCACAAAAAATGTTATGAAGTATTCTAATTTGTTGAGGTAGTGAATTGGTGGGTGTTTGTTAAATGTGAGCCAAAATCATCACAATTAAAAGAACCAAAGACTTAAACTACTTCAGTCTGTGTGCATTGAATTTATTTAATACACGAGTTTCACAATTTGAGTTGAATTACTGAAATAAATGAACTTTTCCACGACATTCTAATTTATTGAGATGCACCTGTGTGTGTATGTATATATATAAAGCAGAAAATTAAATTGATCTCCACATGTAAGCAAGATATGACCCTCTTCGATTCGATCAGGGAAAGATACTCTGTTGTAGTTTGCCTGTGCAGAACCAGGTCACAGTGAATTCATGGTGTTGCTATGTAGTTGCTAGGGTGTTCTGGACAGTTAATATGTGCTGTGTACTTAATAGAGAGTTCTAGTTTGTTACTAAGTGTGTTGCTAGGGCGTTCTGGATATCAAGATTAATCCGATTAGACAACATATAGTCACATATGACTATATTGATTACCGAGGACGTGTGCAAACGCAGCGGCGCGGCTCGCGCTGTACAACAGCTGCAGGAATCCAGAGGTCAACCGCCAGTCCTTGACCTCTGTAACACAGCAGCTCTTCTAAGTTTGATTTTTGCATTTAGCTGATGGAGGATTTTCTCTGAAACCAGGTCCAGTATAGATTTGCTGTATTAATGCAGCGATATTAAACTGCTTTAGGCTCCAGTGTCACAGATCATTAGCTGAAGCTTGACCTATACATGCTATAGCTACAGCCTCTTTTCTTTTACTCCGCTTTAGTTTGTGCTGATCGCTAATGCATCAAACTAACTAACTAACAGTATTAAACTGAGGTAACTCAATTATCAAAACACCTGATATACAAAAATGTCTTTGCAAATCTTTATTTGGTGAAAAAAAAAATTATAATTAGAAAAGACAAAAGTTAATTTTTTGATTACTAAATTTAATTAAGACTATTTAAATGAAACTTATCCTAAATAGCAACTAAACTATTTCCTATTCTGGTTTAAATTGCTTTCGTTCCTCATGTATAAGTCATTTTGGATAACATTTTCTGCTAAATGCATAAGTATGAATGAATTTATGTAAATAAATAAATCGATAAATAAATAACATGCTCTTTAAAAAATTTGAACACATGCAGGCATACATAAAAATTACAAAAAAAGAAAAAAATGCTACAAGAGATAATTTGTTCTGTTAAATGTTATAAAAATGTTATAAAATGGTTCTGCTAAATGCAGAAAACCAAATGTAAATAAATATATAAATAAAATGTTTATAAATACAAAGTGAATACATCCATACGTAAAACTTACCTGGTCTCATGGCATTTACGTACCTGGGTGCATTTTAGCGAGACACGAAATATGTTATTTATTATTATTATTAATGTATTTTACCAATAACTACATATTACTGCAGTTTCCAAAAGAAACAAACACTAGAGACAGTAAAACTCTGACACCTTTTACTCCTTTTCACACAAATGTACAGATTTTTGATTAATAAAGCGTAATTTTCGCACAATTACTTGAAGAATATCATGTTACGACTTTAAAACAATGTTAAAAAGCTGGGGGATTTGAAAACTGATGCTTTTGAATGTTAGCATCGCACATATCCAGCATCGTATCTATGTGTTTTCATGGACGGTAAGTTTGTTTGGTAGCTCACGGAGTACGGAGATGTACTTAGGAGGCGAGGAGCTCCGGATCAAATCCTGTGTAATCACGGTTCGACAGAGCAGTTCAAATCTGTATATAAGGAAGTAGAAATGGTACTGTTGCATCAACAAATACGTTTTTATATCAGTTTTGTATTTGTTTACACTATCAGGTAGGTTTAGGGTTGGGTTTGGTGTAAGGAATATTTCCAACACGATAGAGCATTAATTTTTAGCGACGGTCCCCGGATATTTGAATTCTGAACCGCTGCAATACGTTTCTGTAGCGACCGATATGTACCTATATCTACGTAATAAAATTGTGCCAGGGTTCATGTATTTAACCTGTGTTTTAGCGCCACTCAGTGGACATTTCTCTTTGAAACATGCGGTACGTGCAGTAAGGTACGTAAAACGGTGTCGCACAGAAAGTGCACAGAAGCACGTATTTTGATGAGACCAGGTTGCATAAAACATAACAAATTACCAAATAAAAACTAAAATATTCTAAGAAATAAATTGAGAATAGATAAATAAAATCATACATAAAAAATAAACATATTCAAATATTACTAAATATAAAAGGGTAAATAAATAAAAACAAACAAATCTTTATAAAAAAAATTAAATAAAAATGAAACGAATGAAAAGATTTCATCAAATGTTTTGCTAAATGAATGCTCAGCTCAAATTACATCTCTTGTTCCTGTCATTCTCACATTTATACAAATGTACAGTGCATTTTTTGGCATTTGTACATTTTATGAGCACTAAAGGCAGACGCTTGTTTTCCACTCATATTTAATGCGGCTCAATTATGCAACGGTATCACACAAGCTTCAACTAAACTCTTTTCTGTTTTCAGGGTCCTGAGCGCCAGTGAATTGAGATTATAAAACGAGAGCGAGTAATAGACGAGCACTTTGGTTTTGGGGAGGCATGGTGACCCACATTCTGAGACTCTCCTCTGGGACTGATGAGAAAACAACATCCACTCGCGGCCCATCCGGTCAACAGCTACTGCTTTAGTTTACCAGTTGCACAAAAGCTTAAGACAAATGCTAATGAAACAAAGACTAGATAGTCTTTCTCATTTTGAAGTCAACATGAAATCAAAACTGAAATATACTATAATACACATCCCTGGTGTTATTATTATTGATTCATCAGTCCAAATAAAATTACTGATGCACTAAAAATGTTTCACTAACAGTTATACGCCTCTGAAATTTAAGATATTGGGGAAGAAAATGCCCCTGAGTTTTTGTCCCATCTATATATATTTGTCTCTCTCCCTCTCCACCTGTAGCTGGTGTGTGGTGAGCGCATACACTTGATTGTCTCTATCTCTCTCTCCTCTCCACCTGTAGCTGGTGTGTGGTGAGAGCATACACTTGATTGTCTCTATCTCTCTCTCCTCTCCACCTGTAGCTGGTGTGTGGTGAGCGCATACACTTGATTGGCTCTATGACTCTCTCTCTCCTCTCCACCTGTAGCTGGTGTGTGGTGAGAGCATACACTTGATTGGCTCTATGACTCTCTCTCCTCTCCACCTGTAGCTGGTGTGTGGTGAGAGCATACACTTGATTGGCTCTATGACTCTCTCTCCTCTCCACCTGTAGCTGGTGTGTGGTGAGAGCATACACTTGATTGTCTCTATGACTCTCTCTCCTCTCCACCTGTAGCTGGTGTGTGGTGAGCATACACTTGATTGCATCTCTCTCTCCTCTACACTGGTGTGTTGCATACATTGATTGTCTCTATGACTCTCTCTCCTCTCCACCTGTAGCTGGTGTGTGGTGAGAGCATACACTTGATTGGCTCTATGACTCTCTCTCCTCTCCACCTGTAGCTGGTGTGTGGTGAGCGCATACACTTGATTGTCTCTATGACTCTCTCTCCTCTCCACCTGTAGCTGGTGTGTGGTGAGAGCATACACTTGATTGGCTCTATGACTCTCTCTCCTCTCCACCTGTAGCTGGTGTGTGGTGAGAGCATACACTTGATTGTCTCTATGACTCTCTCTCCTCTCCACCTGTAGCTGGTGTGTGGTGAGCGCATACACTTGATTGTCTCTATGACTCTCTCTCCTCTCCACCTGTAGCTGGTGTGTGGTGAGCGCATACACTTGATTGTCTCTATGACTCTCTCTCCTCTCCACCTGTAGCTGGTGTGTGGTGAGTGCATACACTTGATTGTCTCTATGACTCTCTCTTCTCTCCACCTGTAGCTGGTGTGTGGTGAGCGCATACACTTGATTGTCTCTATGACTCTCTCCACCTGTAGCTGGTGTGTGGTCTACACTTGATTGTCTCCACCTGTAGCTGGTGTGTGGTGAGCGCATACACTTGATTGTCTCTATAACTCTCTCTCCTCTCCACCTGTATCTGGTGTGTGGTGAGCGCATACACTTGATTGTCTCTATGACTCTCTCTCCTCTCCACCTGTAGCTGGTGTGTGGTGAGCGCATACACTTGATTGTCTCTATGACTCTCTCTCCTCTCCACCTGTAGCTGGTGTGTGGTGAGCGCATACACTTGATTGGCTCTATGACTCTGTCTCCTCTCCACCTGTAGCTGGTGTGTGGTGAGCGCATACACTTGATTGTCTCTCTATCTCTCTCTCCTCTCCACCTGTAGCTGGTGTGTGGTGAGCGCATACACTTGATTGTCTCTATGACTCTCTCTGCTCTCCACCTGTAGCTGGTGTGTGGTGAGTGCATACACTTGATTGTCTCTATGACTCTCTCTTCTCTCCACCTGTAGCTGGTGTGTGGTGAGTGCATACACTTGATTGTCTCTATGACTCTCTCTTCTCTCCACCTGTAGCTGGTGTGTGGTGAGTGCATACACTTGATTGGCTCTATGACTCTCTCTCCTCTCCACCTGTAGCTGGTGTGTGGTGAGCGCATACACTTGATTGTCTCTATGACTCTCTCTTCTCTCCACCTGTAGCTGGTGTGTGGTGAGCGCATACACTTGATCGTCTCTATGTCTCTCTCTCCTCTCCACCTGTAGCTGGTGTGTGGTGAGAGCATACACTTGATTGTCTCTATGACTCTCTCTTCTCTCCACCTGTAGCTGGTGTGTGGTGAGCGCATACACTTGATTGTCTCTATGACTCTCTCTTCTCTCCACCTGTAGCTGGTGTGTGGTGAGAGCATACACTTGATTGTCTCTATGACTCTCTCTCTCCTCTCCACCTGTAGCTGGTGTGTGGTGAGTGCATACACTTGATTGTCTATATGACTCATTATTTTTGTAACCTTTAAATAACGTTCTAATCATGACAAGAAAAATATAGATATTTTGAAATGTGATAAACATTCAAATAACGTTATATTTTGGTTGAAAATAAAATTTGTAGAATGTTGTAAGAAATGTTTTTGTAACCTTTAGAGTTCTTTTGAAAACAAGTTAATTTTTTTCTTCAATGTATTTTTTATTAAACATGATTCTCAGTTTTCAGAGGTGGAAAGATAAGCTCTGAGGGCTGTTACACAGGTATTCTGTTGCTTTAGGTGCATGGGTTGGTTTTGCATTAGTTATTGAGTTAAGACTAACTGTGTGTTATACTGTAGTGTGCAGCTCATCCACTGGAAACAGCCTTACAGGGACATTAAACAGCTTGAATAATTACTTGTTTAATTGTTAATCTTTTTTCCATTATAACTTCAAATCATTTTTTCACATCAACAAACTGGAGCACAAGATGCTGATGCAACATATTATTGAAATGGCACACGGCTGCAAATAAAAGGAGGAATAAAACCAATCCATCATGTTTATAGAGGGAAAAGAGAGATGTGAACATTGGCTTCACTAAGCAACAACAAACTTTGACTCTTTATGAACATCCAAAGTTACAGTTAATAAATCTGATGTGATAGAGCTTGAGCGGATTTCCCTTGTTTAGAAACACTTTCTTGAATTTACAATATGAGCATTATTATTTTATAAGAGCCGAACAGAGCAACTTTATTCATTTTCATTTAGTTTGACTTGATGCACTAAATCTACTAAAACCAAAACAAAAAAAGATATATTAGACATTTATTTACAGAAAATAAAAACAAAAAATATAGAAAACATATATTAACTTCTTTTATTTCAGCTAGTTATCAAGGCAATATTTCACATTTTTTAGTTTAACTAAAACTAAAATTGAAATAATAATAAAAAATGCACAGATTTATTTACTAAAATATCTAATAAACAAAAACTAAACTTTTACTAAAATTAAAATAAAAGCAGAAAATACTAATAAAAAATAATTCAAAATATTAAAATATGAGCCACATTAAAGTGAAAACGGATTTTAATGACACTAAAATAACACTGACACATGGCTGACATGAATCACAAGTTACCAAACTTCCCAGAACTGAAACCATAAAAATATTGTAACTTGAAATAAATAAACATTAACTGAAATAAAATAAAATGTATATATACAAATTATTCTATATAATTATAATATTTATATTAAATATACTTATTTTATTGTGGAACATTTGTCATTTTTATTTAGATTAACTTGATACACTAAAATAACTAAAAATTAAATTGAAAAATAAAATAAAATGACATAGAAATATTTACAAAACATTAAAATATATAAATTAAGTTTATTTGCAAAAACAGAGAACTCAATTTTTGTAATTGTTCAAAAATCATGTTTTTTTTCATTATGTTATCATGTGTTTTTATTGTGTTATTTTTTAACCTAATCAAAATAACCCATCTGTAGTTTGATTGAGATTAATTAGAGTGCACAATGAAAAAACATGATTTCTGAGAATTGTTAAAAACTGAGTTATCTGTTTCTGCAAGTGAACTCTTCAAATATAATCTACTCAAATGCAAATCAAAAAAATAAAATTACTAAAATTTGTATTAAAGTCAAAATAAAAGTAAAATATAAAATTTAAACTAATTCAAAATATAAATAAATAAACCATAATAGTATCTCAGTGACACTAGAATGCATGAAATGAGGAATCACTAGATACCAAACCTCCCAAAACCTCTACAGGCCTGAAAGCAAATTAATTATTAATTACTGAACCGCATTCATCAGCGAGACGCCGGTGGAGTGACATAAATCACCTGTTCCTTCCCTCTGAAATGAAATTAGACAAATCAAATTGTACATTTTCATATAAATTAGCGGCCGGCTGTCGCGGCTCTGTCTGGCCTGTTGCTTTCTTTCAGAGAGATTGTAAAGTTGGCAGCACAGTGACGTTTCCAGTTTGTTATAAATAGGCTCCATAAATCTGGAGTGGGATCAGATCTGGCACGGCCAGGAGGGGATTTCTGAATTACAATCCGCTAGTCTGCTGCCAGACTCATCCGTCAACGCAGCCACAAGAGCATCTCCTGCCATCAGCAGACGCGAGGATGCTCGCTCGACTCCGGCGTGAGCACCAATCCTAATAACAGCATCGAATATTCATATGCAAAACTCTAGATAGCTGGCTTCTGTCTTCACTTGGTAACGTCTTAACGCATTTAAATAAAATTAATTCTAAACCCAGGTCACAGTGCACTCTCACTCTTTGCATGACAAAACTGAATTTTAAACGATGCAATAATTCACTGTGCATAAGTGATCAATGATTTGTAGCTGTGATATTTACTCTGGTACAGAAGAGCGGCAAAATCAATATTTGTTACAATCATTTGTAAATGTCACAGACGTCCAGGTCAAGGCCACCAGAAGATCAAAGGTCATTAGCAGATCAAAGGTCAACAGCAGGTCAAGGCCACCAGCAGATCAAAGGTCAACAGCAGGTTAAAGGTCGCCAGTTTTTAGTTAAAAAAATATTTTATGGTCCTGATCCAAACAGCTTCACATTTATTTCATAACTCTGTGTTCTTACTGACTGACAATGACTGTCTTATTTTTGTATTATTATTTCTGACAAGCTATTTTTGGACTAACAGCTTAGATAACATGAAGCCATATTGAATAATACAATTTTCATGTAAAAATATTCAGGTCACATTTCACCGATAATATCAATCCAGCAATTAATCGATTTGGGTGTTATATTAGAGAGCAACTTATCTTTTGAAAATCATATTTCCCATGTTACAAAAACAGCATTCTTCCATCTTAGAAACATTTCCAAGCTACGGAACATGTTCAGTGTTTCTGATGCATTCATGAACTCTAAACTGGACTATTGTAATGCACTGCATCTTCAATAAACAAGCTACAGATAGTACAACATGCTGCGGCTAGAGTCCTTACCAGGTCAAAAAAATATGATCATATTACCCCAATTTTACAGTCTCTGCACTGGCTACCTATTAAATTCCGTATCAGTTACAAAATATTATTACTTGCCTATAAGGCCCTAAATGATTTAGCTCCTGCGTACCTAACTAATCTTCTATCACGCTTCAATCCAACCCGCTCCCTAAGGAGCAAAACTCTGGACTCTTGGTAGTACCTAGGATAGCAAACTCCACTAAAAGAGGTAGAACTTGTTCATATTTGGCTCCCAAACCCCAGAATAGCCTTCCTGCATTCACACAATGTATCTCATAACCTTGTACTTCAGTTATATCTGATCAAATGCACATTATCATTCTTGTTCTTGGGTTGAACAGATATTTTTTTTTGCTTGGTTGGAACAGCAGCTACACTAATGTTGTCTCTATTTGCTTCTCTGTTTCTGCCACGGAAATTACACAAGCTTCAGTCTGGATCCAGCCCTTAAAAGATCTGAGATGAGATGACCGAACACCTGAGAAGAGACGATGCCGACCCCTCAGATGTGCCAACCCCTCGGGACCTCAGATGATGCCAACCCAGAAGACCTCAGATGATGATGACCTCAGATGATGCCAACCCTCGGAGGACCTCAGATGATGCCGACCCCTCAGAAGACCTCAGATGATGCCAACCCCTCGGAGGACCTCAGATGATGCCAACCCCTCAGAAGACCTCAGATGATGCCGACCCCTCTGAGGACCTCAGATGATGCCAACCCTCCAGAAGACCTCAGATAATGCCAACCCTCCAGAAGACCTCAGATGATGCCAACCCCTCCAGAAGACCTCAGATGATGCCAACCCCTCCAGAAGACCTCAGATGATGCCAACCCCCAGAAGACCTCAGATGATGCCAACCCACAGAAGACCTCAGATGATGCCAACCCTCAGAAGACCTCAGATGATGCCAACCCCCAGAAGACCTCAGATGATGCTAACCCTCAGAAGACCTCAGATGATGCCAACCCTCAGAAGACCTCAGATGATGCCAACCCTCCAGAAGACCTCAGATGATGCCAACCCCTCAGAAGGACCTCAGATGATGCCAACCCTCCAGAAGACCTCAGATGATGCCAACCCCTCGGAGGACCTCAGATGATGCCAACCCTCCAGAAGACCTCAGATGATGCCAACCCTCCAGAAGACCTCAGATGATGCCAACCCCTCAGAAGACCTCAGATGATGCCAACCCCTCAGAGGACCTCAGATGATGCCAACCCCTCAGAAGACCTCAGATGATGCCAACCCTCCAGAAGACCTCAGATGATGCCAACCCTCCAGAAGACCTCAGATGATGCCAACCCCTCAGAAGACCTCAGATGATGCCAACCCCTCAGAAGACCTCAGATGATGCCAACCCCTCGGACGACCTCAGATGATGCCAACCCTCCAGAAGACCTCAGATGATGCCAACCCCTCAGAAGACCTCAGATGATGCCAACCCTCCAGAAGACCTCAGATGATGCCAACCCCTCAGAAGACCTCAGATGATGCCAACCCCTCAGATGATGAGGACCTCAGATGATGCTAAACCCTCAGAAGACCTCAGATGATGCTAACCCCCAGAAGACCTCAGATGATGCTAACCCCCAGAAGACCTCAGATGATGCTAACCCCTCAGAAGACCTCAGATGATGCTAACCCCTCAGAAGACCTCAGATGATGCCAACCCCTCTCAGATGAGACCCCTCGTAGACCTCAGATGATGCCAACCCTCCAGAAGACCTCAGATGATGCCGACCCCTCAGAAGACCTCAGATGATGCCAAACCTCGGAGGACCTCAGATGATGCCAACCCCTCAGAAGACCTCAGATGATGCCAACCCTCGGAGGACCTCAGATGATGCCGACCCCTCAGAAGACCTCAGATGATGCCGACCCCTCGTAGGACCTCAGATGATGCCAACCCTCGGAGGACCTCAGATGATGCCAACCCCTCGGAGGACCTCAGATGATGCCAACCCCTCAGAAATTCAACATACAAAACTACCAAACTTTGCTATAAGTTTGATCGCAGCATATAATCATTGCTGTTAATAGTGTTCACCGTCTGTTTGATTACATGTTATCAACTAACTACATGATTTTTTATGTATATTTATGCCATATGGACATCAACTTGACTTAGTCTCCACTGATAAGCTACTATTAAATATAACGTAGAAACTTTCAAACAGAATCTTACATTTTCTGTAAAGCTGCTTTGCAATGATTTGTATCATGAAAAGTGCTATACAAATAAACTTTAATTGAATTGATATTAGATCAAAGATTAGACAGATCGAATTTCCCCCATAAATAAATATAAATTCTACCAAGCAATTTTCAGACAAAAATGAATTGAACTTGAAATGCATTTGTAATAGAAGAGAGTGCTGATTTTAATATGTAATGTCTGGCCTGGCTTGTGGTTCTCAGTGGTTTATACTCTATGACTGTAGTTTTATCTTCAGATAAAGACCCGTCTCTTTTCCACACGCTAACGGTCTGTACATCCCCACGACAAACAAAACCTCCTCCAGCTGAAGGCCAGCGAGTGTTTATGAAACACAGATCCAGACGCTGAATACCTGCAGCCTTGAGCGCAAACCTCAGCCGAAGCATTAAACAGCATTTTAGAAACACACACAGACTCGCTGCATGATGAAATATTGATACTCTCTGATCCACGTAAAAATCCTGCATCTCCCCGAGTGTCTTCTCCTGATGAATTATTCCTAGCAACATCAAGGTCTGTTCCTGTGCGAGTAACGGGCTTCACTGGACGCTGCTGATGTGTTTGGGATCATAGAAGAGCTTTCAGTTTATCACGGAACAAGAGAAATGTCCACTGAACAAGAAGAAAGGTCTTATGTACACTACCTGCCCTTGAAGAGTCAAATTTAATTAATCAAAATAAAATGTGATTTCAAATTAAGTATTTAATTAATAAATCACAATTTAAAACAGTTAATGATAAATAATATTCGTCTTCATTTTTTTTTATTAATTAAGGAATAAACTTGATTATTATGTTGAAATTTGGAATTTTAAAAGTATTTCATTGCACTTGAAGTGAATCCTGCAGTCAAATATTTGTAAAAATTATTAAATTGAATAAAATAAATGAAATATTAAATGTACACACAACAAGTATACAAACTGCCATTGGCAAGTAAAATACATTTAAAATTAAATAATATCATTTAAAAATTATTTAATTTATCAACTAAAATCTAAAATGATACAATTATTAATTATTTTTATTTTCGGAATTGATGAATAATATTATATCGGAATTTAGATATGAACATTTGGGGATTTTTATTGTGATTGATCAATCAACAAGTAGATAAACTGCCCTTAGATGAGTAAATAAATCACTATATACATCACAATAAAGAATTTAGAATTTTTAGTATTTTATTGGGCATCCTAGAGTCAAATAATTATAAAAATAATAAACACACACACACACACACACACACATACATACATACATACACATACACCAATTATTTAATGAACAAATTTAAATGTAAAATAATTAATGATTAAAAATAATAAATTAAATTAATAATTATTAATCACTTTTATTTTATAATTAATGTTTAAAGCTGATTATTATAAGGACATTTTGAATAATTTATGGTGATTGGTCAATAAGGACATCCTGAAGTCAAATATAAAAATATAAAGTATTTTCTACAGTATGAGAGCTGAATGACACTGTGCTGCCGATCACCAACAAATCCCAGTCAGACATTTGATCAAACCTCAGCGGCCAGACGTGTAATTCAGTTTGACTCTACACCACGAGACCCGTCGATCCTGGAGAACCGAAGTGGACCAGACACCTGAGAGAAACCGGCCTGATGTCAGAGTCAGCGAAACACTCGCAGCTGTCAGGAAAGAGCTGCTTCTGCCCATCATCCAACCGCAGCAGCTGCTCGCAGCCAAACACATGATTCACAGCAGACTGCGACACTCAACACTGACCCAAACGCTGAAACTCCTCAGAAACACGCAATGAGAATAACATGCATAAAAACACCAATCACAGCCTTCAAAGGGCATGATTGACAAGACTGCTATCCAATCAGAAGGCTTCACCACTTTTCACTAAAGCACATTCAATAAGCAGGTAGAGTATAAATCAGCTTAGCAAAGCTCTCAGCGATAATGCAGGAATATTGAGCCTCTTAATAATTACTCAAATGGGCGAGACTGGGTTTGTGGAAGACCGTGTGACCTCTGAACGTCCATCTCGCTTTTGTGGTCTACAGATCATTAACTAAATGTACAATGGCCTTGAGTATTGAATGGCCATTACTCAATGCTTTCAGGTAATGAAAATAATGGTGTGTTGAATATGAATGCTAGGGTCAACAACATTAGATACAAAGCCGACGAGTCCTGGAGAAAAACTAGGCTTTCAGGCAACAAACTCAGGCTGTAAACACATCGAGGGAACATGGTTCAAATGTTTCTAAAAGGTACAGTTTTCTGGTTGTGATTAGAAAATAATTTAAAGACACTCAATACAACATTCTTTTAACTTTATTTTCACACAAAATATAATGTTATGTGTATGTTTGTTTTTAAACGTTGCTAAAATGTTTCTTAAAACGTTCTATTAACTTAATTTTCACCCAAAATGTAGTTCTTTGAATGTTTATTTATAAACGATCCTTTCTACATTCTACAAACTTTATTTTCACCTTAAAAATAACATTGTTTGATTGTTGGTAAGCGTTTTAAAATGTCCAGTTTTCTTGTTGTGGTTATATTTAAGCCTTACAACGTTTTACTAATTTTATTTTCAACCAAAATCAAATGTGATTTGAATACTTATTTTTTAATATTACAAAAACTTTTCTAACAACATTCTATAAACTTTATTTTCATCCAAAATACAACGTTATTTAACGGTTTATTTTTAATATTCTAAGAACGTTGAAATGTAACATTTCTTAAAGGTTACCAAAATATTTCTTAGAATGAAATAACATTGTACGAATGCTTTCTCTCAACATCAAGAAAGCACATCTCAGACTTTAAGAATGTTTCGTATGTTTTTGTAGCGTTTATATAACGTCAGTGGAAGTTCGTTCCCTGTTATCTGGGGGATCTGTACTTGCATGTATAAATATGGCCGTCTTGATGCTGTGGGCGTTGTTTGTGGAGAAGTCGAAAGTCTCTAAAACTTCATTCTTGCAGGAACATTTAGCAGCGTTTGCTGATGAACAGCATGAGAAATCAACACAGCCATTTGTTCTGCTTGTGTGAGCCAGATCATCCAACCGAGATCATCCACACATCACATTACTGACGGAGAAACAGCTACAACAGGAAACTCTCAAATTACAATTTACAAATATTAGGAAATATAATTCATATTTCAAAGGGAATTCAGAACCATCTTGCAAAAGTTCAACCAAAATTGTATCAAGCACGCGTTAACTCGATCAAAAGTGACGATATCTCATAATGTAACAAAAGATTCAAATAAATGCTGTTCTTTTGAACTTTCTATTCATCAAAGAATCAAAGAAAAATCAGTATATTAGAATTATTTCTGGAGGATCATGTGACACTGAAGACTGGAGGAATGCAGCTGGAAACTCAGCTTTGATCATTTACATTTAGTCATTTAGCAGACGCTTTTACCAAAGCCACTTACAAACGAGGATACTAGAAGCAATCAAAACCAACAAAAAAGTCTCGGTTAGCCTAACGCAGCGCACGTAGCACGTTTTTTTAAAGTAGAACGAATATAGAAAAAAGAAAGCTAGTGTTAGATTTTCAAGAAAAGCTAGTAGTTACAGAATAAATAAGCAATTGATAGAGGGTCAAGTGTGTGTTTTTTTATAAAAAGAAGACAGATAGATCAAATAGAATTAGAATAGAGAGTGCTAGAGTTAGAGGGTCAAATAAAGATGGAAGAGATGCCGTTTCTTGAAGATCGGTAAGGATTCAGCTGCTCAGATTGAGTTCAGGTCATTCCACCAGATGGGAACAGTTAATGTAAAAGTCTGTGAAAGTGATTTGAAATTGCATTTGAACAGATATTCACATAGAAAACACTTTAAAAATGCTGTAACAATATTTCACAGTTTTTTCTGTAATTGAACTAAATGCGGCCTTGGTGATCAGAGGAGGAGGTAATGAGTTTCTCTGACATGCTGAACACACACGTCGATGTGATGAGATCTGATGTGGAACATCTACACCTGCTGAAGGGAGTCTTTACAGAGAGGAGAATAATTCATGAAACTCAAAAACATAAAAGTCCCATATTCATGCCATCACACATGAACAGGGCAGTAAATGTGCTGCAGATACAGAAACCCCCGGATCAGTCTATGATACACAACTCACTAGTAAAACACCTGCAGTAAAAATAAATATAGTTGCTTGGAATTTTGTTCATAAGAATACTGAGTGCTTTAGAAAGCCAACTATTGATACGTTTTTATCATTAACATGTAGATTTTCATTAGCAAATAAAGCAAAAAAAAAATTGGGGGGCAAAATTAATTAGTTAAAAAAATAATGTTGCCGGGGAAAATAAAATAAAATAAATGTATTATATATAAAATACTAAAATAACTAAAAGTAAAACTGAAGCAAAAATAAATTAAAGCTAAATAGAAACTAAAATGAAAATGAAAATTGAAAAATAAATGCTTATTCAAAATACTAATAAATCATATAATGGTGTTGTCATCATTAACAGAATATTAAAAATAGATTTTTATTCATTAAAATAAAACTGATTTTTTTTTTTTTAAATGTTAGATGAAAAGCTTCAACTTAAAATACTAAAATAATTAATGTTACCTTGGTAACTAAGTAAAATAAGGTTGAGTTGAAATACTAAACTTACAAAAAAATAAACAAGCAAAAATAATATTAAAGCTAAGAAAAAAAGTATTTGTAAATATAAAAAATAAAAGCTTATACAAAATACATATAAATCCAAAATTAAATAAATATTACTAAAATAACAATGCAATATAGAGCTATTTTTCCTCTTTTTCTATAAGCAAATAATAGTTACAGTATAAATGGACTTAGCTAAATAGACAATTAACAAAAATCACAAAAGCACATCACAAAATTAACAAAATAATAAATAAAATCTAATTTAAAATACTGAAACAATATGTGAAATTATGAAAAGCACTATATAAAAATAAATCTGACCCTACTCCATATTTCTGCATAAATATGCCAAAGTGTCACAGCTACAGAGCCTCACTAGGCCATAACGAATGATTGTAATTAAGTTAAGTGCGACACCGAGCGCTAATTGATCACCAGGTGCTGCAGCAGCAGACAGAGTTACAGTTTGAAGAGCCCAACTGTGAGAAATAACTCCTTTTGAGACGCAGCGGCCCTGACCTTCCCCACCTGCGGTCACGTCTGGATTCCCCTGATGACACAAACTGCTCTCAGATCACTGGATTCGCTTCGAAACGCTCCCGATCTATCCTGGTTAGTGCAGATGTGTGCAGTCTTACACACACACACTTACAGCTCTACCTGCGAGAAGATGAATGAGTGTTGTCAGTAAATGCATGCAGGGCGACTTCACACCGGGAGAGTAAGGACATTATCTCCCTCAGAAGTCCTGACGATGCAAAACTACACAGCAACCTCATTAAACACTGCGTGGAACTGTCATTTTTGCAATTTTAATGGTATCAAACAAACATCTGTATCATCTGAGCACAACACAATAAGCTCATAGCTCGATAAGTAGCAGCTCTATACTTCTCATATCATATCTCATATCGCACACACAAAACAACATTATTCTTCAGAATAGTTTATAAGAAGCTCAAACTCTTCTCTGTGAGCTCTTGAAATAAGATTAGACGAGAGAGAAACGTTTCTAAGAGATCCTCTGAAAGTTATATATTTTGTGCAGAAACTCTCAAATCTCTTTTGCATTTCCATATTCAAATATGCCAATGACAGTCAATGACTTGTAGTTGGTCCATGTGTTGGTCTGTTAATATTAAACACATACATTAATAATTTTAATCCCAAATTTTGATTAGTTGAGTTAACTGGTCAAGACTGCAAAAAGCATATTTTTCCATGACTGCCTTTTTAAAAGTATCTGCTTATTCTATGTAAATAAAATTAGCATATAATAACATATGCATATAACCACCAAGACTTTATAGAAATAATATTAAAAATAAACCTAAATTAATAAACATAAGATTAAACATTTAAAAAAATAATAATAACAACATATTATCAGCACTATTGCATCAATATTTACAAAAATAAATAAATGTAAATAAATAGAATTAAATTATAAATTAACTTTATTTTATATTTTTAACAAACTAACGTTATAAAAATATTATTTTAATAACATATAATCACAGATATTTAATTACAGTAAATTTTATAATAAATATTTACACAAATATAAATAAATAAATGTATCTTATTAAATGTCATAAAATATTATTTTAATAGCATACATAATATAATAGCATAAAAGCATAAAAAACATCATTTAATAATATCAAATATAAAATTAAAGGGTTAATCCACCCCAAAATGTTTTTTTTTTTTTTTTATCACTTACCCCATGTCGATCCAAACCCGTAAAAGCTTCGTTCGTCTTCAGAACACAATTTAAGATAAATTATTTATGATTTAAGATTTTGAAAGAAAACCGGGAGGCTTGTGACCTTTGACTGCATGGTAAATTACACTGTCAAGGTCCAGAAAAATATGAAAAACATCGTCAAAATAGTCCCATCTCCCATTAGTGGGTCAATCTGAATTTAATGAAGCAACGAGAATACTTGTTCTGTACAAAGAAAATAAATATTATGACTTTATTCAACAATTCGTCTCCTCCACGTCACCGTAGCACCATTTTGGAGAGTCTCCTCTGAAAGCAGTTCTGTGTCAGCCGCACCACACGGATACGCTGTTTTTATCACTTCATTAAAGCTGTAAATTTTGCCTCTTTGTCGCCATCTCTGTTTGGAAACCTGGAACTGCAGCTGTTTGTGGAATTATCTTCCTAACGTGTGATGTGCTCCGGCTCGGCTCCAGCGCGGATGAATCTAAGGCTCTGAGGTGAATGAGTAGCTGACAGTCACCGCACCGGTGTCAAACCTACCCGTACCACTCAAATTAGAAAACATTATTATACGCTTACTGTTGTGAACCGGGCTAAAGTAAGGCGATAGTTTTGAAGACTGGCTAGTTACGTACTTGCTCAAACATTGATTTCGGATCATTTTTAACCAAAAATAGTTACGGACAGCGGCTCTGAATTCAGATTGAACCACTGATGGCAGATGGACTATTTTGACGACGTCTTTCATACCTTTCTAGGCATTGACAGTGTTATTTACTTGGCAGTGAATGGGACAGTCACAAGGTTTTCAACCTAAATATCTTCAATTGTGCTCCGAAGATGAACAAAGCTTTTACGGGTTTGGAAGGACATGGGCGTAAGTGACAACATTTTCATTTTTTAGGTGGAGTAGCCTGTTAAATACATAAATATATTTATAAATAAATATTAGGGGTGGGCATAGATTAATTTTTTTAATCTAGATTAATCTAGATTAATTTTGGAATTAATCTAGATTAATCTAGATTAAAATGGCTCATTTGAATTCTGCCGAAGGCATTCAGAATATGTGTGCTACCCAAATAATGACTAAAAGTAAGTCTTTGAGAACGGGTTTCTCAAGCCAGGTGGCGCATTAGACCAGGGGCTCATCTCCTGTTTCCAAAATGCATCACAAACTGCTTGAGAAAGCTGTTCTACTATGATAATTGGTGATGAAAATAAACTATGTTCAATAAGATGTACTTGTGTTTACTAACTGTTTATTCAGTTAAACATGAATTTTGAACTGCAGGCCTACATAAGAGGTCGTGATGAACTGTTTACAGTTTCCATTGGGAAGCTTCTTAAAAATACATTTTCCCTGAAGCAAACCCGGCTACCTCCATTAAAACAGTGGGTAGTACAATTCAAAAACGAAAAATTCTACTTGTTAAATTATGTTTTTATTAATGTGTACACCTTACAGTAATGTGTAGGCCTACACCTTACAGTAATGCACATACAGTAATTACGTGTTATATTCGCGGTTGTGGATAGAAGGGATACATCTAGTACCGGAAACCAACAATAAATATTTTTTCTACATTTTAGATTGTGTTTTATTAACGTCTACACCAACCCCAACCCTAAACATACCCTTACAGTAAATATTGTTGTTCAGCGTGAGAAATAGGATGCAATATTGATGCACGCATGCGCAATAAGCCGAGGTAAGAAAATTTGACGGGTAGGATAAAATGTCAGGACACAGGCTCCGGTGAGCTCACTTGCTCTTAAAATCTCTGTAATTTTTGGTCATACAGATAAAAGTAGCCTAATACATCTTTCGAATCTGTAAAGACTCTACGTTTATTTGTGTGCACTCAGAATAACAACGAAACGTTGCGCTTTTAAGCAAACAGGATGCGCTTTAGGTCTCATGTGAACTTGAGAATTCACTCCCGTGTCACCCTCTGCTTCGAACCTGTGTGTATGCCTAACGTTACTGTGAAATTACCACATCAGACGTGACGTGCTAACATGGATGCAGCTATGAAGCCGCCGGTGTCGACAGAACACCTGTCCTGCAGCAAACGCGCTTCCACACAAACACTTCAATAGCGCACATTTCTCTAGGTTAACATCATATTGAGCGGCCATGTAAAGTTGCTACTACATACATCTTTCAGAGGAAAAGCCATATTTGAGGTTGATGAATGCTAGCTGAGCGTTTGGATGTCCTGCCCGATTGTATTACCACATAGACCAGCCGTTAACAATCTGTCCATCACGGACTGCGAGCCTCTAGTTCGAAGACTCGTTCTCGCCCCCTACAGTGCAATTCGGCTAGGTATACATCCGCACTAAAATATCAGGGTGAAAGTCATCATAGCTTGCGTAGTATAGACCCAGCTCCCAACCCAACTTTGAGAATAGATTAACGGCGATATTTTTTTTATCGCCGATAAGAGTCTCGCGTTAACGCAGCACGTTAACGCCGATAACGGCCCACCACTAATAAATATATATATTTTTAAATCAATCTTGTTTTAGATTGTTTGTTTTCATTTAGATTATTTTATTATTATGAATGTTGAAAAGGATTTCAACATTGCTTCAAAATGTTTGTGAATTTTTTTTGTATTGCTTTAAATTTTTGTGAAAACCGCGAGACCCTTTTTTCAGAAATCTTTGATGAATAGAAAGTTGACAGCATTTATATGAAACAGAAATCTTTTGTAACATTGTGTGTCTTTACTATCACCAAATCTGATCCCAAACTTTTGAAAAGTTGTCACATAATTTAGATGATTAGCTCAAAAACCAATTGCGCCCATGAACAAGGACATCAAAGTTGGAAAAGCCATATGTAGACTTCCCAGCCTGGTAAGCCCCGCCCCCTCTCCTCATCCACTCATGTCATTGGTTACTGGCAGTGCAGTGCGTTGGAGGCATATTCCTCCTGCACTCTCCCACACTCCCTCTCCCTGTTCTCTCGCTCTAATCCTTTACCGAGCGTATCACATTACGCTATTCTTCCCTTTAATACACGCTAATAGCGCCGATATCTCCTCTGCCAACACAAACACTCTTAAAGCTGAACAAAGCAGCTTTACCTCAGCGGAGTGAGTGTTCAGTGCAGCGGAGCGGATTCCTCCAGCAAGCCTCGTAATGGCTCCACGTGCTTCAAATGAACACTCGCAGGAGTTTGTGTCTGTTTGTTGAAGCTCGATCAGGGAGTGACAGCAGAGGTCAGAGTGAGTTCTGACGGTCCGTGTGACCAGATCTCCAGCAGAAAACAAGCAAACAAACTGACATCCCAGATGAATAATTAAGCTCTGACCTTTTATCCTCATTAAAGGTGATGCGGGGGGAGATTTTCCTCCCGAGAGCGGTCGAAGCCTAGACAAGCTGTCAGGAACGGCACTGAAATCAAACGCCTCGTGTTGCAGAGCCTCGGATGCGTCTATGACACCCAAACGAGAGATTTGCACATGCTTTTAAACCTGTTAGGTGAGGTATCAAATTTGGGTTGTTCGGGAAACTACTTCTTTCCGCCACGGATTCAAATCTCAGTTTGACAGTTTAAGAGCTGAGCCCAAGCCTCCGTTACTAATTCCCAAACATCACTTAACCAGTATAACAAAGGAACGCTGAGTTGCTTCATTAAAAACGTTTTGTAAAACTAACTGTATTATGTATAGTCAGAGGAGAGAGAGATGGACCGAGCAAGTGTGATTAGCTGCGTCTGATAACGGTTAATTCTTCAGCTCAATCTCATATTCACAATAAAACATAAGCGGTATCTTTGCCGTACTATCTTTTCATCTGTTAAGGGTGGTTTCCGATGACATTTGTTGGCTGCATCTTACAAGGTGTTTTTGAAATTAAAAGTAACTTGTTTACAACAGCGTTTCAGTCTCTTTCAATATAAAAGTCTTTACTGCTGACTCACTCATAAAAGCAGTCTTTTGTCACATCTAATGGCGGAACAATGTAACTAAAATCATCATCACGAACACACACACCTTAAATAAATCAAACATCTAAAATAAGATGTGCAAACAAAGTAATAATAAAAACTTAATTAAATAAACAAATATATTACTAAATAAATCCTATTTTAAATCTAAAATACATTTACAAAAAAAATATGAAAATAAATAATAGAACTATATAAATATTTTAAATCTAAATTAAGATTTACAAAAATACAAATACATAAAATGTGAAGTAAAATTATAATCACATTTAAATAATATAAATATAATTTTTATAGATAATCTTATTTTATCATAGATTATGTTGGGTAATTTGATTAGAGCAACCATAATTTCAAAGAGAATAATAGATAAATAAATCTTTTAAACACCCTAGTAAAGCACTTTTTACACTGGTTGCACAAAACTCAATTTTAATACATGTTCTTTCCATTACAGCACAGATGAGGTGTTGCTGTAGAAGTTCTAATGCTCGCTCTATAGACTCTGAAAGGCCATTATATCTGTTGATTCGGTTACGTTGATGTGAGTGGGAGGGTTATCTGACTCGTGATGAGCTCATGAAGAACCGCGCAGAGATCCCAGGCCTGAAACCTGGACTCGTTTAAGGCAGAGTGTATTTATAGCCGGCAGAGAAATAATTAATTGTGATCAGAGTGGAGATTGTACACAAACACAACAGCTGTGCTGGATTAGAACAAAGCTCTGCTGCTTCTACTCTCTCTTTCTGTGAGACGTTTCTTTGAAGTGTGTTTGTCATGCTGCGCTGTGTTGCTGCTCTCTCCACAGCAGAAGACTTGTGTCACACGCACATCCCGCTGTCTGCAGCACACCTGGACCTCACACCAAACACAGCACTACTGAACCCTCACAGAACATCACAACTCTCTGCAACTAATGCAAGCGCTAAACACTGCTCAGGGAGACTGTCCATTCGACTGCATTGACTCAGATGAATTGAGCTGAATGATGATGCTATTGTCTTCTGTAGTGCAACTATAAATCACATTAGTTTCATAACTGATAGATTTTGCAACACTGTTATTGAACTGAACTGAATCAACACTGAACTGAATTGAGTTGAATTGACACTATTGCCTTTGGTAGAGATGCTTATAGCTGAATCCCTTCATAATTAATGAACTGTATTGAACTAAAGTGAATCAACTGAATCAACACTGAACTGAATTGAGTTGAATTGACACTATTGCCTTTGGTAGAGATGCTTATAGCTGAATCCCTTCATAATTAATGAACCGTATTGAACTGAAGTGAATCAACTGAATCAACACTGAGCTGAATTGAGCTGAATTGACACTATTGCCTTTGGTAGAGATGCTTATAGCTGAATTCCTTCATAATTAATGAACTTTATTGAACTGAAGTGAATCAACACTGAACTGAATTGAGCTGAATAATGACACTATTGCCATCTGTAGAGATATTTATAGTTAAGTTGCTTTATAATTGATGAAATGTATAGTTTCTGGACTTAACTGAGCTGAATAATCACACAGTTGTCTTCTGTAGAGATGCTTTGCATCTTATTTCCATTTGTTTAATAATTTATTATCTTTACACAGTTACTTAACTGAATCAAATTCATCGACTGCACTGAGCTGAATAATGACACTATTTTCTTCTACTTAAAGATGAACTGAATTTGTTTCATAATAGAACTTTACACCGTTATTGAACTGAACAGAATAATAACACTATTGTCTTTTTAGAATTTGAATTTGCCTGATATTTGATGAAGTTTGCATCAACACTGTATTTTCCTGTTTTATTACTGTGAAGTAATCTGTATTTTTTAAAGCACTATAGAAATAAACGTGACTTGATTAAAACCTAATGGGTGAAACTGTTGTGCAATAGTAAAACGCATACGTTTAATTCTATAATTCTGGGACAAATTGCTTAAGCTACTCTATTCCAAGTCACTTTGGATAAATGCATAAATGCAACAAAAACGGTCTAAAGTTAGACTAATGCCCTGCACATGCAAACACTCAAATCTATAATTATTAATCATCTCGACTGCATCAAGATAATCATAACTATTTGTACATCTTTGCAAAAGTACTCATGAATTATTGCACCGAGCGATTCCTGAGAGTTTCTGAACTGAGTAAGGATTTATGATATTTGACTGCAAATAGAGACTTTCTGAACAACAGACAGGTATTCCTACCAGAAACAGATTCCTGAAATATATTGTTATTTGTTAACACCAAAAATAAACGAGGTGTGAAATGCCACGGCATGCAGAATCTGAGCACGAACACGCCATGAAAGCACAAGATGATTTCATATCCCTATAGTGAACTGAAGAGACAGGTCCATTCTCTTTATCTAAATGTTTAATAGCTTTTTGTCGAGCTGAAAAGGACCCAGATAGAAATAAGAAGCTTTTCAGCTGAAAGCCCAAGCCTCCTTCCAGAAACCCATCTGAAGATGCTCTCGCTCGCTCTCTGCCGTTCTCATTCAGCTCAGTAATGCACACGGGCCAAGCGCTCGCCCAAATTTGACAGAATTTAACTATCAAACCTGATTAAAGTTGAATTCAAATGAAGTCTTTCATCTTGATTAATCTCAAATTTAGGGCAATACACCTCACTGAGGAAAGTGAATATACATTCCTACTGAGCTTTCCTGTAGCTCAACTGGTAGAGCATGGCGCTAGCAACGCTAAGATCATGGGTTCGATTCCCAGGGAAAGCAAGAGCTGATAAAAAAAAAAAAAATGTAGAAACTGTAACTTGAATGCAATGTAAGTCGCTTTGGATAAAAGCGTCTGCTAAATGCATAAATGTAAATGTAAATGTACTGAAAATCAATACATGAATACAAGACTGATTGCTCCCATATTCAACTAAAATCTAGATTATGCAATGAAGAAACACGACCATATGTACACATGAACAATCAATGCCAGAGTAAATAACAACACGAGCTGTTGAGCGGACAGTAGCTGCCTCGTTTAAATCTGTGTCAAAGTAACTTATATCCATGCAATTGTCCACTATTTAAAGTGATAGTGCACCCAAACATTTAATATCTGCTCATTGTTTGACTCGCATGTCATTCCAAACCTGTATGCAATTAATTCTTCAGCTGCATACAAAAGAAAAAATGTACAATACGGAAATTGACTTCCGTAGTATTTTTTGTTCATACAATGGAAGTCAATGGAAACGAAACAGTTTGTCTGTCAACAGTCTTCAATATATCTCATCTGTGTTTCACACAAGAAAGTCATATAGGTTTGAAACGAATAATTCATTTCTTACTTAGTAATTTCTTCTTGTTTTCCAATACAAATATCGAAACTTAATAAGAATACATTTATCTGAGAAGCAGAATTACTTAAGATGTCTTGGTTTCTGAATTTCTTGTTTTAAAGTTACGTTTTTGCAAGAAATCTGTCAACGCAGTCAAAAAATAAACTTCATTAAAAAGGAAAATAAGGTTATTTTCCTGACCCCATTAGCAGAATTGTTTTCATGCTTGATTTTTGAACGTTTTTCATAAAACAAGACTTAACATCTTTCGTCATTTATGCATGCTGATGTAAGGATGTTCAGATATTTTTACTGGATGAAAAGACAAAAATACAGATTTTTGCAGCGTAAATGATAGTATTTCCACATTTGAGTGGGCTGTACCTTTAAGATTCACAGATAAAGACATTAAAGGCGGGGTATGCAATTTTTCGGGGTCGAATACCAAACAAACTTTTAGCCAATCAGCAGTAAGGGGCGTGTCTACGTGTGATATGGAGGAGAGAGCGTTCAGTGAACAGCCGAGCCGAGTGACAGAAAGATAGAGATGGCTGATAAAAAACAAAAGAGGAAAACGTCTGCGGAACGATAAGGCAAGAAGTAGGACACGTGTAAATATCGGATCAGCTTCCCAGCGCTGGAGAGAACTCAAGGAGCGGAAGGCCTGCGATCGGACGCCGAGGTTGCTCTGTTTCTTCTCGATAGCGGAGTAACACCGTGTCTACACCAGACGTGCTGCGAGCGCCGTAACAGCTAAAGCCTGCCTTCACTGGACACATGTATTTCAGGAGAGAATGTAGCCGTTTAAAACTCAAATCTGCGGTTTATTTATAAAAACAGCGCCTATGTGCTTTGCTGATTTCGGAGACGTGAGCTCCACGCGATCACCGGGCGCTCAACGCTCATGTATCCCGAAGAGAGGAGCATAACCTCGGCTAGTCCTTCTGACATTTACCGCTGGCTCTGATGTCTCTGTAGTGGTTCAACATAAGATATCATTCGTTTTGGGTAAATCTAACAGGTCATCTTTGCTCTTTATTCTACTGTTCTATTGATATGTTTAAATGAAAATGAAAACAGGCAATGTTTGATATAATATTTCGTTTCATTGTAATATATGTACCATGTTCCCTGAACTACATTTCTGCGGTTATTAATATGAAATGAAAATGAAAAGAGGCCATGGTGTTTGATATATTTGGTCTGTAAATACAGTGAGGAAGATTACAGTAGTCAAGGCGAGGTGACTGATGATATCAAGTACGCTGCTGTTTGCTCCTCCGCGGGAGATCACACTCTTGAGACTAACTCGTGAAGTCCGAACTACAGAGGAAGTCTGAAATGTGTGTACTATTTTCCTAATCTTCTCAGTACTTAAGATTGTGATGGAAACACAGACAGCAACAGGTCTGGGGGAAAAATGTTCCTGGGACATATTTTTTCAGGTAATTTCGGTGGAGACGTTCATTATGTTTCACAGAACTAATCGTTGTCTTGGTTGCGTAGGCTACATATATGTGGGGCGGATCTATCAAAATAGGGGCGGGACCCTTTTGGGGTAGGGGCGTGTTTGTTTTGGTGATTTCAGAAATTGCTTACCCTGCCTTTAAACACTTGTGCACTGTGCATGTACACATGAATGTTGTCATCCTTTCGTCACGTGGTTCCTCACAAACTCTCTGCCTTCAGCTCTGCTCGGCTCTCCCGCAGAGTCTGGAGCGGATCTCTCCTCAGGTCTGTGGGAACGCGGCGGATGGCGGAGCCATCTGGAGAGTGACTGTATGTTCCTGCCTGCTGGTACCACGCCAGCACCGAGACTCTCCGCACTAACACACGCATCCTGACAGCGCAGCCCGTGTGCGTCAGACCCCGCGGTACAGCAGCGGCTCCAGCCACCTCCCGCTAGCCGAGCAGAGCCGCTGCCGCTAACAAACACGCCAGACAAGACAACCAGAGGCAATGTGGATGGAGACATTAAGATGTTTCACAAGAGATCTATGGAAGCTGGTTTCTGTCTTGGGGTTAAAAATTTGTGAATTTTATCCCACAATTTTGAGTTTAAATCCCTCAATTCCAAGTTTTCCTCAGAATTCTGATTTTAAATCTTGTCATTCTGACTATTTCCTCTGAATTGTGAATTTACATCTTGCAATTCCTACTTTTTATCTTGCAATTATGATTTTATATCTCACAATTTTGTCATTATATCTTGTAATTCTGACTTTTTCTCAGAATTACAAGTGTACATATCTCCCAATTTTGAGTTTGTCTCATAACTTTGACCTTATATCTTACAATTCTGACTTTTTTACTCATAATTCTGCCTTTTCCCCACACAATTGCAAGTGTATATCTTAAAGTCAGAATTGTGACTAGCATTTACCTTTTTTTATCCTGTGTTGGAAACAAGCTTCTGTAGAGATCTCAGCAATGTCTCAAATAATGAAATTTACCAAGATACTAAAGTTTGCAATCAAAAATGTATAATCTCAATATGAATTCAAAGATCAAATGATGATCTAATCTGCATATCACGTTATTTTTTACATTTAACACTCAGTATGTGTTTTCCCTGGAAAGCTACATCCATACATTCGGTGCTATTTTTACATCTCCACATGCGTTTTAGGAGAAACTGGCACAAAAGTGTGAACTTCATTAAGTCTCTAGAGGCATTAAAGTGAAATCTCTGTATTTTACACATGCACTCGCTCTTTCCAGTTCGATGAAAGATGCTGCAGGTTTTGCTGATTTTTCTTTCATTCTGGATACATGATATATAGTCCTGACAGGAGCATTTTCAAAGTCTGAATATAAATTACAGCCTCGTCAGAGAAGGACAGATAGCGACCTGACTGACCACTGACGGAGCATCATTTGTCAAGTTTTTCACACTTATCTGTCATTTTTATACAGCACAAGCTCGGCTTTGCAATGTAAATCAAAGTATCCTTGAATTAATGTGACACGTTCAGGAATGAGAAGAAAAATGACAGAGAACGAAGGGCATGTGTCATGAAGAAACCAGAAACTGGGACGAGTTTTATAAATCAAAAGCTTCAAAGTGTTGTCAAGATCTGACCTCAAAATACAAGAATTGAATTTCAGTCGGAGATTTTGGACTATATAAAAACACTGCAAGTCAGATATTTGGGGGAAAATACAGTTTCTGGTCCCATTGACTTCCATCGTCATGCTATGGTAGTCAATGGGATCCAAAACCATTTGGTTACCAACTTCAACATTTCCCTTTTTGTGTTTCACTCAAGAAAGA
>CM049873.1:33311868-33399368 GCA_027474115.1 Schizopygopsis malacanthus | reverse complement strand
TATATACAGACTTACTGCTCAGAAAGCAGACTTCGCCACATTTTCTGTGCTTTTTTTGTGATAAAATCTGAGAAATTCTACAGAATGTGCATTAATATGGTAATATGGTACCATTGGTAAAACATGAACAACATCAGGGCCTTTCAAACTTTTTAATGCCAAGGATTCTCAATGATTCCCTTACAAAGAACTGGACTTGATCAAATATGAAGGCATTTATGCAAAAAAAAAAAAAAATGAATAAAATATTAATAAAATAAAAAACATTTAATTGCCATTAATGTTGTCATATGACCCAAAACAAGGGGATTTATTCAAATGTAATCTGAAAAATATTATAAATAGTAAATAAATATAAATAATATTAATTACAATTTAAAGTATTAAAAATAATAATATTAAGAATATTTTACAAACATTTTTACAAACTATGAAAACTTAATTAATTAATTTTAAATTTTAATCTTTGAATTGAAAAACAAAAAGCGTAAAATATTTTAAATTCAATATTTATTAAATAACTTTTTATTATTAAATGAATAAATACAATTATTCAGTACACTTAGTTTTTGTTAAATTATGTCGTTTCTATTGTTATTATTAAATAAATTATACTGAAATAAATAATTTAACAGACACAAACAAACAAACAAAAATTTGTATAATTTCTTTACTTTGTTCTATAAAGTTTTTATTAATTTATATTTATATTTTTGGAATTTAAGTACTTCAAGTCCAAATAAATGAAAATAGAAAAAGGTTGTAATTATCTGAAACAAAACAAGCTTATTTTGTTTATATATATATTATTTTAAGATTATTTAGTTATTAATTTATTTGGCTGGTTGTAATTTTAATTTGTGATAATAATTATGTCATAGAGTTTTCTGGATGCACAAACTTTGAGAACAGGTGATATGGGAAGCATTTTCTCTGACAATAAGTCAATAAATCTATTAATTTTGGCATCATAAGAAAGCACCAGTTTTATGCGATAATTTGCATGTGTGACCCACCACTGCTTTAAAACATTTACCATCACATTACGCATGCAATTTCACATATTAAACATACATAAATACTGTGCAGTCTGCAGTGGGCTAGTCCTGATCAATAACCGTGTGGGCAGAGATTTCTAAGCCCAGCATGACCAATATTACTTCAAACAAACAGGACAAAAATATCTCTGCATGCTGCAGACAAGCCAGCATTATCGGCTGTTCCCGAGGCATGCTCCCGCTTCATCATAAAGTGTCATTATGTGTTGTCTGGGCTCTCAGATTCCAGTCTGTTTGTAATGGAGCAGCGCTTGTTGTCTTTATTCGGAGCTGTGGATGACTTGATTTGCAGCGTGAGGATTCATGCCGGTGTCAGGGCCACTGAGCCATTCGTCTGTCTCTGAGATGAGTTATGTCTTCAGCAATCCCACGGCCATAGATTCAACCCCAATCTCTGTCAGCACCCCCCCCTGCTCGGAGGAGACCAATTTTCTAGATTTCAGCCGACAGCTTGAAAATGAACATTAAATATTGATCGCGGGTTACGTGATAAACGCTGGGATGCTGTGAAGCCTCTGGTCAGCCGGATTTATTTTGGCCGGAGCTATTTTAGGCCGTGTTTTCCAGCTGTTTGTGCCGTCGGAGTCGAGAGCTTTTCCTTCGAGTAATTCTGCCTTTAAATGTTTATCGGGTCAACATTTCAAAAGCAAGAGTGTCCAGAACTCTGTGATGAACGAGTTTGAGAACACAGATCGTGTGGCAATGGTATTAATATTGCACCCTAAAAATGAAATAAGAACAGGAAAAAACATACAAATATTAGATGAAAAACTTGAACAAAAAGCAATAATAAATTAAATAAGTTTAAGATGAAGATTAGTTTATGATTAAGTACTAAAATGACTAAAACTGAAATAAATACAAATGAAAGCAAATTTAATATGAATTCAAATTTGAATGAATGAATTAATGATTGAATGAATGATGCATTTTTATAAAGCACTTTACCGTGTATTGTTGTACACCCAAAGCGCTTGACAACCATGTGTGGGGGGGGGGGGGGGGTCTCTCCTCAACCACCACCAAATTTGACTAATTTAAGTATATAATTACTAAAATAACACTGGATTGAGTTTGAAATCACAGTTGACCAATTTTACTGCAAAAAAATCAATACAATTATAATAATATAAATAAAACTGAAATAATTTTCACTTATAAATTGCTTGTAAATTTGACAAATAATTACAAATTACACCTTTTGGGAGGAGGAGGGGGGGTATGAAAACCAGTCAGTATCTGGTGTGACCACCATTTGCCTCACGCAGAGTAACACATCTCCTTCACATAGAGTTGATCAGGTTGTTGATTGTGGCCTGTGGGATGTTGGTTCACTCCTCTTCAATGGCTGTGTGAAGTTGCTGATATTGGCAGGAACTGGAGCACGCTGTCATATACACCGATCCAGAGCATCCCAAACATGCTCAATGGGTGACATGTCCGGTGAGTATGCTGGCCATGCAAGAACTGAGATGTTTTCAGCTTCCAGGAATTGTGTACAGATCTTTACAACATGGGGCCGTGCATTATCATGATGCAACATGAGGAGATGGTCGTGGATGAATGGCACAACAATGGGCCTCAGGATCTCGTCACGGTATCTCTGTGCATTCAAAATGCCATCAATAAAATGCACCAGTGTTCATTGTCCATAACATACGCCTGCCCATACCATAACCCCACCGCCACCATGGGCCACTCGATCCACAACGTTGACATCAGCAAACCGCTCACCCACACGACACCATACACGCTGTCTGTAATCTGCCCTGTATAGTGAAAACCAGGAATCATCCATGAAGAGAACACCTCTCCAAAGTGTAAGACGCCATCGAATGTGAGCATTTGCCCACTCAAGTCGGTTACGACGATGAACTGCAGTCAGGTCAAGACCCCGATGAGGATGACGAGCATACAGATGAGCTTCCCTGAGACGGTTTCTGACAGTTTGTTCAGAAATTATTTGGTTATGTAAACCGATTGTTGCAGCAGCTGTCCGGGTGGCTGTCTCAGACGGTCTTGGAGGTGAAGATGCTGGATGTGGAGGTCCTGGGCTGCTGTGGTTACACGTGGTCTGCGGTTGTGAGGCCGGTTGGATGTATAGCCAAATTCTCTGAAACGCCTTTGGAGACGGCTTATGGTTGAGAAATGAACATTCAATTCACAGGCAACTGCTCTGGTGGACATTCCTGCAGTCAGCATGCCACTTTTCTTCACAGATGCTGCCTTCAAAAAACAAGCAGATGCAGGCAGAATCTAATGCAAAAAATTGCATTCATGCATGACTTTGCATCTTACCTCCGCATACAGAGATGGCCGAATCTTTCAGGATTCAGACACATCCTGAACAGAAAACGCTCCTGGAGGAATTAGCAGAGGGAGAAAAATTTAAACATAAAACACCGGATAAGTTTGATTTTAGCTTTGAAAAGCTTTTGAAATTAAATTAATCTCCTGATTTGTTCAAAATGTTACTGAATGAGTCAGTTAATAATGTAAGTACCCTGAGTGTCACAGCTTTTATTCAATACTTTCTATTTATGCATATTTTCAAGATGTTCTTATCATCATGAACTCAAAATCTACTGAATTAAGCATTATTGTATGATTCATGCAAGTTTAATGTGATTTTGAGGCCCCCCCACTTAATGTGATTTTGAGACCCCCCCCCACTGAATGTGATTTTGAGACCACCCCCTGAGAGCAATCACAGTTTCAGGCCCATCCACAGTTTATCACCTTGTATCTCCCCCAGACTCCTCTTTCCTTACTGTAACCCGACTGAAGAGTGTTTCTCCTCATGGAGGTGGGAGGTTTTCAATAGACCTCCTCACAAACAATCACGCTTCTCCAGGCCATAGAGGATGCCTGCGATGACCAATGTCAAGCCTGTATTTTTCATACCAGAATAATTTTTCCAAGATCTTTAGCTTGAAATCCATTATCCATTATGATGTGGATGAGAACATGTGGCCAAACCCACAAGACAGGGTTGATACAAACATAGAAGTGCAGTGAGGAACACTCCAGTGGACATTTTAATGTAGGCCTGCTGTAGTTTTTTCTTTTTTTTTCTTATATACAGTTTTTTTTTTTTTTAAACCTGCTGCAAGTTGATTATTTCATCAATCATTTTCTAATTTTGATTAATGATTCCAGTGTCTTTACTTTTTCTCTAGTCTATTACAGTAATGTATGAATGTGTAAAACCACAATGAAAGCTGTATTATATGCTTTGAACGACTATATTTAATGATTGTACTAAGAACTAAACAGTGAAACTATGGGTATATTGTGTGTGGGTGATCTAAAGAAATGTTCCCATGACATTTCATTATAACTTAGTATTTTGAACCAATGCTTCTGCAAATGCAAGGCTTCTTTAAAGATATGAATGCAATATGCAAAGTTTTGAACATTGGACGGCCTGTATTACAAATAATTACCATTTAGAGTTTTGAAAAATGACATGAAGGTTCTGTTATAAGGGCAAAAGTGATTGTAAAAACTGTAAGACACTGTTATAATAGTTTCTTAATTATACTAAAATAAAGAAAATAATAAAAAGTGCAAATTTTTCAGTGCAAATGTCAGAAGGCCAAATTACATAAATCTTATGACAAATTGATCAAAATGAGGTGAGAATATGAATAAAGGTGAATAAAACAAGAATAAATGTCTGCCAATGGGTTTAGAAAAAATACACTCAATTCAACGTGGAAAAAGATTTCATGCCCCATTGACAGATAAACAAACTCACTTAATGTTGTTCAATTTCAAACAATGTTTCAATATTAGTATTGGAAAATAAGACAACGATCATTTTTGTAGTGCATTCAACATCTAATGACATGACTGTAAATTTTAGACTGTGTTGATTTATGACCTTTTCAAGACTTTTTAAGTCCCACAGAAACCCATGAACGATTCATCTACATGTGTTATTCCAAATAGTAAATAAATAAGAAACACTTTACACCATCCAGCAAAATTATTGCCTTGCCCTTGTAACATCACATTGCAGAAGTAAAACAGGCTGTTTCTTGACTTTCAAGACCCTGGAAAGAAACTCTTTCAGCGCATCTCTCCAGTTTTCTCTATAGATGCTGGTGAAATCAGGCTTTAGCAGACAAGTCTACAGCTGTTTTCATGAATCCTCACGACAGAAACACAGCTGAACGCTGTGATCCAAATGCTTTCAAACCCCAGACTGATGCTTTTCACAGCACAATCAGATGTTTCTATGCAGCGTGTGTCTCTCTGAGCGTCCAGAGGAGACGGGACTCTTATGCTGCTGAAGATGCTTCAATATCAAAGCAGTCCTTGAGACTCTATTTCAAAGACAGCATGGCCCCCGCGAGCCTCACTCAACCAGACTCTCTCTCTCTCTGTGTGTGTGTGTGTGTGTGTGTGTGTGTGTGTGTGTGTGTGTCTGTGAGTGTGAGTGTGAGTGTGAGTGTGTGTGTGTGTGTGTGTCTATGTGTGCATGTGTGTGTGTGTGTGTGTGTGTGTGTATGTGTGTGGGTGCGTGCGTGCGTGCGTGCGTGTGTGTGTGTGTGTGTGTGTGTGTGTCTGTGAGTGCGTGTGTGTGTGTGTGTGTGTGTGTGTGTGTGTGTGTGTGTGTGTGTGTGTGTGAGTGTGTGTGTGTGTGTGTATGTGTGTGTGCGTGCGTGCGTGCGTGTGTGTATGTGTGTGTGTGTGTGTCTGTGAGTGTGTGTGTGTGTGTGTGTGTGTGTGTGTGTGTGTGTGTGTGTGTGTGTGTGTGTGTGTGTGTGTGTGTGTGTGTGTGTGTGTGTGTGTCTATGTGTGCATGTGTGCTGTGAGTGCGTGTGTGTGTGTGTGTGTGTGTGTGTGTGTGTGTGTGCGTGTGTGTGTGTGTGTGTGTGTGTGTGTGTGTGTGTGTGTGTGTGTGTGTGTGTGTGTGTGTGTGTGTGTGTGTGTGTGTGTGTGTGTGTGTGTGTGTGTGTGTGTGTGTCTATGTGTGCGTGTGTGTGTCTGTGTCGAGAGAAGAAACCAGCCAAGGTTGTTCTAGTTTTTCTCCAGCCACGGGACAGATTTCAGAAACAATTTTCACTCAGGAATTGCTAGTAAATTTCACTAACAATTACAAAGAAAGGAGCAAGTAACACATTGAATTATTAATAATACGTTTTGTTTTATTTACAACTATGAAAAATCTTGTTTACAGTGCACTGAACAAAACTGAAACAATTTTCACTCAGAAACTGTTATATTTCACAATGAATCACAAAGAAATGGCAAGCAACACGTTAAATTAAACAAGAACGTTTGAAGTAGAAAGACTGAGATCAGTTTTCTCAGGTCTCATAAAATTATAAATGTAAAATAGTTACAAGCTGCCATGAGATATGGATTAGCTCCAAAACCAATTTTTCTTTTCTTCATATTTGTAAAATATTCTTTAAACAAGGATCGCATCTCTAAAGATTCTGTTGGATTAACTCTAAACCAAAAAATTGTGTTCAATTTGTTCTTATTTTTCAAATATTTTTCAAACAAAGTTCTCCAAAGAGACTGTCACATTTATCTAATCCCAAATAATAGCCCTCAGAAGCACTTGTGCTTATATCATGAATACTAGAGAGGTTTCTGCTTAAAACAATGAAAAATAAAACAAATCCATATGAAATAAATCTCTCAATACATAGATTCAGTTCTGCAAATATTGAGGCTGTTTTTCAGCCTTATACTGTATCTTATGCAGCTGTGCTTGTCAGGTGAGATCTAGCAGCAGCTTGTAGATACACTCAAGAAGACTGTAATAGTTGCTTTGTAATTTAAAAGCTGTTCTACATTAATAACAATAAGCACAGAAATAATCAATACAATCATAATAAATACAATTATATAGCAACCGTGTCTAATAAAGTGTTTTGCATATTGATAAGTATATGTATTATGCATACTGCAACCAAAACTGCATACTTTGGGTATTCTAAGCATATAAAAAAACATATTGCATATTGCAAAAACAGTGAGGTGTAGCTCAATGTGTCATCAGTGCGTCTGAGGAGAGGCTGTTCTGAGGCTCAGCAGGTGCCGATGACCTTAAGTGATGCAGAGAAAGAACTTTATGATGATGAAAGTGCAGCTGGCATCAGGAACAGAGCCATGTGGAGAGATGATAAAAGCATTTTGTTGTGAGCTCATGCACTCAGACTCAGAGTTCAGAGTGTGCTGGATGTTTTCTAACGCTCTGCAGGGTTTAACCTGGTTTGGGTTTGTATAGTCTGGCTGGACTACATGCTAGTCGTCAATGTGTATGTGCTTCTCAATGGCTGCTACTGATAACTACAAAAGTGACAAGCGAGGACATTTTACTGTACTCAAATAAAAAGGCATATATATATATATTTTTTTTTTTTTAATTATTATTCTTTTCCAGAATTTGGATAACTGACACATTTCAAACAAAACATGTTAAAATGTATAATGCAATTAGTTTTGTATTTGAAATATCATTTCATAAAAAATAATTTCATATTTAAATTATTTCTATGTAATATGAAAAAAAAATCCATATTAATAAAAATATAATTTAAGGGATAGTTCACTCAAAAATTTTAAATTAAGAAATTAACTGATGAAATTGGGGGGTGGGGGGGGGATTCTAAAGCTACTTTTTCTAATATTTATTAAATGCTTTTCTAATTTTTCTCATGTTTTCAACACAATAATGGCTTTAAATGATCTTTTGTGGGTAATTTCTCAGCCAATGCGATTCATGTGTGATTCATTTGATTAATTAATTGCCACATCGTATAATTAATTCAATTAAACCTTTGAATCGATTGACTGTCCATACATATATATATACTGTATATATATACATATAGAAAGTAAACAGGGTCACTATTGATTTCATATTGACTAAAAGCAGAACAAGGCGGTGAACATTACAGCATAAAACAGCACAGTGCATGTGGAGCTGCATGTAAAACAGGGCAGTGAAGGACAGTGGCTTGATTATTTACAGACAGACCTTGAGAAAGATGCTCTGATTTCAGAGAGAGAGAAAGAAACAAGCTAATCAGCAAGATTATGTGGATGCAATTACAACATCAAAGCCACATGGCTCCTTAAAAACCAGCATAAAAATGTATTTACGGGCATATCAGGGTAACTATGCTAATTCATCCCTGATGGAGTCGTGCGGTTCTCTGTCACGAGAAACATTAGACGAAGGAAAGCAGAATGAGCTTAAACGCATCCGTTTCTCAGACTTTTATTAGACCGGGAATGCAACATCTGCAGGGACTGTGACACAAAGGCAATTGTGTTTTTACTGCTGTTATTGTGTTATTATATTAGAGTTTGTGGCTGAACAAAGACGGTGATAAGAGCCACAAATCAGCCCTGATGGAAAGGGACTCATCTTGAAAGGATTAAATGATAAAAAAGGAGTAAAAGATTGTACTGCAAGGCAGCGTGTGCCATCGTCAAATTGTCTTTTAATTTCCTTGAGGAGAAAAACTTGTAATGGTGTTGCTGGAAAAACCTCTCTCGGGCTCAAAGCACCATCTCTGTGTGACGCTCAGAGGAGTCATGAAGCAATGAAAGATGAAAATCTGATTTTAACAGATGGTTTTGCTCTCCTCGATCCTTTAATGCTTCAGTTTATAATGTTTTACACACAACTAAAGACAGAGCAGCCGAGTACTGAATGTTCATTTACAATACGACTTCAACCAAGACAACGACTCCAGAGGGTCAAAGGTCATCTTTTTCAGATGCACGTCTGCTGCGGTTTCACAATTTTACCTTCTGCAAAGAAATGACTGAATCGTGTTTCCAAAACTATTTGAATTTCAAATGTGCCCTGATCTGTCCCCATGAAACGCATTCATAACTCATTTTAGTTCAAATTCATCCCTTTTCAAACCTATGTTTATATATATATATTGTTTCTGTATTCCTTATTAAGTTAAGCAGAATTATTTTTATTGGAATAAAGCACTCAATCAAACCAGAAACATACTAAATGACAAATGGGATCAATATTAATTTCATGTTGACCGTAAGATATTAGTAATTGGCAGCAGTTTGAAGTAGGCCAATGCTGGTTAAGATAATAGAAACTGAAAATGCATTTGAATTTTTCAATATTATCAGCACTTGAAATTACACATATCGAAGTGTATATTACATTTATTTAAATTATATTTATACATTAACTTAAACATTACAGACCACACCAGGGGCGTAGCCACGGGTGTGCCAGGGTGTGCCGGTGCCACCCACAGTGGCAGCTGGCACACCTAAAAACAGATGCAGAATAATTATTTTTTTAATCGTAATAAACATGGGCAGCGCAAAGGAGGGGCTAGCAGATGCTTCAGCACCCCCAAGAAAGACCAAAGCACTGTCATTGCACCCATAAGAAATGAAATAAATTAAAAACATTTTACTTATTATTACGCATTCATAACTCTGCATTGACATATAACGTGACGTGATTAGCAGGCGCACTTTTCGAATTGACAGCATTTTATTAAAAAAACTGATCGGTTCCTTGTGCCGAGAAGGCCTGTCCCCAACTAAAGATCACTAGTCACACATAAATTGATTAATATAATAACTTAGGCTACTAACTATCCTTTAATATATAGGCGCATAGTCTATCCCGCGCCCAAGCGCACGTCTAAAGCTTGCAACGGCAAAAGTAGGCTAATGATTATGAATGTTGGGGGAAAGGCAAAATAAAACATTTGAATTATTCGTTAATAAACTAGTGATTTCTTCTCAGTCAGTGTCGGCTGAAAATGTAAAGTTGCAGAATGCGACGCTGACTTTAATAAAGAAATGCACCTTTTCATTCCGACTACGTAATTAAAGATTTTTTATTTTTTGGTTCGTTCGTTCTTTTAATAAAGTAGCCGTTCATTGCTGTGACGCGCTCCATTTCACGGAGACTGCATGAGACGGCAGAAAGCACATCTTGTTTCTCTATTGTTTCTCTGTGTAGCCTACATAAATAAAAGCATATATATATATATATATGAACTGGCTGTTGAATTTTGTATTTTTGAAAGTTCAATAATAATATTAAAAAAACTTGCCGGACGGATTCATACCCCGCTTTGTTCCGGGACCTCACAATTTACAGATCAAGCAGTGCTTATAATATTTGTTAATTTAAAATGTAATTACAATTTTAAATTATTTTCAAAAATAAATATATAATAATAACATAATTGAGGCATTCAAGGCCAGACCACGCGGTCTCGCCCTTTGAGCATTTAACAGGCATCATTAAATGTACTGTGCTCTGTTGTTGGCGATCCTGAATGTAATGTATAACAAATATTTTACTGCTTTCTCTAATGTGTCTTGCAAGACATCTATTCAAGATAGTTTATTCCACCAAAAGTAATTTCAAAGGAACATTATATGTAGGCCCATGTACAGTTTAAGTCACCATTGCAGGATGTGCAAAATATTAATGATTTAAAAAAGGAGGGATTATTTAAAAGCATTTTGTTTTTATTTAGTAGAGCAGCTACAGCTGTTTTTACATAATAGATTTTTACATAGCCTAGTCACTGAAGTCAATGATTATTCTTTGATAAAGTAAATGTGCTTTGCTCACTGTATAATGTGTTCGTTGTTTGAATAACCGTGGAAATGCGGTGTTATAATTAGAAACTTAAAATGTATTTTTATTAAACCTGTGATCATCAGGTTAAATAGGAGTTTAGTCTTATTAAAATATGTGACATAAATTGTACTTTCCTAAAAGGGGTTTATGATGTGTGTAGTTAATGATTGGGCTACAGTGAACGCAGTTAAAGATCTGTTGTAGATTATACTGTATGTGATTGTCGGTGACCCTCTTGAGCGAGAAAGCTTCGGAAAATGAAAAAAAAAAAAAAAAACAATATAGCTGCAAGCAGCGATAACCAGGGTTCAAGAATTTTAAGGCCTAAGGTGGTATGCTTTTAGGGTCTAGGCCAACATAGCTGGATGCATAGCTGACAGTGAAACTCATCGAAAATGGACAATAGGCTCACAGAAACACACACACATACACACACACACACACACACACACACACACACACACACACACACAAATAGAAATGAAATGGTTAAACTATCATATTAATAATCATTAAGCTTGCTTACACAGATACACACACAGACACACTCATATACATGCACACATATTTTGTTGCAGATATAGATATGTGAAATAAATGACAGGTGACAATACTCTTTGCAAGTCTTCTCTTTTTAAGAGTTTATATCAGGGATCTCCAACCCTGCTCCTGGAGAGCATACCATCCTGCAGATTTCAGTTCCAACCCTGCTCCAACACACCTGTCTGAAATTAACAAGTAGCCTTGAAGACTGTGATTAGCTGGTTCAGGTGTGTTTGATTGGGGTTGGAGCTGAAATCTGTAGGACGTAGCTCTCCAGGAGCAGGGTTGAAGACCCCTGGTAGGCCAATGTGAAATGCAGGGCTGACAATTGAACACATTCACAATGGAGAATTCATTAAAACTGTCTCTCTCTCTGTCACATACACACACACACACAAACACGCAGAAATGAAAGGTTTAAAAATGCTTAATAAACAGTAAGCATACAAACACAGACACACAGACATACGCAGAAATGAAAGGTTTAATAATACTAAATATTAGGGGTGGGCATAGATTAATTTTTTTAATCTAGATTAATCTAGATTAATTTTGGAATTAATCTAGATTAATCTAGATTAAAATGGCTCATTTGAATTCTGCCGAAGGCATTCAGAATATGTGTGCTACCCAAATAATGGCTAAAAGTAAGTCTTTGAGAACGGGTTTCTCAAGCCAGGTGGCGCATTAGACCAGGGGCTCATCTCCTGTTTCCAAAATGCATCACAAACTGCTTGAGAAAGCTGTTCTACTATGATAATTGGTGATGAAAATAAACTATGTTCAATAAGATGTACTTGTGTTTACTAACTGTTTATTCAGTTAAACATGAATTTTGAACTGTAGGCCTACATAAGAGGTCGTGATGAACTGTTTACAGTTTCCATTGGGAAGCTTCTTAAAAATAAATTTTCCCTGAAGCAAACCCGGCGGCTTCATAGCTGTATCCATGTTAGCACGTCACGTCTGATGTGGTAATTTCACAGTAACGTTAGGCATACACACAGGTTCGAAGCAGAGGGTGACACGGGAGTGAATAACGTTACTCAAGTTCACATGAGACCTAAAGCGCATCCTGTTTGCTTAAAAGCGCAACGTTTCGTTGTTATTCTGAGTGCACACAAATAAACGTAGAGTCTTTACAGATTCGAAAGATGTATTAGGCTACTTTTATCTGTATGACCAAAAATGACGGAGATTTTAAGAGCAAGTGAGCGCACCGGAGCCTGTCCTGCAGCAAACGCGCTTCCACACAAACACTTCAATAGCGCACATTTCTCTAGGTTAACATCATATTGAGCGGCCATGTAAAGTTGCTACTACATACATCTTTCAGATGAAAAGCCATATTTGAGGTTGATGAATGATGAGCGTTTGGATGTCCTGTCCGATTGTATAACCACATAGACCAGCCGTTAACAATCTGTCCATCACGGACTGCGAGCCTCTAGTTCGAAGACTCGTTCTCGCCCCCTACAGTGCAATTCGGCTAGGTATACATCCGCGCTAAAATATCAGGCTGAAAGTCATCATAGCTTGCGTAGTATAGACCCAGCTCCCAACCCAACTTTGAGAATAGATTAACGGCGCTATTTTTTTTATCGCCGATAAGAGTCTCGCGTTAACGCAGCACGTTAACGCCGATAACGGCCCACCACTACTAAATATACAGCACGCATGCTAACACACACACACACACACACACACACACACACACACACACACACACACACACACACACACACTCACTTTGTTGCAGATATAAAATAGTGATTTTCAAAGACATCCAAAATGGAGAATAGGTTAACAGACACATGTAGCCTACACAAAAATGAAATGGTTAAACTAACATATAATACCCAATAAGCATGCTTGTTTTTTTGTTTTTTTGTTGCGCATTAATCTGACAATAAATGTGGCACACCCAGTTTTTCTGATGCACACCCAGAGTCTCCTTTCTGGCTACACTCCTGGACCACACTGTAAACGTCAAATAATTTACACACATTTTGATACAAAAATGTTAATGCATTGAATTGTATATTGTATCAAAAAAAGAAGAAAAAAATACATTTTGTGGGGCTGCATTACAAAATAAATCTAAAATTCAATTGGAGATATATATCTAATCGGATCAGAATATATTTTACATGTGGAAATAAATAAGCTAAACATTAAAGTAGTTACGTAGACTATGCATATTCACATGCAGGACAAGTGAACAAATTACACATACAATACTTCCTTCCACTAAACACGATGAACGTAAATCATAAATGACATAGTATGTTTTTATGGATATATCTGTGCAGCAGCTTTGGATTTGCTCTCATCCACGACACGAGTGTTGAGTGTTGAGCAGTGAGTGTGGTCACGTGATCGAGTGATGATAAGCTGCTCGTCATCACGTGACTCGATCTCTCACGAGTGTTGAGCAGTGAGTGCGGTCACGTGATCGAGTGATGATAAGCTGCTCGTCATCACGTGACTCGATCTCTCAGCTGAGCAGCAGCAGCAGCATGGCATCTTCAAAGCAGTGAGTTTCTTCTCTTTTATCGTACTGTAGATTTATGTTTTTAGCCATACTCGCGAAACAGTTCATTCATAAACACGTGCAGAGGTGTGTTGTAGTGCTGCGCATGCGTGGAGCGCTGTGTTTGACGTGTCCAGTGTTTCTGTCAGAAGTTTGGGGATTTTGTCTTTGTACAGTGGCGATAGTTAGGTGAAAGTTGGCCAAGTATATCTGAAGTTAATGTAATCGTGGAAGTACTACGTTAAATGTGTATGGTTTTGGGTGCTGTGAATAATCAATATTCCCTTTTTAAGTTAAGCATTTGTATCTATTTGCAGTTATTTTAAATGGTCTTGTGGTGTTTGTATATTTGTTGTTAAGTAAAGATATTTAGTAAAACATGTCAAGATGTCTATAACATGTTGTTTAAAGTAGTTATATAATATTGTGAAGGATTTATGTCACTAGCAATACCATGGCACTGAATTGAAAGGATTGTCTGATAATACAAAACATAAATCTATTATAGCATGTCCATAAACCCCTGCGTTATGTTTGTACATTTCATTTAATTATTAATAGGTTTTACTGGAGGTTCATTCAGTGCTGTTTTGATTTGTGTTGTAATGTATTTGCTAAAATAATAGATTTTATTGTGTAACTCACTAGTATATCTGATTCTGATTGGTCGTTTGTGAAATTTAGTGATCACATTTGCATAATAATAAGTATTACTGCAATTATTAATATTGTATGTTGGTGCAAATCTGAAATAACCAATTTATTACTTAAATCAAATATAATATTTAATGTTCGACAATTTATTTAGCTAAATGGCTGCATAATAAGCAGGATAATGTGCCATATGCTGCTGGGTTATTGTGATAATAACCATCTGACTGTGCATTATCTCTGAATTATGGCCGTTTTTATCAGAATGGGTGTGTAAAGGGTTTAATGTGCATTGTGACATGAATCTGAGTGACCTTTGACCACATCTTTACACCTATCAGTGATAAAGCACTCCGTCTGTCTCTCAGACCAGTGTAAGCTTGATTTTAATCTTATGATATGGCATGGTTACATCTCAGGGTGTGAAAAGACTCAAATGAAAAGCATAATCTGTTTCTGATACTGATGATATGCAATGGGTGCTTTTTGATCCCTAACAGGGAATTTATTAGTATACTCCGTAAACTTTGCTGAAAATGTACTCCCCTGCAGCTCGTCTAGATGTACAGTAGATGAGTTTGTGTCTTCATCAGATTTGCAGAAATGTAGCATTGCATCACTTGTTCAGCAATGGATCCTCTGCAGTGAATGGGTGCCGTCAGAATGAGTCCAAACAGCTGATGAAAACATCTCAATAATCCTCAAGTAATCTACACCACTCCAGCCCATCAGTTAACATCTGGAGAAGACAAAAGAAACAAATCCATCATTAAGACGTTTTAAACCTCAAACCATTGCTTCTGGTCAAAATATGAGTCCATAATCCATAATAACGCTTCCTCCAGTGAAAAAAAAACAAATCTCTCCTGTCGTCTCACATCAAAATCCAACTACATCTTTGTTTAAAGCTGTTTTGGTTTGTAACCGGTGCTTGTTCTGTGCAGATTTCTCTCCTGATTCACACTTTTTCACTGGAGGAAGAGTTATTATGGATTATGAACTCGGTTCAAAGTTAAAGACATCTTAATGATGGATTTTTTCTTACACGCAGCTTTTGGCTTCGCTATATGTTAACTGATGGACTGGAGTGGTGTGGATTAGAGGTCTGCACGGGCTCAAAACTGAAGCCCGAACCCGGCCCGTACCCGAGATCGTCTGACCCGACCCGACCCGACCCGAGCGGCACAGGTTAAATTTAGAGCCCGAACCCGACCCGAAATACCCCCCCCCCCCCCCCCCCCCCCCAACGAATAGCCAACTAAAAAAAAAAAAAGGAAAAAGGCTGCATTTCACGATTGCATGCAAAGAAACAGATTAATCAAGGCTCTGCCATTTCACAAACATTTACCAGTTATGAGAGTTTGTGAACATCAGGTGCAGCGGTCGCATACATTCTGCCGAGTTTATGAATTTTGTATGGACAAGAAGATGATCTTCCACCGTGCAAATTATGGTCATTTTTTGTCAGTTAAGGCTCGTTAGCATTCTGTCTACTTTAAATCAGACATAAGATCTTAAATAAGATTGTATTTATTTGAATGAATTAATCATTTATTTGAATTAGCGAGAGAGAGAGAGAGAGAGAGACAGACAGACACAGAGAGAGAGAGAGAGAGAGAGAGAGAGAGAGAGAGAGAGAGAGAGAGAGAGGGAGAGACCAGAGAGAGAGAGAGAGAGAGAGAGAGACACAGAGAGAGAGAGGGAGAGACCAGAGAGAGAGAGAGAGAGAGAGAGAGACAGAGAGAGAGAGAGAGAGAGAGAGAGACACAGAGAGAGAGAGAGAGAGACAGACAGACAGACACAGAGAGAGAGAGAGACACAGAGAGAGAGAGAGAGAGAGAGAGACAGAGAGAGAGAGAGACAGACAGACACAGAGAGAGAGAGACCGAGCGAGCGAGAGACCGAGGAATGTTGCGCGTGCATGTGAACCTGCGTCTGCGCGTCTTTCTCTACAAGCAATGAGGCTTAGTTACTTCAAAAACAGCGATTTTGCCGCCTCATTGCAGATAAATATAATGTTGTGACTTGCGAGTCAGTAGCCTGTCGAAGCTATTTTACTAATAAAAGTTTCCGTGCTGTTTGTGCTCTGCGCGATCTCTGATATCTGTGTGCAATGTGTGAGCGTGCGTCTATGAAAGCAGCGAAGCCTCTGCATATAATTTTGGTTTAGCTACAAACCCGAACCCGACCCGAGCCCGAAGCTATCCATTAAACATTAACCCGAAACCCGAAAGTATTTCGGGACCCGTGGGTTCGGGTCGGGTAGCAGACCTCTAATGTGGATTATTGAGATGTTTTTATCAGCTTCTTAAACTCTCATTCTGACGGCACCCATTCACTGCAGAGGATCCATTGGTGATGTTATGATGCATTTTTCCAAGTCTGTTCTGATGAAGAAACAAACTCATCTACATCTTATATGGCCTGAAGATGAGTAAAGGTATCAGCAAATACATTTTTTTGTGCGAGCGATTGCTTTAATTTTGCCTGCATGTTGTCGAGCTCTTCTGGCTCAAAGATCAGCAGAGCGAATTCTCCCTGTTATCATGTGATCAAATCCAGCTCTTGCATAACAGCTGTGTGACTCTCAGACAGATTTTAGTTTCGTCTCAGCAGATTTTTTTATATGATCAAGATTATGTATGTACTTCTTCTTTGTAGTTAAAAATGATCAACCATTAACACAGTTAGTGTGCATGTATGTTGAATAAACAGAAAAGGGGACGAGCAGTATTATTTTCAGTGTTTCATGTGTGTGTTGTGAATACCGTATGTTTTGTGTCGTCTATGACAGGAAGGCAGTGTATTGGCTGGGAAACGATACTCTGAGGGTATCCGCCGACCTGTTTGCAGAAAACCGAGAGCGTTTGTGTCGAGGCCTGAAAGCTGAGAAGGATGTTCCAGCTGGATCTGTGGTGCTTCTTCAGGGAGGAGAACAGAAGCAGAGATACTGCACCGACACCGACGAGCTCTTCAGACAGGTGCTGCACAAGATCCAAACAGTTCCACATTTACTCGAAAGGGACTGAAGTAACATCAAAGAAGTAACACATTATAATAATGTTCCTTATGCTGACATGAACAATGAAAAATAAAGCATTTAAGTAAGCATTTAATTAATCTTATTTAATATTAATTTGAACATTTACTAATACTAGGCCTGCAATTGATTAAGCATATGATCATGGTTATTTGATCTAATCGTAATTATTTGAGAAAACCACAATAATTGTGTAGTTAAATTTCAACCACAGATGGCCATCTAAATGAGGGAAATAAAAGTGCTAAGGCCATCATACACAAATATAGTCTAATAAACAGTCTTTATTATTTTATTTTATATTAATTTTCACAGCATTAAATTATATTATATTAATTTTCACAGTATTAAAATATGTCATATGGGCCTGTTTTATTATAATATTTCTTATTGTTTTATAGATGATGCAGTAAAAACAAATAGCTTATAATGTACATGACATGAACAAAACAGAAATAAATCTTTAAAATTATTAAAAATATATATTTTTATGACCATTAATCATCCGCACAAAATCCGTGTCAGACCTAACTAATACATTATTCAAACTTTTATTTGTTAATGATATTTAATGTACTTAACATGAACTAACAATGAACAGTTGTATTTATATTAACTAAAGAATGATTAAAAACTGGAGTAAATATATAGTTTATTGTTAAATAATGCATTAACTTAATGTAACTTAACTTAACTAATGTTAACTCAGATCAGGGCCATTATAGTTAATTAAGACTAAAATTGAAAAAATATATAAGTTTGACTTTTAGGAGCCCTAAAAATGCTTCAAATAATTAGATTTTTGTGACTTTTGAATGTCAGCCAATGAAGAAAGATGCATCTAAAGGTAGAGACTAACTGGACCGTGCTAACCAGCCAAACGTTGACCTCCTGTTCATAACAGTGGGCGTCTAACTGCATGCAGAGATGCACTTTATCCATGCACCGTCACTACTGTTACCAAAACAATCCTGCATGCTTCATGCATCGTCAGGTAACGTGTCGGTGACTTTGTTTGTGTTTCTAAATGATTATTGAGTGTTCGTCTTCCCATTATACTCATTCGTAAGTGGTGCTCTAGTTTATGTTATGCTAAATGGTAATTTGTGTTGGCAAGAGGCGCGTGAGTTCAGACCTTTTATTTCAGCGCTACGGTTGGGTGTCTGATAGAGCCCCCTAATTTACTGCATTTGCATAAGTTGATTGAACATAATGAGCAGCATGTTTCTCATTCATTAGCTGCAAAAACGGGCACATTCTGTGTTGTTTGGCAGAGATTGCGCGCCGGTATCTCGTGGAACGAGTCTTGCGATTTAGTGTTGTGATGTTTACTGCTTGAGGGCTTCCTGCTTTCATCATAATTTAACTGTAAATAATTCATAACCATTAATTTGCTTGTCTTGTGTTGTAGTTTTTGAAGTGTTAACGTGCACGTTTTAATTTGAATAAAATGCATGGCACTTTTCTAATTTGTGCTTGTTAATAAGTGCGTGCGAGTTTGTGCGTATCCTGCGGTGATTTTATTTTACTGCTCAATTATACAATCCGTACTGAATGCACTCACAATAAAATGTCGAGCACAAGCGAACTCTGCAATAGAGCACTCATCACGTGTTAGAGACCCGAGCACAAGACTCGTCCTCCGTGCAATAAAACGACGTGTTAGAGACCCGAGCACTCGTCCTCCGTGCATTAGATAAGCAACTCGTAGAGACCCGAGCACAAGCGACCTCCGTGCATTAGATAGAGCACTCATCTGATCGTGTTAGAGACCCGAGCACAAGCGACTCGTCCTCCGTGCATTAGATAGAGCACTCATCTGATCGTGTTAGAGACCCGAGCACAAGCGACTCGTCCTCCGTGCATTAGATAGAGCACTCATCTGATCGTGTTAGAGAGCCGAGCACAAGCGACTCGTCCTCCGTGCATTAGATAGAGCACTCTCTGATCGTGTTAGAGACCCGAGCACAAGCGACTCGTCCTCGTGCATTAGATAGAGCACTCATCTGACGTGTTAGAGAGCCGAGCACAAGCGACTCGTCCTCCGTGCATTAGATCTGCACTCATCTGATCGTGTTAGAGAGCCGAGCACAAGCACTCATCGACTAGAGACCCGAGCACAAGCGTCCTCCGTGCATTAGAGACCCGAGCACAAGCGACTCGTCCTCCGTGATAGAGCACTCATCGTGTTAGAGACCCGAGCACTAGCGACTCGTCCTCCGTCATTAGTAGAGCACTCATTGATCGTGTTAGAGACCCGAGCACTCGTCCTCCGTGCAAGCGACTCGTCCTCCGTGCATTAGATAGAGCACTCATCTGATCGTGTTAGAGACCCGAGCACAAGCGACTCGTCCTCCGTGCATTAGATAGAGCACTCATCTGATCGTGTTAGAGACCCGAGCACAAGCGAGAGAGCACTCATCTGATCGTGTTAGAGAGCCGAGCACAAGCGACTCGTCCTCCGTGCATTAGATAGAGCACTCATCTGATCGTGTTAGAGACCCGAGCACAAGCGACTAGAGACCCGAGCACAAGCGTCCTCCGTGCATTAGATAGAGCACTCATCTGATCGTGTTAGAGAGCCGAGCACAAGACTCGTCCTCCGTGCATTAGATAGAGCACTCATCTGATCGTGTTAGAGAGCCGAGCACAAGCGACTCGTCCTCCGTGCATAGAGAGCCGAGCACAAGCTAGATAGAGCACTCATCCGATCGTGTTAGAGACCCGAGCACAAGCGACTCGTCCTCTGTGCATTAGATAGAGCACTCATCTAGAGACCCGAGCACAAGCGACTCGTCCTCCGTCGTGTTAGAGACCCGAGCACAAGCGACTCGTCCTCCGTGCATTAGATAGAGCACTCTCTGATCGTGTTAGAGAGCCGAGCACAAGCGACTCGTCCTCCGTCATTAGTAGAGCACTCATTATCGTGTTAGAGACCCGAGCACAAGCGACTCGTCCTCCGTGCATTAGATAGAGCACTCATCTGATCGTGTTAGAGAGCCGAGCACAAGCGACTAGAGAGCCGAGCACAAGCGTCCTCCGTGCATTAGATAGAGCACTCATCTGATCGTGTTAGAGAGCCGAGCACAAGCGACTCGTCCTCCGTGCATTAGATAGAGCACTCTCTGATCGTGTTAGAGACCCGAGCACAAGCGACTCGTCCTCGTGCATTTAGAGCACTCACTGATCGTGTTAGAGCACAAGCGACTCGTAGAGACCCGAGCACAAGCGACCTCCGTGCATTAGATAGAGCACTCATCTGATCGTGTTAGAGACCCGAGCACAAGCGACTCGTCCTCCGTGCATTAGATAGAGCACTCATCTGATCGTGTTAGAGACCCGAGAGACTCGTCCTCCGTGCATTAGAGCACTCATCTGACGTGTTAGAGAGCCGAGCACAAGCGACTCGTCCTCCGTGCATTAGATAGAGCACTCATCTGATCGTGTTAGAGAGACCAAGCGACTCGCAGTGCATTAGAAGCACTCATCGACGTGTTAGAGACCCGAGCACAAGCATCCTCCGTGCATTAGATAGAGCACTCATCTAGAGAGCCGAGCACAAGCGACCGTGTTAGAGACCCGAGCACAAGCATTAGATAGAGCACTCACTCGTAGAGAGCCGAGCACAAGCGACTCGTCCTCCGTGCATTAGATAGAGCACTCATCGTGTTAGAGACCCGAGCACAAGCGACTCGTCCTCCGTGTTAGCACTCAGACGTGTTAGAGAGCCGAGCACAAGCGACTCGTCCTCCGTGCATTAGATAGAGCACTCATCTGATCGTGTTAGAGAGCCGAGCACAAGCGACTCGTCCTCCGTGCATTAGATAGAGCACTCATCTGACCGTGTTAGAGACCCGAGCACAAGCATTAGATAGAGCACTCACTGATCGTAGAGAGCCGAGCACAAGCGACTCGTCCTCCGTGCATTAGATAGAGCACTAGAGACCCGAGCACAAGCATCTGCACTCACTGATCGTGTTAGAGACCCGAGCACAAGCGACTCGTCCTCCGTGCATTAGATAGAGCACTCATCTAGAGACCCGAGCACAAGCGACTCGTCCTCCGTGTTAGAGCACTCACTGATCGTGTTAGAGACCCGAGCACAAGCGACTCGTCCTCCGTGCATTAGATAGAGCACTCATCTGATCCTGTTAGAGACCCGAGCACAAGCGACTCGTACTCCGTGCATTAGATAGAGCACTCATCTGATCGTGTTAGAGACCCGAGCACTAGCGACTCGTCCTCCGTGCATTAGATAGAGCACTCATCTGATCGTGTTAGAGAGCCGAGCACTAGCGACTCGTCCTCCGTGCATTAGATAGAGCACTCATCTGATCGTGTTAGAGACCCGAGCACAAGCGACTCGTCCTCCGTGCATTAGATAGAGCACTCATCTAGAGACCCGAGCACAAGCGATCGTGTTAGAGACCCGAGCACAAGCGACTCGTCCTCCGTGCATTAGATAGAGCACTCATCTGATCGTGTTAGAGACCCGAGAGAGTCCTCCCGAGCACTCATCACTAGAGACCCGAGCACAAGCGACTCGTCCTCCGTGCATTAGATAGAGCACTCATCTGACCGTGTTAGAGACCCGAGCACAAGCGACTCGTACTCCGTGCATTAGATAGAGCACTCATCTGACCGTGTTAGAGACCCGAGCACATTAGATAAGCACTCATCGACTCGTACTCGTCCTCCGTGCATTAGATAGAGCACTCATCTGACTCGTCCTCCGTGTTAGAGAGCCGAGTGTAGAGACCCGAGCGCTCAGCCTCGGCTGGAGATCTCACTGCTGAGAAGACTGGCTAAGAATGGCCTCCTTTTTATTCATGAGTCTGAATTTGATTTCAATTGGCCACTGCCTACAAGATGTTGAACTGGAATGATAAGATACCGTTACTCAAACGCAATTCAAAGAAATTCAACACCGCCACTCAACAGAGTCCAACACAAGTACAGGAAAAGTTTTGCAACAAATTTCAAACTTTGGATTTCATTCATAATTCCATTTTCAAATGATTTAGTTGTTTATTTTTATTAAAATGTGTAAAATAATATGAATGATAAAAAGTTTAAATTAAAAATAATACAAATAAATCATAAATTGTTTTTACTTTTATATTTTAGAAATGTTTAAAAACTATATTATACAGTTATTTTAATTAATTTCAAATTATATGATATATTTTTTTGTATTTTTAAATGGTTAAATAGCTTTACATTATTAAATTACAAAATTATTAGTTATTTTATATATTTCTTTAAATAATATTTTAATCATTTAAAAAAAAAATTTTTTTTATTTTTTATCATTTTAAATGATTTGTTATTTTTTTATTTAATCTTCTTTAAAATATTATATATTTAATATCTTAATTATTCATGTCTGGAAAATGTTTATACAAATTTTATGTGTTATTTAAACATCTACTCTTATGGCACTTATAAGACTTTTTTGAACTTCTATTATTTCTCCTCAACTTTTATTGATATCTTTTTCCGAGTCGTCTTTACTTGTTACAGTAATTAACTCAGCAAGATTATCTTCAAACTATCGCCTGCATGACAATAGTTGACCTGAAAGAGAAAACTGACCGTAGAAGAAGACCTTTGCAAAGTGCATCGTGTGCAATGTCTTGCATTATGAATTGCATTCTGGCAAATTTTGTGGCACAGCAATAGATAAAAGCATGCTTGCATAGTTCATATTCACATACTTGCAAAGTGTATTCAGGCCTAAAAGCACAAAAAGCAGCTTTCATAAAGAAAATATTGTCATCACAGATGTGACATTATTAACCCTCAGTATTAATGACACTGAATCCTCTCTGTGGTATGGCTCGTTGCAGGAATACAGTTCATAGAGACACGGTTACACATAATGGATAGCGTGTATGTATGTATGGAAATAATCCACTTGATGCTGTTCAGATCGGATGGAGCTCAGTGTGCTCTGCATTATGTGCAGAAGAGACTCTCGAACCTCTCGCTGAGTTCAGTGTGTTGTAGATCACAAAACTCATCTTACAGGATCTCAGTGATGACTGGGTGTTTAAACAGTGGATATAGCACTAACTCATGTTGTTCTGCAGGAGTCGTTCTTCCACTGGACCTTCGGTGTGACCGAGGCCGACTGCTACGGCGCCGTCGACGTCAACTCCAAGAAATCCATCCTGTTTGTTCCCAAGCTGCCGGAGAGCTACGCCACATGGATGGGCGAGTGAGTGACTCGATCAGACTCTCTCCCATTCTCTCTGACGTTCATGCTCTCTGACTTCTGCTGATGTGATTGCTTTGAGATTCTCTGGAGTCTGCAAACATTTTATCTTTATGTCTCTTTATAGTTTCCCTGTGTTTTCAGTTTCCTTCCGAGACCCTCAGTGATTTTATTTCACAGATTGAATAGCTTTGCAAATTACAACGGAGCATTCCTTGTTTAATAAGTGAAAACTGGCATGCTGTTGATTTAAAAATATATATTTTGTTGAATATATAAAGTAGCGATTGACCTAGTAGTAGTGATTGATATATGAAATATATGTTCATTTTCATGTTTTAATATTTATGTGTATATTTTAATAATTATATTATTATAATTATTTGTATTTTACATAATAATTATTTAAATTAATATATGTAATATATAAATAAAATATTAATTATATATTTATTTACGAAAATCTATATACACACATATAAATACATATATTATTTAATGTTATGATATGTAATATAATATAATATTTTTGTTTTATTTTATTTTAAGTGTATTATTAATTGTGTATATATATATATATATATATATATATATATATATGCGAAAATTATTTTATAAAATTAAGGAGAATATAAGGAGAAATTTTAAATATTAAGGAGAAATATTTGAAAAAAGTAATGTTTGACCTGTTTAGTAAATATTTATAATTATATTATTATAATGATATACTAATTATTTATTTTACATAATATAATACATTCATATTTTACATATGTTGTTATATTACAATTATAAATGTTTTTAATGTTCATATATTAAATTTTGATATATACATACATATACATACATATATATATATATTATACATTTACATTTATGCATTTAGCAGACGCTTTTATCCAAAGCTTATTCAGGCTATACATTTTTTTGTCAGTATGTATATGTGTATATATATATATATATATATACATACACATTTTTACCTGTCCACGTTGCATGTAATATGAACAGGAGAATCTCTCTCAGTGTGAGAACAGCTAGCTCTGAAAGATGTCGGGACGTGTAAAAGCCTTGCGGTTGTGATGTGCTACTGAAGCAGGCAGAGCTGTAAAGAGATCTGCTTTGAGACGGACGGTACAGTCAGAGTTTGCGGTCATGCTTTGAAATCATCCTGTGTTGAAATCTTTCTTTCCGAGGTGCTGCAGTACGTTCTCTTCCTCTTCATGCTGCAGCGCTGCTGGATATGTCGTTCTAATCTAATACACACGGCTTCATCAGATGAATCTTTCGGCTCGTCTCATGTGCTTGTTTCTGTGGCTGCTGTGATCAGTGACCCAACATTCAGTTTTTGGTGTTTTTCTTGACATTACAGTGTTTCTGGGTGTCATGGTGTGCAATATGAAAGGCCCTTTGATCATGGAATCAATCATAAAAATTGAATTTACTTTATAACATGGAGTGTCACGGACAAGTTCAGTTTAACTTGAAGAAACTGTGACAGAAAAAATATTACTGTACAGTAGAATGTACATCTTCATGTAATACTACTACTAAAATTATTATTAAATACTGTTATTAATATTAATTATTTCTTCATTTAAGGAATAATCACAATATTTCTTCCCTGTTTTAACTTAAACAATAAACCTCTTTTGTGCAGCATATTGTTTACAGAAATTAGTTTTGTTTCTTTTTAATTTGATTAAAAGAGAAATTAAATGAAATGTTTTTTGCCTTCATTTGACTGCCAGAAAAATACACAACTGAGAATAAAATAAATAAATGAATAAAATAAATAAATATAAACTAAAACATACTATTGTAAAAAAAGTTTTTTTATAAATTTAGTTGTTTTATAAATTTATTAAATTGCAAGTGTTTTGATTATTACATTTTTTTTTTAAACCCCAAAAATTTATTACAAATAAAAATGGTTTCCAGAAAAATTTAAAATGGGAAATACAGCATTTAGTAAAAAATAAAATGTATTTCATGTTTTAGTTTTTTTACTTTTAATAAATTAATATTAAATTGTAATAAAAACAATAACATAACAACATAATAATAATAATAATTTAACAATTTAAATGGAGTCCAGAAAAAACAGAATTCAGAAAATGTATTCAGAATTTGAAAAAAACTGAATTTGGTAAAAATGAATAGGACCCTAATTATTCCTGTGGCTGCTGGTGTAGACATGTAAACCCTTGTTTGTGATTGGTTAATACCATTACATTTACAAACACTACTTAACACATTGACATAATCAGTGGTGATTAGTCACTATTATTCAAGCTTATGCTGGAGCTGGTCAAATCCGTGACGTTAAATATTAAACTTGTGCATAACCCGTGCTGCAGAAATGAGTGATTCCTCAGCGAGTGTTGTTCAGTGGCCTTGGTTCCAGACGTATTTATCTCATTCATTTTCTCCAAAGGGACTTAAAATATTCATCAATAAAGAGTTCTAAGCCTTGAACCAAACCAGCCAACTACAGTCATTATACATTGAATCATTATACATTGAATCATTATACATTGAATCATTTTACATTGAATCATTTTACATTGAATCATTATACATTGAATCATTATACATTGAATCATTATACATTGAATCATTTTACATTGAATCATTTTACATTGAATCATTATACATTGAATCATTATACATTGAATCATTATACATTGAATCATTTTACATTGAATCATTTTACATTGAATCATTATACATTGAATCATTTTACATTGAATCATTATACATTGAATCATTATACATTGAATCATTTTACATTGAATCATTATACATTGAATCATTTTACATTGAATCATTATACATTGAATCATTATACATTGAATCATTTTACATTGAATCATTATACATTGAATCATTTTACATTGAATCATTTTACATTGAATCATTATACATTGAATCATTATACATTGAATCATTTTACATTGAATCATTATACATTGAATCATTTTACATTGAATCATTATACATTGAATCATTATACATTGAATCATTATACATTGAATCATTATACATTGAATCATTATACATTGAATCATTATACATTGAATCATTATACATTGAATCATTATACATTGAATCATTATACATTGAATCATTATACATTGAATCATTATACATTGAATCATTATACATTGAATCATTGAATCATTATACATTGAATCGTTATACATTGAATCGTTATACATTGAATCGTTATACATTGAATCATTATACATTGAATCATTATACATTGAATCATTATACATTGAATCATTATACATTGAATCATTATACATTGAATCATTATACATTGAATCATTATACATTGTGATTTAAGCACTCGCAGGTTTTCATAATTGTCTAACGAGGGAATGAATGAACTACTTTGTGAATGACGTACAGTTATTGAATCAGCCATAACATACAGACTACTGTTAAGTCATTGGTTGTAAGTTTAACAATGATAAGATGTTTATTGCTAATTATTCCTATTTAAGCTTTGAACGTGTGATTTCTGCTCAAGTCGATGTAGTTTGTTTGTCTCTCTCCAGGATTGTGTTTTCTGAAGATGAGCTTCAAACAAATCTTTACTAAATCTCTCTCTAATCTTTATGCACTAACATTTAAAAGTTTGAGGTTGGTAATTTTTTTTAATGTTTTTTAATGCAGCATTTAATTGATCAAAAATACAGTAATATTGTGAAATATTATTACTATTTCTTTGTGAATATATTATAAAATGTCATTTATTTCTGTGATCAAAGCTGAATTTTTTTAGCATCATTACTCCATCTTCAGTGTCACATGATCTTCAGAAATCATTTTAATATACTGATTTGATGCTCAAGAAACATTTCTGATTATTATCAATGTTGAAAACAGTTTTTCTGGAAAACATGCTGCATTTTATTTTTTATGCATTTTTTATTTAATGCATTATTATTAATGCATCCTTACTGGGTAAAATTATTAATATTTTTTTTTATATAAAAATCGTACTGACCCAAACATTTGGCTGTTAATAAATGTTACTCTATGGAGATAATGAATGGGCTATTAGCATAATTAATCTCTGGAAACCTTGTGTTGGGAACCCAAATATGACTTTCTGTCAGCAAAGGGCAAAACTGAGTGTGTTTGCAAACTTTCTAGTCATGTTTCTATATCGGCTATATAAGCTCTCAAAGTTATTGATGTGCAATTTGAAAATGAGGTTGGAGTGCGTTTGCATGAATACTTGACTTCCAAGAACCACAAACACTCGACATCAAGAGTCCATTTCCTTGATTATCTGAGCTCTGCAGAAAGCATTAGCAGAATCCAACATTGATGCAGACTTTCAGTTTCCAATGCATTTAAAATCACCTCATACAAATGGCAAAACATTAGTTTGATAATGTAATAACAAGGAGGATCTAAATAAAGTAGGTCCACTGCATGGGCCGTTCATTAAAGCTCTGTCTGTCTGTCTCGACAGGATCTACCCGCGTGAACACTTCAAGGAGAAATACGCCGTCAATGAGGTGCATTACACCACTGACGTGAGTACGGTTTCACTGTAAGACACTGGGTTTATTAGTATGCAGCTTGTCTTATATTGGCTCATATAATGCAAATGAGTTTAATATATATATCATGATAATCAAAAAGCTGCTTTATAGCTAGGAGTTTTGTTTTTGGTGACTTTATTTAATTGAAAGAGTGTTCGTGTTCAGATGTAACTGAATTTTATTATATTAAAATATTATTATTTTTATTATTGTTAAATAATAATTTTCAGTGCCATGTGGGTAGTTGACAAATAAAAATTGGACTGTGTCCTATATTGGACAGCCAATATATATATATATATATATATATATATATATATATATATAAAAAACTTAACATACAAATTACATGAGAAAAATGTATCTTCATACTTAGTTACAAATACCATGAAAGAGGTTTATCGTCAATGTTACTATTTTTATTTTGTTTACATTTTTCACTCACACCATAGGACACATCGATACGTCAACTACCCATATATGTATATGGACCAGGGCTGTTGATCTAAAAAAATGGAATCTAATTAATTACACAATTAATTAATCGCATATCAAATTTAGCTGAGAATTTACCCACAAAAGATAATTTAAATCCATCATTGTGTTACATGAGAGAGATTATTTTTAATGAAATAATACTCTATATAAGAAAATGAAACTGCCTGTAGGTGGCAGTAAATGTCATTGAGTCATTGATTCATTAATTTGATTAGTCCGAACGCTGGTTCGTTCAGGACTGAAGTAAATTACTCTCTTTATGGGTCATTGGATCACCCAATCTTTTTCAAACTCATTTCTTTTAAGATTTGCATCTTGCGTTGAGTTTTTTTTGTATATTATGTAGTATATTCTCTGTAATTTGGATCTTGGTTTGCTCATGCTCATACAATTTTCTGTACTCTAGTTGCTGTCCTCCAACTTTTTATCTCATTGCAGTGCATTGTGGGATTGCATTATCTGTGAAGCGCTGCCTTAGATTTTAGCCAGAATTATGCATTTAATAAGAAGTTTAGCTGCCTTTTGTAAAGTCCTGAAGGACTAAAATGCTGTCTAGAAAGCTCACTTGGAAGCAGAGCTCTTGACGAGCAAACAGAAATAGAAAACATCTATGAGGCCTTTAAAACAGTGAATTATTCATAATGTAAGTATGACTGCTTTCCACTTGTGGAGGACTGACCCATGGCTACAGGCGCTGATGTGCCAGCTAACAACATACAATTACGCTTAAACTGCTGCATCTTAACATGCGGCGTGTGTCCGATACCGCTGCAGAAAAATAATTAGCTTCCCAGAGTCTGCAGGGATCTGAAGTGCTGTATGCTCTCATTTCATTTATTCTGATGATATACTTATTGCTTTAAGGATTTTAAAATGTGAATTTCCTATAATAGTTTTCACTAAAGTGCAAAATCAAGCACATTGACCAACAGCACACTGTTCTCGCTCTCTCTCTTAGACATGAATACTACTGCTGTATTATGACCAGGCTGAATAAAAGGCCAATATTTGTCCATATTATAATTATTGCATTGGCTGCTAACTAACATTCTAACGAAGAATGGAAAGTGTACTTGTTGTTGTCCAAATTTCATACTTTCAGATTTAAAAACTTGCTCTAAATATTACAGTTGACTCATTAAATCAGTACCGGAATGTAATTTAATATATATATAACACACACGCACACATATATTAATTATATTACATCTGTGTGTGTGTGTGTGTGTGTGTGTGTGTGTGTATGTGTGTGTATACATTAGTGCTGTCAAACGATTAATCACATACTAAATAAATGTCTTTGTTTAAATAATGTGTACGGTGTATATTTATTATGCATATATAAATACAAACACATGCATGTATATGTTTAAGAAAAACATGTTATGTTTATACATTAAATGCATTTATATATAATATGTATTATGTATTAGAATATGAATGTATAAACATAAATATTTTCAATATATATACTGTAGGTGTGTGTATTTATATACATATAATAAATATACACATTAGACTAGGGATGCACCGAAATGAAATTCTTGGCCGAAGCCGAATAATAATGAAATTCTTGGCCGAAGCCGAATAATAATGAAATTCTTGGCCGAAGCCGAATAATAATGAAATGCTTGGCCGAATACCGAACGCGGTGTTTCGCATTTTTTCCATTTATGTTGCCAATTTTTTCACCATTACAATAATTAAATAGTAAAAATTAGCTTTTTACTATTTTGTGTTGCTTTTCAGAGAAATAAATCAAATAACAAAAATATAATTTCAAAATATTTATTTAACACTGAACATTTTTTTAACATTCCAGCAGATATTATACAAACAAAGCACAATATAACTTAAAATAAATAAATTAGTAAAATAAAAAATATATTTTTATTTGGCCATCTTTGAAGCCCCCCTTCTTGAATAGCCTATGTTAGGCCTATAACTGACTGCTGAAAGAATGTAACTCTGTATGTCTACAACAACAAATGCATGATGTTCGGGGTGTCTTGATTTTAAGTGATAAATTAAACTTGAAGTGCTGTAAGTTTTTGCAGATGCACCCCCTCTGGACAATTCAGCAGAACAGTGTCTGCAAACGGCCGTTTTTGCCTCTTTCTCTGACACTTTAAAGTGCTTCCACACTGCTGACATGTTTGCTGCATAAAGCGCGCGCCTCTCACTCTACGCGGGTTACTATTTGATCGCGTCATTAAAAACGTCATTGTTCGGCAAAATTTATTCGGCCTTTTTACTTATCCGGCCGAATACCGAAAGTGCTTTTTTTGGCTATTTTCGGCCGAATAATTTCGGTTGCCGAACATTCGGTGCATCCCTACATTAGACATATACAATGTAAACACAAACTTTTATTTTGGATGCTATTAATCGTTTGACAGCACTAGTATATATATATATATATATATATATATATATATATATAACTTTATATAACTTTATTTCAGCATTCTTGACCTTTTTAGTTTGTTAAAGTACTAAGTCAGTGAAACTTAAACTACAAATAAACCACACAAAACGTTTTCATTGCTTAAAATAAACATGAACTGAAATGCAATATATAAAAATCTTAAACTTGTTTTATTTAAACATTTCTTACTTGTTGTTTAGTTTGTTATATATAGTTTCTACACCCGTTCTATTATAATAGGCCAGAGCATGATTGTAAAGTGCTTTGGGTGTACAGCAATACACAAGAAAGTGCATCATTCATCATTCATTCATTCATTCATTCAATGCATGCTCATCCTAAGTTGATCAGAACAAAAAGATGCTAATAAAAGGGACCATCTCACTCTGTGATAGAGATTTTATGCTTAGTTTTGTCTAAATTACCTTTATTTTAAATTGCAGTGATTGTGCTTCAGTGTCAGACGGTCATAATATCTCAAACTGAAGTTGACGCTGTAATCACAGATGATTCAAAAGCTATTTAAAAAGGTATTTTAGTGATAATTTTAGTATTTGAGTTGTGCATGTTGATGTACACATGTCAGACAGACATTGCTTCATGCCTCATTGTTTTTTTGCAGCTCACGTCATGAGCGCTGCGCTTCTGTGTAGAGTTTGACTTCAGATGCATAACAAGGTGTTTTTTGTGTTTTCATTGCTCGTTTTTCATGCTACTGCACTGCCTCCTCGGCTCTTTTCTTCTCCGTCTTTGTGTGCGTGAGCGAGCGTTAATGACCTTCTCCTGAGGTTCCTCTCAGCGCTGCTTAAACAGATCATTTGAGAAGGCAAACAGAGCTGCTGGGAGCAGAAAACAGAGGGAGATATCTGTAATCTTACAAAACAAATGAAATCTCCAAGGCAAATACACACACACACAAACAGGCACGGTTAATCCGGAGCGCTAACAGACCCTGAGACGGGACTGAGACACGCTGAGGGACTTTGACATTCAGGAACGTCCCCGTCTTCGGCTCTTGCCCCCTCAGCTGCTAGATAATGTACGCAGTAATGACTTTGAGAGTCTTCGACTGTGTGGAAATGTCTTTGCGTTTGTTGATTTTATGTAAACTAAGCCGCATGATGCTGTCGTGGTTTGTTTGTGCTGTGAAAATGAACTTGACGTGATGCATCTGATGATAAATTCAGTTTATTCAGTCATTCAGATGTTGATTTCTCATTGATTTCTGTTAGTGTGTGTTTGTTTGTTGTTATCTTTTAAAACTAAAAACAAAAGCACAAAATGAAGTAATTACTTGAAAATAAACCAGATCATTACTTGAAATGAAATAAACATTAACTGAAATAAAATGTAAAAACTAATAAACATTCATTATTTGAAATAAACTGAATTAACTGAAATAAAATGTATATTTAAAAAGTTACATTCTTTCATCTTGTTGCAGAGACGTTTTGCTTAATTTGTTATGAAATTATAAAAAATAAATAAAACCATATTGATTTTTGTTAGTGTGTGTTTGTTTGTTGTTATCGTTTAAAACAAAAGCACAAAATTAATTAATTGCTTGAAAATAAAACCAGATCATTACTTGAAATGAAATAAAATAAAAAAACTAATAAAAATTCATTATTTAAAATAAAATAAATATTAACTGAAATACATTAGCTGAGACTTTTTGCTTAGTTATAAAATAATTTAAAATAAATAAACAAAACCATAAAAAACATTTTTCATTAACTGAAATAAAATATAAAAATAAACGTATTTTATTTTATTATTTAAAAAAAAAGAACTAATAAAAATGACAGAAATGCAAAAAACTACTAAAACCTAACTAAAATTAAAGTGAAAACAGAAAAATAGAAATAAAGTGTAATTTGAAATGACAAAAACTAGATTAGATTAGAACTATATCAAAAATACTAAATTAACTTCATTGTTTTGGAGATTTCTGGAAACCTGACATTATATTTTCAATTCCGTTTGTTGACACTAGTGAAAATGCTGAGAGGCAATGTGCTTGATTGACTTATTTAATTGAGCTAAATGATCATTGATAATTGACATTGAGCTCTTGGAGTCTGTGGCGCTCTGTGATCATCCGCAGCACCTCGTGAGTCTGGTTTCTGTGGGTTTGTCCTGATCTGATCCCGTCTCTATATCCTCATCATATTGAATCAGGCTCGTCCTGATTACTTTAATGACCGTCATTTTCCACTTACGCTCCGATGTGTTGCTATTCTGCACAGCAGGCCAGAATATCAATACACTATTGATTTTGTTTTCATCGACTTTTAGATATTTTGAGCCCATTAATCTTGATTACTGATTTCTGCGCTCATAAAATTTGAATAATTAAGGGTCTATGACACGGCTGCCAGACCCAATTAAGTTTGGATTTTTGTTAAAATGTTTTAAGAGTCGGTCATTTATCTTCCATGTCTTTATTTTTTCTCCTCGCCATCTGTCTTGAGCTCTCAGCAATAGATCTGACTAAGTGCTTTCTTTAAAGGGGTCATATGATGCTATTTTACAGATCATTATTTGGTGTAACTGAATATGTTGACATGCTTTTTTTAAATACTGTACATTATTGTAGGTCCTTTATGCCCCGCCTCTCTCAAACGTGTCATTTTCTACAAAGCCCCTCCTTCCAACAAGCATAGTCTGCTCTGATTGGCCAGCTGACCCAGTGCATTGTGATTGGCCGAACACCACGAGTGCGCATCGGAAATGTAACGCCCCTTTCCATAATGGGTTGAATGTACTGCCAAATTCTCTGAAACGCTTTGGAGACGGCTTATGGTTGAGAAATTAACATTCAATTCACAGGCAACAGCTCTGGTGGACATTCCTGCAGTCAGCATGCCAACTGCTCGCTCCCTTAAAACTTGCGACATCTGTGGCATTGTGCTGTGTGATAAAACTGCACATTTTAGAGTGGTCTTAGATTTTTGAGTTTTTGGGGCAAAAACAAAATTGTGTTTATAATTTTGCAGTATGTGTATATATTAGGGGTGGGCAGCCTAGATTAATTTTGGAATTAAAGACACACCTGTGCAATAATCATGCTGTCTAATCAGCATCTTGATATGACTATGATAATTGGTGATGAAAATAAACACCTGTGAGGTGGATGGATTATCTCGTTCACTAACACAGATTTAGACAGATTTGTGAACAATATTTGAGAGAAATAGGCCTTTTGTGTACATAGAAAAAGTCTTAGATCTTTGAGTTCAGCTTCCACACAAACACTTCTCATAAAAAATGGGGGCTACTACATACATCTTTCAAAAACATATTTGAGGTTGATGAATGATAAAAGTATTACCACATGTTGTGTTTGTAATTTTGTTCAGTATGCTAAAATATGTATATATACATGCATGTATACATTATATATATATATACATATATTTTATAGTGATATGAATTCAATAATTTTTGTCTTGTTTAATATTAAATACTAAAATAACAAACTAAATAAAACTTAATGTAATTATTTTTAATTCTATTTCATATGAAGCTGCAGTTCGCACAGATGTCAGACTGCATGAGGTGAGGGTTTGCTCGTCTTTACCTGAGCTAGGTGTTCATTTACTCTCCACACACTTCCGCTCAATCACAGGCACAGACAAACAACACTTTAGCAGTTCATGTCCTGAAACATCACGTTAGGTGTGCTTGAGCTACTTTCTAAAAGCTGTGAAAACTGTCCTTCATGTCGACGCCAGGATCGTTTTGTTTTATGAATGTAACAGCACTGCTTTACAACACTCATTTATTAATATAAATACTTCTACAGCATCTTAGTTTGTCCGTTCCATCATTTGCTAATGCATATTTAAATATTTACCAATACATGTTAACATTAGTTAATGCACCTAAGAAGTTGATGTTAGCTAATGCATTTACTAATGCTAACAAACCAGACCTTGTTTTATTATATTTGCCATGGGACTCACCTTTTATTTGCAAACAAGTGTGACTTTCTTTCAAAGTCATAAGTCAAATCTAGTCTGCTAACAAAATAATCAAATATTTATAGCGCTGACACGTTAAGATGATGTACAGCTGCTGCTCGCGTCTATTTATTCTGCAGGTACGAGGCGTTTCTGTGAGTAAATCAAAGAAATATTAGTCAGTTTCTCAGTAACTTTATAAGGAACTGCAACATGTGTCTGCGGCTATGAAACACATAATACACTTTTATATTAATAGAAAACCACAGAATACGTTTAAGAATTGAGCTGTTTGTTTGTAGTCTGTCAATACGTAGTAATAATAATTATATATACTGTATATACACATACACACATATATATACAGTTGAAGTCAAAAGTTTAAATACACCTTGCAGAATCTGCAAAATGTTGATTATTTTACCAAAATAAGAGGGATCATACAAAATGCATGTTTTGTTTATTTAGTACTGACCTGAATAAGATATTTCACATAAAAGATGTTTACATGTAGTCCACAAAATAAAATAATGGTTGCATTTATAAAAATGACCCTGTTCAAAAGTTTACACCCCCTTGTGTTCTTAACACTGTGTTGTTGTCTGAATGATCCACAGCTGTGTTTATTAGTTTAGTGATAGTTGTTCATGAGTCCCTTGTTTGTCCTGAACAGTTCAACTGTCTGCTGTTCTTCAGAAAAATCCTTCAGCTCACACTAATTCTTTGCTTTTCCAGCATTTTTGTGTATTTGAACCCTTTCCAACAATGATTGTATGATTTTGAGATCCATCTTTTCTCACCGAGGACGACTGAGGGACTCATACGCAACTATTACAGAAGATTAAAACACTCACTGATGCTGCAGAAGGACAAACCATGCATTAAGAGAAACTTTTGAACGAGGTCATTTTTATAAATGCAACTATTATTTTATTTTGTGGACTACATGTAAACATCTTTCATGTGAAATATCTTATTCAGGTCAGTACTAAATAAACAATAGCATGCATTTTGTATGATCCCTCTTACTTTGGTAAAATAATTAACATTTTGCAGATTCTGAAAGGTGTATGTAAACTTGACTTCAACTCTATGTATGACATAATATATATATTACACACAATAAATATTAGTAGCTCTATAATGTAGAATTTTTCATTTAATATTTTAGATATTGTTTGTATATTTGTATCATTTTTAAAATGAATTAGATAATTTTATTTTTATTATTCAAATATTTACATTTGATATAATTACTATTTGATATAAATATAATATTGGTAATATATAAACAGTATATGTAGTTGGTAGTAGTCAATTTTAAGTCCAATAATAATAATAATAATAATAGTTTATGTACAATAAATGAATGTCATATCATATATTTTATTTTAATTTCATACTTTAATTTTGTAAATTGTTTTATTTGTATACAGTTTTGAAAATAAATCTGTATGTATGTAATAGTAGTAATAATAATAAGAATAAAGATGTCCTCATCGGTCTCTCGGCTCATTCTGTGGATGTGGTCCGAGTGTCAGCGCTGTCTGGGTTTGTCATTTGTCGGATAAGGACCGTTAAGCACACATTAATCTGATGTTCTCGCTGGGTTCATTCGTTCAGGACGCCGAGAGCTTCATTTACTCCTCAGACTCAATCTGTTTTCCTGACAGCTCTATTAGAATATGATAATAGATCCTGACGCTTCTGCATGAACAAAAGATGTTCTGTGCTGCATACAGGTGTGCACTAACCTGAGGTTGAGGAAATACTAACACACTATCGCTTTAGCATTCAGCGCCGTATGGTTTTCTTTTGGATAAAGGATCAGACAGAAATGTGGATTCTGCTCAGAAATCTGCCCTGAGGTGAAATAGTGCGTTTGATTCGTCCTGCGGGTTTAACATGCTGTTTATCCACTCCTGGGAGCTCAGGTGTTCCTTCCCACAATCCTTTGCTCGTTCTGTTCACGCAGATTATTGGTGACTCATTCTCTCTTCGGTTGACATTTACTCTGTCTGTCTGCCGCCACCGCTGCATCTGCTTTCATAAGGAAATCTCTCCTCAAAGGCCCTTTCTGTCGTTCATTAGAGCACCTGTCAGCGGCGGCCGGGGATATTCACTGATATTTCTGCTCTAATGAAAGCTTTTCTCCACAGATTGCTGATGTGCTGACTAAAATGAAGCCGAGTGTCCTGCTCACACTGGTAAGATCTTTCTCATTTAGTCCTTCAAGATGCCAACCTTGTCTTCTAGTGATAAAAAAAATTAAAATCATTAAAAATAAATAAATACAATTGTAATTTAATTATATATATACTTGTATTATTATTATTATTATTATTTACATTAATTGTAGTGTACATAGTATACATTAAACACTATATACATTTTATTTTAATATTTTATTAATGCAAAATCAAATATATTTTATTAAATACATAAATGTGTGTGTAAAACATTCATTTATAATGTAAATAAAAATGTTATATGTATATATATTTGTTGTTATTGATGTCTGTTATATATTATTATATTATATTTTCAATTAAAGAGAAAATATCTAATTTCAATATGAAATACCATATATAATAATAAAACAGTAATACATTATTATTATTAATGTTTTATTTATTTAATAATAATAACAAACTGTTAATTATATACATGTTAATAATACATAAATAATAGTAAAATAACTTATTGATTTTTTTTATTCTTAGTTATTTTATAATAATGATAAAATCATATTTTTACTATTTTGCTATAATTTATTAATAGGGTATTGCTACTATTATTATTCAATAACTGTTAATAAATAATTAATCGTACACAATGCATAGATTTTTATATTATTATTATTATTTATTAAGTATACATTAAACACTATATACATTTTATTTTAATATTTTATTAATGCAAAATAAAATATATTTTATTAAATTCATAAATGTGTGTGTAAAACATTAATTTATAATGTAAATAAAAATGTTATATATATATATATGTTGTTGTTATTGATGTCTGTTATATATTATATTTTCAATTAAAGAGAAAATATCTAATTTCAATATGAAATACCATATATAATAATAAAACCGTAATACATTATTATTATTACTGTTTTATTTATTTAATAATAATATCAAACTGTTAATTATAAAACATGTTAATAATAAATAAATAAATAATAGTCAAAATAACGTATTGATTTTATTATTTTTATTATTAGTTATTTTATAATAGTAATAATAATAATACAATCAATACATTTGTACTATTTTACTATCATTTATTAATAGGGTATTGCTACTATTATTATTAAATAACTGTTAATAAATAATTAATCATACACAATGCATTGATTTTTATATTATTATTATTATTATTATTTATTAATAATAACATTGACAAATAAATAAATTGTAAACATAACATAGTAATAGTAAACACTTATTATTAGTTATTTAATAATAATAATATATCTATTGATAAGAAAGGAATAATGGTAAAATCACTTTTTATTATGATTTGTATTTATTGGTATGAATAGTGACCCGGTCATGCTTCTGTTAGTGTGTGTAGGAGATGGAGATGCTCAGACATCTGGCCTACATGTGGTCTCAGTGCTCTATTGTTTCTGGATTATGGGACATTGAGTAGGTTTAATGTCTGTTTCTGTGTGTGTGTAGCGGGGAGTGAACACCGACAGCGGCAGCACCTGTCGCGAAGCGTCCTTTGAAGGCATCAGTCGGTGAGTTTCATCCATTATTCAGAGCTCTGTTCCTAAAACTCATTCCAGGGAAAGTAGCACACGCGTGGGTCCTCTGTGTGCTCGGATAAAACAACCCAATGCATGAAAAGACTCCGAAATATTAGATATGCACTAATTTATGCATCAGAAAGTATTGAAAAATGTTGAATGTCATCGTATTAAATAAAGAAATCAACACAATTGTCATCTGTTTTAAAGCATTGACAAAAAGGAGGATTCAGAAAGTACAACAATAGATGCAGACAGTCCGTATCCTGAGATAAAAACAGTTTTTTCTTCTCTTCTGCAGGTTTCAGGTGAATAATTCCCTGCTGCACCCGGTGATCGTGGAGCGGTGAGTGTCATTTATATCACTGTCAAAACATTTAACACCATGCTTTACGCAATTTTGACGTCTTAATAACTAAAAGCACACAACCCTGTTCATGCTAAAGCCCAATTAACAAAATCAAAGCAAGTTTGCCGGCTACTCCAATTAGCAATCGTTTGATGTTTTGATGAAATAGACGGCAATTACCGGAGCTGAAGTTTGATTGTTTCATGTTTTGTTTTAGTTTGTAATAGTTTGAGCAGATCAGCTTGTTTACTCCGTCTTGTGTTTAATTAACAGAGCATCATTAAGCATTCAGACACTATGAACTTTACTGGAATCAGATGTTCATTATTACTTCACAGAATGGGAGTTTAGTTGTGAAAGTGACATTCAGACGAAGTGCTCTTCTCGTCGCTGTTGAAACGCTTCAGCTAATTTCAGCAGAAAGACTCTGTCATGACGGAGAGCTCTTCACTCTCGTGTCGACAGCTCAAGCACATTACAAACAGTCCTCCATCAGTCCTCTTTCTCTCTCAAGCCTCCTGCGCTGTTTGTCTCTAATGGTCTGCGTGCATCTCTCGCTGGCGTGTGCATTAGGTGTTCTCCTCTATTACTCGAAGGAAAGCGGCTCATTACGGTTTCCCTTCGCTCGCCTGCTAACTTTGTTGTTTCCTTCTCTTCCTCCCCTTTGCTTATTACCTCAAGATTTCCAGAGAGAGTTTGCCGCTTTGATGAAGCAGATATTAAAGAGCTGCACACAAAGCAGATACGCTTGTGTCGATAGAAAAACTACTGAAACCAGACTAAGAAGAATAGATGGTCCACAAAACCGCTTTAAATCCAGAAAACTAACAGACCTTTGAAACACACTTGGCTGGTTTTTAAGCTGTTCTTCTCACTAACACCATAGCACGTAATCACTTTATTTAGTAAATAATCATAATTCCTTTACAAAAACAAACATTGTATGCTGACATGGCTGGTGGAAATAGCTGGTTTCCATCCAAAATAGGCAAAACAAGTAAAATAAAAATCGTACGTTTTTATTAAAGACATACTCCACCGCAAAATTAAAATGTTGTCCTTATTCACTAACCCCATGTCGTTCCGAACTTGTAAAAGCTTTGTTCGTCTGAGGAACGCAATTGAAGTTATTTTGGATGAGAACCGGGAGGCTTGTGACTGTCCCATTGACTGCCAAGTAAATACACTGTCAAGGTCCAGAAAAGAATGAAAAGCTCCATCTATACTCCATCTGCCGTCAGTGGTTCAACCGTAACGTTATGAAGCAACGAGAATACTTTTTGTATGGAAATAAAGCAAACAAAAGACTTTATTCAACAATTAGGCACGTAACATCTCCTTTGCGTCAGCGTAGCGCCATTTTGGAGATTATCCCTTGGACGCAAAACGAGTACACTCTTCTATATCAGCCTCGAAACAGGGATGTGTCTTATACGTCGATTTACGCTCTGATTTGAACGCAAACAGCGCACCCTTGTGGCCCGGCTGATATAGAAGAGTGTACTCATTTTGCGTCCAGGGGATAATCTCGTAAACGTTACAGTGCCTAATTGTTGAATAAAGTCATTATTTTTGCTTTATTTGCATACAGAAATATTCTCGTCGCTTCATAACGTTACGGATGAACCACTGATGGTAGATGGAGTATCCTAACGATGCTTTTCATTCTTTTCTGGACCTTGACAGTGTATTTACTTGTCAGTCAACGGGACAGTCCCAAGCCTCCCGGTTCTCATCCAAAATAACTTTAATTGTCTTCCGAAGCTTTTACGGGTTCAAAACGACATGGGGGTAAGTGATTAATGACCAATGTTTCATTTTGGGGTGGAGTATCCCTTTAGATTTTTTTTTTTTTTTTTTTTTTTTTTTTTTTATATATATATTATTTTTTTATTATTATTATTATTGATTTTTATTTAAAAAAAAAATTCAGGTTTAGTTTGAATTATTTTTGTACATCAAGTAAAAAAATAAATAAGAGTTTTTAAAAATCACTACCTGAAATTGTATTTTATTTTATTCTATTCTATATATTTTTTTTAGATTAAGTTAGTGTATAACAAGCATTGATGAACTATTCTCAGTAAAACCAGGAACATGCATTAAAAAATGTGTCAATGTTGGTTTCATGTTGACTTGTGTGCACACAAACAGCATTAGCGTCAATGTCCTTTATTCTCCAAAACAAGCATTATTTGCAGATATGGGTGGTGAATTATTGATAGATGTGATCAGTGCTCCAGCAACAGCTGGTTCTCATTAGAAATGGTGGATATGAGTCAATTTTTGCTCAGTACTTGTGTAAACTGCATTCAGGGGCTGTTTTACTTTTTTTGTGATTGAGCAAATAAAAAAAAATGCTATGCCAAAAAAAAAAAAACAGACTCTACAGCACATACTAGATTAGAGGAGTGGAAGGAGGAGAGGATTGATGGTGACGTCAGCTGAAGAAAATATTTTTAATGAAGATTATGAAGATAAAAAAAAAATTCTTTCGAATAACATGCACTGATTTATTATTCACACAACATTCATTACAAAAGTAAAAAGTGTCAGTTTTGATTTTATGTTGACTTTTAAAGTCGTGCACACAAACAACATTAGCTGTCAATTTATGCAAGTAAATATTTTGAAAACATATCATTCCTCATACTTTTTAAAGGAATAGTTCACCCAAAAATGTAAATGCCCTCACCCTCAGACCATCCAAGATGTAGATGAGTTTGTTTCTTCATCAGGTTTGGAGAAATGTAGCATTACATCACTTACTCAGCAATGGATACTCTGCAGTGAATGGGTGCCGTCAGAATGAGAGTCCAAACAGCTGATAAAAACATCACAATAATCCACACCACTCCAGTCCATCAGTTAATGTCTTGAGAAGCCAAAAGCTGTGTGCTTATAAGAAACAAATCCATCACTAAAGTGTTTTTAACTTTAAACGGTTGCTTCCATCTAAAATACTTTTATGGAGTGCTCTATCCATAATATTGATTTCTTCAGTGAAAAAGTCATCTGGTCTGAATCAGGAGAGAAATATCGTATCCATTGCTGAGCAAGTGATGCAATGCTACATTTCTCCAGATCTGACATAGAAAGACAATTATCTACATCTTGGATGGTCTGAGGGTGAGGACATTTCCAGCAAATTCATTTTTCGATGAGCTATTCCTTTAAAAACCATGTATTTACTGATTCCTAATGATGAGTGTTCAGTGCTCTGGAATAAAGCTGCTGATAAGAATCACATGGTAGATTGTGTGTGTGTGTGTGTGTGTGTGTGTGTGTGTGTGTGTGTGTGTGTGTGTGTGGTGTGTGTGCTGTGTGTATGGTGGTGTGTGTCTGCGTGTGTGTGGTGGTGTGTGTGTGTGGTGGTGTGTGTGTGTGTGTGTGTGTGTGTGTGTGTGTGTGTGTGTGTGGTGTGTATGTGTGTGTGTGTGTGTGTGTGTGTGTGTGTGTGTGTGTGTGTGTGGTGGTGTGTGTGTGTGTGCGTGCACGCAGTGATATATTTAGATGTGTTGTTAGAAAGTTGGCACATTCACACTGAGTCATAAAGGTGATGTTAGGCTTCTTCAGTAATGCAAGCAACATCATTAAGACATAAACGAAGACGCTCAACCAGGAATAGATGTGGAGGTGAAGAAAAAAAAACACTAACGAGAAGCAAAGTGCTGATTTCTCTGACGTCAGTCCTGCTGGGTTTGGGTTAAGTTTAGGGTTTCAGGTTTATCAGAGAAGTTAGTTCTTTATTAAACTTAATGGCCAGTAAATATTCAGCAGCACAACTGTTTTCAACATTGATGATAATCATAAATATTTCTTGAGCAGTAAATCAGTATATTATAATGATTTCTGAAGATCATGTGACACTGAAGACTGGAGTAATGATGCTGAAAATACGATTTGATCACAGAAATTAATTATATTTTACAATATATTCACATAGTACTGAAGTTGTAACTTCACGGTTAACATGCAGCCTCTTGTAGCTTATTGATTAAATAAGATGTTTTATCTTCATATATGCATTTTTGTTTTCATTATGATTAATATCACCCCTCTCTCTTGTGTTTGCAGTCGTTTGCTGAAGACTGACATGGAGCTGGAGGTCCTGCGCTACACCAACCGCATTTCCAGCGAAGCCCACAAAGAGGTAAAGCAAGCTTTTAGGCAGATCTCTTCCCTCAGTTTTCTCATTTAAAAACTCTTAACCTAAAATATGCCATAAATTGAAAGTAGTAATATCTGATAATTACTCTGAAAGTCCAGGACTGCATTTCTCCAAAGCGATCTCCTCAGGCTTACGATGCTTTTGAGAAACGCTGCTCAGTGTTTCACTGCTCTCCTGAGACACAGACGGTTGAGTTGAGTTTAGATCATGAACTGTGCGTTTGGCACAGTTTTCGTGAGAATGACAATTTACAGGAGTTTCAGGGGAAGAAAACCTCATCGAATCTCTCTTAAAAACACCATTGGGCTGGAATTTTAGCTTCTGTTTCTCTGTTAGAAAGCATTTTAAGTCAGATCTGTACTGTGTACTCTTGATGTAAATCTTATACCTGGCTTGATCAGTATCTAGGCCAGCATTGCATTTATCCTTCACAGATACAAGACAATACCAGAATACTAAACAGTGGATAAACCTGCATCCTGACTAGGCGCTACACTGAAAACAAAAAATGGTGTAGAAACCGTTTTCACTCATACATTGCTTATAAATTTCACAATTAATTACACAGAAACGACAAGTTCAACCTATTTATAGCCATTTTACCTAATAATGCCTTAGTGAATGTGAATGGGATGCTGAAACAATACAAACTAAAAACGTTTGCTCTTCAGAATTGCTTGATAATACAGTCTGAAGTGCAGATCTGTGTCCTCAATCACGAACAGTAAAGGTCACTGCGCACGGAGTCCGAAGGTTTAGCACGTTGAAAAATAAATACGACCTCATGTTGTGCCAAACACGTTTACACACTGCCTCCGAAACTTTCTCTGTCATAAAAAATTCGACTCAGTCGATTTGTGTTTTTCGCATCCGTAGCATGCATTTTGATAGGAAACGATGAGGAATACGAAAAAACCTTAACAATGTTATAGTATACGTCTTGAGAAAAAGCTCAAATGAATTTAGTAATCAGATTGATGGTGCTGGTTTATGGTAGAATAAGTTGCTGATATCCATTAATGGATGAAAAGCCTTATTAAGAGTGTTGGATATTAATGAACATGAATTCACACTGTGTGTTTAAGCTGGGATCATATTCATCATAGTGACTGCTATAGCTTTAACAATGATCGTTACATCAAAGATAAGCATAGGTAAGTAATGAAAACATTTGATACTGGGGTAAACTATTCCTTTAAACCTGTATAAAATTCATGATTTCATCATGCTGTGGTCAGGATTCATCCACGTGTGCAGGCTTCATTGTAAAAGCGCAGTGAACGTTTATCCTCACATTATCTAAAGGAAATAGCCCCAGCACCTCATCAAATGCAGAATGACCTTGGCAGACCGGGTCGATCTTCATTTGAAGGACATGTTTTGAGGCTCGTTTGAGCGCTCGTTTCCAGCAATAAAGGCCTCGGCACATATTAACGCACATAGGTCTTCATAAGTGCCAGTCTTAGCCAGAGCTCATATAGACAAACGTCTGGCGGCTGTAACCTCTCGTCTTCTGCTATTGCTGGAGATTCGCTTTAAGAGGGACATGAGTCACGGCCACAATGGAAACAAATAGTTTTTTGAGTGCTGAAATGAGGAACGAGGGATTTTGAGAAGTTCACTGTACGGTCACGGGAAACTGTTGAGCGGGAAGAGTTCAGACGAGGGTTGAGAATCGAGTTCTTATTCACAATGAATTTCCATCCCATTAATGGATTTGAACGACTCTCTTTTTGCACAGATGAGGATGGAAGATATTTCCAAACATCTTTCTTCTTCAAAAATACAGAAAGATTCATTAATAGAAATCAGAATTAATAGAATTATCATAAAGTGAAATCAGAATCTTCAAAACCAAGCAGCGTTCCAACTTCACTTAGTCATTTTATTTTTTATGCATAGTTCAGTTTTGTCTCCATTAACATATCTTGTTAATTAAGATTTTAGAGGTTGTCAGAAAAATGAATGAGGTTTTTCTTAGTTTCATGCATGGCCTAAAACACTCGTCGGCTTGATTTAACGCGGTGGGATGTTTGGGAGAAGATCTCAGCCAGAGGTTGTGACTAACAGATCGTATTCTGGAGGATTTTTCTGCTCTTTCTCTCTCTAGAGATAAATTTCACCCTAAAATGCAGGTTACACCACCATATCATGCTTGCTGAATGAAACCCAATACCTGTTTCTTACTAATTTTAGATTGCCAATTCCAAAAATAGTGATAGAAGATTTGCTTTCTCACAAAATATGATGTCTTTGGTAGCATTTTTGCTTTTGATAACCATTTATACAGTGAAGGAGTTTTGTATTCTAACATAATCAGCAGAAAAACACCATAAACACATGATTCCTGTCTAAATCTGAGTCAGTGTTTTTTTTTGTGACTATTTTATGCCTTTATGCTTGATTTCCGCATTTTCTTTTCCTTTGCAGATTGTAAGTTAAATAATACAGTTTGAATACTTATTTTTGAAATAACAAAATTAACTTTCAACATTTTACTGCTTGATAAATGCATTAAAGTTATATGTAATATATATGGTTTTAGGCCTTTTTGCAAATCGGCAGAATTTTTTGATGCCTAAAGATGTCCAGGCTTAAGGTTCTTTAAGCAAAATGCTATATAATGTGTGTATAATGTCCATCTTTATTTTGTGAAGTGATCTGGTCCTGTCCGTGTCCGTGACGGGTTTGGTGAGATTCATCTGAATGCTTACAGCAGCAGGTTTTGCTTGTTTGAAATGTAAATGACTGTAAATGCTGATTTTGTCTTTGCGGTGAGGAGAGCTGAGACGAAGGTCGGTTTCAGTCGAGCAGTGATTAAGAGTTCAGAGAGTCCTGAGAGTTTTACAGTTTCATTGAGTTTAACAGGAGCGGACGACAGTTATTTGACCTTTGATTCTCCCGGATATGAATAATGGACTACATGTACATGCAAATGTAGTTTGAAGCATTTATATTGATGCTTAGGGAATGCAACTAGCCATGCCAGAGTCAACAGTTCGATTCCTGGCTTTCATATGCTGTAAGGATAGATACATAAATGTATATATCTGAAGTAGAGGTCTGCTACCCGACCCGAACCCGCGGGTCCCGAAATACTTTCGGGTTTCGGGTCGGGTTTCGGGTTAATGTTTAATGGATAGCTTCGGGGTCGGGTTCGGGTTTGTAGCTAAACCAAAACTATATGCAGAGGCTTCGCTGCTTTCATAGACGCACGCACACACATATCAGAGATCGCGCACAAACAGCACGGAAACTTTTATTAGTAAAATAGCTTCGACAGGCTACTGACTCGCAAGTCACAACATTATATTTATCTGCAATGAGGCGGCAAAATCGCTGTTTTTGAAGTAACTAAGCCTCATTGCTTGTAGAGAGAGAGACGCGCAGACGCAGGTTCACACGCACGCGCAACATTCCCCTCTCTCTCTCTCTCTCTCTCTCTCTCTCTCTCTCTCTCTCTCTCTCTCTCTCTCTCTCTCTCTCTCTCTCTCTCTCTCTCTCTCTCTCTCTCTCTCTCTCTCTCTCTCTCTCTTGCTCGCTCGCTCAGTCTCTCTCTCTCTCTCTCTCTCTCTCTCTCTCTCTCGCTCAGTCTCTCTCTCTCTCTCTCTCTCTCGTCTCTCTCTCTCTCTCTCTCTCTCTCTCTCTCTCTCTCTCTCTCTCTCTCTCTTGCTCGCTCGCTCGCTCAGTCTCTCTCTCTCTCTCTCTCAAATAAATGATTAATTCATTCAAATAAATACAATCTTATTTAAGAGCTTATGTCTGATTTAAAGTAGACAGAATGCTAACGAGCCTTAACTGACAAAAAATGACCATAATTTGCACGGTCATCATCTTCTTGTCCATACAAAATTCATAAACTCGGCAGAATGTATGCAATCGCTGCACCTGATGTTCACAAACTTTCATAACTGGTAAATGTTTGTGAAATGGCAGAGCCTTGATTTATCCGTTTCTTTGCATGCAATCGTGAAATGCAACCTTTTTCCTTTTTTTTTTTTGTTATTCGTTGTGGGGCGGGGGGGGGGGGATTTTGGGTCGGGTTCGGGCTCTAAATTTAACTGTGCCGCTCGGGTCGGGTCGGGTCAGACGATCTCGGGTACGGGCCGGGTTCGGGCTTCAGTTTTGAGCCCGTGCAGACCTCTAATCTGAAGAGATACTAAAGTCATGATATTGTGCATCAGTTTAGAGATGCATGATATAGTTCTGTTTTATATTTCTTCAAATAAGATTTGTTGTCTCAATCAATCATGCATTTATTTATTATAGCCCCATTTAGATGTAACTATTCCACAAGGACTTTGTGATTTCAGACCCATCAGAATTGCATATGTCAGTGCTTTTCTTGCTTATTATCTACACTTTCTCTGCTAACTTGGGTCTCCTCTAGAAATCTAAGAAATGTCTCATACTATGTGTGCAATTTTTCAAATTCAACACAGAAATGTAAGCTAGTGTTTGCTCTTTTCTTTGCTGCCTAGAAGCACATCGCTGAATGCAACCACATTTTTCAATGAAAAATAATAAAATAATTGTACTTCATGTTGCAAATGGCAGATGCTTTTATCCAAAGCACCTTTCATTGCATTCAAGGTTTACATGCCTCATAATTGAACCCAAAACAACGAAGCTGCAAGAACCATATTTCTTCTGTTTGAGCTTCAAGAACACATTACATGATATTCTGTAACTGTAGAAAACAAATCCCATCCGAATAGTGCTAACAGAATTAAATTCAGTTGTATTTCTACTCGCTGCACTGAATTGCTTTATGTATTCTGTTGGGTTTCTTGTCATTTGTCACTGACTGTGTGTCCTGCTTTGGTTTATATATTTTTTTTTAACATGCCTTTAACTTATGTTTCTTTTGCATCTGACTCAAGACTGCTCAGAACACACTGAACCCTTTTATATCGTTAATGAGTCAAATTATATTCAGCACATGAAGAACATAGAGGGACAAATGAGAAGTTACCGTGACCGTGTTTATCCGCCTGTCTCCTCTTCCTCTCACGGGACGTCATTAAAATCCAGCGCTCGACACCTGAGCCGCTCGTTCCCGATCCTCCCAAACTCCCAGCTCTGTGGTACCGCGTCACGTTCACCTGCGCCAGGTGATCTTTCTCAGGAGACTGTGACCGTCTAACGCAAGTGCTCATCATTTGCTCTTTATTGCTTGCTCTTGTTTTCAGAATGATACAGTAAGAATGACAATATTGAGAATTATTATTACAAGCTAGTAACAAGTAGGAGATACTTACAATTCAAAAGTTGTATTTTTTTAAAGAAGTCTCATCTGTTTGCATTTACTTGATCAGAAAGACCGTAAAAACAGTACAATTATGACTTATTACAATTTAAAATAACTTTTTTCTATGTGAATGTATTGTAAAATGTAGTTTATTCCTGTGATGCATAGATTAATTTTCAGCATCATTACTGCAGTCTTCAGTGTCACATGATCTTCAGAAATCATAATAATATCCTGATTTACTGCTTAAGTAACATTTATGAGTATTCTAAAAATATATTGATATTATAATTTTTTTGTACAAGTGTTTTTTTTTTTTTTTTTGGAAACCATGTAAAAAAAATTAAAGACTTCTTTGATAAATAGAAATTTCAAATACATACTTTCATGTTTATTTTGATTTATCTTAAACCATTTTTCCTGAATAAAATTTATTTCTTTGTAGAAAAAAAAATAGAGCAAACTTTTAAATTTTTGCTGAAACTGTGACACTTTTTTTTAGGTTTCTTTTGAATAGAAAGTTAAAAAACAGCATTTATTTCGTCTTTTGTCATTTTTAATCAATTTAATGTGTTCTTGCTGAATTTTTTTTTTTATAAAAAAACCCCCGAATCTTACAGACACCAGACTTTTGAACAGTAGTATATACTAGCAACGGTTTATACCTACAAGCATCACATTACCTCTGTCTTCCAGCATACGAACATTATCTACATCAACCTGATCTCCACAATCTCCCGGGGATCCTTCAGCGCCGCTGTACAGTGTGACTCATGATTCTCGACTGAAATAAAAGCTTCCTAACCTACAATCATCAAACAGCCCCTCTAATCCGCCCTCGACACTCGCTCTCCCTCATTTCTCCCGCCGCGCTGCAAATGACTGTTATCTCATCAATTGGATGAGTCGTTCTGTAATTTGAAGGCAATTGCTGGTCATTTTCAGAGCCGTTGTGCAGCTCTCGTCTGTGACTGCCGGCGAGAGTTCATTGAGATTATCTGAGAGGGAAGGGAAGCCCTCGGCTGATGACTGAGGTGGATGACTAATTGAATGTTTTGTAAAGCGCACTTATCTGATTACTGTGTGTGTGTTTCCTTGTAGGTGATGAGACGTGTGAAGCCGGGCGTGAAAGAGTATGAGATGGAGAGGTGAGTGCTGATCGATCGATTGATTGATTGATTGATTGATTGATTGAGCTGCCGGTGGCTCCTGTGCCCTGATTAAATCCTCTGACTTAAAGTGAAGCTTAATGAAGTAACTCGCACTCTTTTCCCATGAACTCGCTCTCAGAATCAGTCCATGTTTACACTCAGAACCGAGCAAAGTAACGCTTTTATTACATGACCTGCATCAGACTTCTGTGCGGTCTTGGCCAGATATTTTAACATCTGAAAACATGTTTTTTCAGTCTAGTGTTCTTTTGAAACCCAGATTGGTTTGATCAGTTTGTTTGAATGGTTCATGTAAAATATGTGGTGTACAAACAATTCATTAAAGTGGGATTCATTTGAGTAAGTACTTCTTTTTTTGCAGTGAAATGTTATAGTTTAATGCTGCTCATCTATTTTAGATTTTTTTAAGTTTTTATTAAATAGAAATACATTCTGTTATTGGAATTTGAGTATTTCATGGTCAAGTCTTAATTTCTTTACTTATTTTTGTGGTTATTATTATTTACTATTTTGAATTTTTTTTCATTTGGCCAATGGAACCTGTTTTCTTTGAAGTTCAATTAACTGAAAATATATAATTATAATTGTGTGATTGTGTTGGTATGGATATCAGACTGCAATTTGTATGTATGTACTGATAAATTAGTGTGTATGAGTGATCATTTTATGTATGTTTTTTATGTGTGTTCCTGTGGCTCAGTGGTAGAGCATTGCATTGCGTTAGCAGTGCGAAAGGTTGTGGGTTCAATTCCCAGGAAACACACATACTGACAAAAAAAGTGTATAGCCTGAATAAGTCGCTTTGGATTAAAGCGTCTGCTAAATGCATAAATGTAATCTGACACTGCACAAAAAAATGCATCATGAAAAAATAATGCTGTTTCTAATCATTGACTTGTTTAAGACTAATGACCATAAAATATCAGCTTAGCATGTAGTATACGGAAAATAATAGATTTGTTAGTATTTTTCTATTAAAAACAACAACCGTAAACTGGCATTTAATGGATTAAAATCCTAAAAATCCTGATTAGGGCTGATGGAAAAAGTGGATTCATCAAAGAATGCTGAAAAAAAAAAAATCTACCCAAGTATGAAGCAGCACAACTGTTTTCAACATGAGCAGTAAATTAGCATATTATAATGATTTCTGAAGATCATGTGACACTGAAGCCTGGAGTAATCATGCTGAAAATTCAGGAATCAATTACATTTTAACATTACTCACAAATAAAACAGCTATTTTAGATCATAATAATATTTCACTATTTTTAGTGTATTTTGTTCAAATAAATGCAGCCCTGGTGAGCAGAAGAGACTTTCAAAAACATTTAAAAATCTAACCGACCCCAAACTTCTGTGTCGTTTTCTCTTTCTCGTAGAGTCTAGTTCTACCAGAGGCTCACGACACGTTACTTATCTGTCAGGAAGCAGTAATATTCCATGCACGCTCTTCAAAATCACCTCTTACAGCACCTTTAACTGTGTTACATGATGAGTATCTAGAGTTCTGTGTTTCATCTGTGTGAGGTGTTGATCTTCTAGCGGTGTTAATGTTTTTGTGTCTGATAACACCAGCTGACCTCTTCTCTGCTCACCAAACAAAAGCTCTGATAAGCTGCACTTTTTCCCAGAGATTTTCTCTCAATATCTGCTGCTGGAGAAGTGTAATATAAGACCGACTCCCGGCACTCATTTTGTCCTCTAAAGTAGTACCGCAGTAGGTCTCGAAGCAGACCGTGCAACACTGGCTTTGTCCAGACCTTCAGATATTCTACTATATATAGATATTCTATTATATTCTCTAATGATACCGTCCCTCTCAGCTCCGGCTGCCCAAGTGCATGCTGGGATGTGACCTCTGCATTAATTTCTACCCCTCTGTGTGGTCAGGAGAAGGCAATTTCCATCCAGTTTTCTTCTAACTTTCTTTTTCCCTGTGAATGTCAGTTTCCTGCAGGGATCATGAGGGTTTTTAATGTTGAGCTCCTTTGTGTGTCCGCTGCAGTCATACAGTCACATTAGGCCATTAGGGGCCAGTGATTCAGTGATGACTGGACATAATGAGAGAGGCTGCGGCAAACAGGTGTGTGTGTGTGTCTGTGTGAGAGAGAGTGTGTGTGTGTGTGTGTGTGTGTGTGTGTGTGTGTGTGTGTGTGTGTGTGTGTGTGTGTGTGTGTGTGAGTGTGTGTGTGTGTGTCTGTGTGAGAGAGAGTGTGTGTGTGTGTGTGTGTGTGTGTGTGTGTGTGTCTGCTGTGTGTGTGTGTGTGTGAGTTTGTAGTGCAGAGGTGCTGTAGACGCACGTGTCAGAGATCGCGCAGAGTGTAGTGTGTGTGTGTGCAATGAGGCGGTGTGTGTGTGTGTGTGTGTGTGTGTGTCTGTGTGAATGCTAACGAGTGTGTGTGTGTGTCGGCAGTGTGTGTGATGTGGTAAATGTTTGTGAAATGGCAGAGTGTGTGTGTGTGAAATGCAGTGTTGGTGTGTGTGTTGTGTGTGTCGGGTGTGTGTGTCAGTCGGGTGTGTGTGAGCCCGTGCAGACCTCTAGTGTGTGTGTGTGTGTGTGTGTGTGCGTGCGCGTGTCTGTGTGTGTGTGCGTGTCTGTGTGTGTGTGTGTGTGTGTGTCTGTGTGTGTGAGAGGGTGTGTGTCTGTGTGTGTGAGAGGGTGTGTGTCTGTGTCTGTGTGTGTCTGTGTGTGTGTGTCTGTGCGTGTTGCTTGTGTGTGTGTGACAGACCCGCAGGCAAGGTCAGGCCATTCAGCAACTCGCTAGACACACATCAGTACAGCAGCAGTCAGATTTACTCACACACGCTCGCTAGAGACCAGTGCACAAGATTCAAAACTTCTTCACAGAAACAAAAACATTGTAAGTTTTTACTGCCTCAAGTTTGCAAGTTGTAGAGTTGAACTACATTAACATTCAGAAGTTTGAGTTCGGTGTGATTCTAAAAAAGACTTCTCTGCTCACCAAGACTGCATTTATTTGATGAAAAATACAGTAATTTTTATTATTATTATGATTTAAAATAACTGTTTTCTATGTGAAAATGTTAAAATGTAGTTTATTGCTGTGATAAAAGCTGAATTTTCAGCATCATTACTCCAGTCTTCAGTGTCACATGATCTTCAGAAATCATTCATAATATGCTGATTTGCTGCTCAATACATTTTTCAGGATTCTTTGATGAACAAAGTTCAAAAGAACAGCATTTATTTGAAATAGAAATCTTTTGTGACATTATAAATGTCTTTTCTGGCACTTTTGATGGATTTAATGTGTTCTTGATGAATAAAAGTATGATTTTTTTTGAGGAAAACAAATTACTAGCCTCAGTCTTTTGAAGTATTCAGTTCTGTTTATATATGGTTTGAATGTTACTCTGAGGTTATGCAGTATTGTTGTGATGGGTGGCATTTGTTGGCAGTGCCTTGTGGTCTAGTTGGTTGGAGTTGAATATTGAAATATGTCAGATTTTCTTTACTCAAGCAGTCCGAACGACATCACTAACATTCACACATTTACAGTATGTTTGCACATATAAACACAACAACTTGATGAAAACAACATAGACTTAACATGTTATCACGCATTACAGCATAGACGCTCATTTGAAACACTCATTTTCGCTTCATTACATTTGTAATTGCTTATTAAATGAAGCAGCTGAGGCTCCTCGGTGGGAATGACAATGAAATCTACTGCAAAAAAAGCTTTGTAGAAATGAAACGATCCCAGTTTTAGTTGGTATTTAACACTGGATCACCAAAGATGAACAAGAGGGGATATAATACACAATATAAATATTGGTTCAATAATAGATTTTCTAAAGAAAGCATCATTACTCCAGTCTTCAGTGTCACATGATCCTTCATAAATCACTCTAATATACTGATTTACTGCTCAAGAAATATCTCTGATTATTATCAATGTAGAAAACACTTGTGATGCTTAACATTTCTAAATATCTATATATATTAAATATGTACCTAAAGTATTTTTTTCAGGATTCTTTTGATGAAAGTTCAAAAGAACAGCATTTATTTGAGTGCCATAATGGCACAGAAATCGACTGCTGAAATTAATTTATGGCTTTTTAAAATTAATTCCTTATCAAATGTTTTAATTTTAGGATTGCTTAAATTATTTTATTATTTTTATGATCGCTGCTTGGTTTCTTGACAGATCAGGAAGTAAAAATATATAGTAAATATAAATGTATGCATAAAAAGACTATACTAATACCATAAGATAATTATGTAATTAAATGAGTTATCTAATTATGTTATCTTATTGTTGTCAGTAGCTGAGCCTGATCGAAGCTCTCATTGAATGTGCATCAGTGACCGCACAGGCTCCTGCGTCCCGCGGGAAAACCATCCAGGATTTGAGACACAGAATCGATTTAAATTGAGTTTTGTTGCAGGAGCGAGCGCAGTGGAGGATACTCTCACTGTTGCACAAAGCTGGAAACGTTATTTATTTTTAACTCTTTACTTCTCTGGATTGTGTGAATGTGCTGGTGTGTGTGTGGGATAGTTTAGACGCACTGAGTGCTGATGTCAGATTTATAGGTGCGTTCATCATCGTTAGAGGACATTTGGAGAACATGAGTTTACTGAAAACATAGGAAACATGAGAAGATAACATGCATTGATTCCCTTCTTTTTAAAGCGTTGAATCTCAGTCTCTTTGTCTCTAAGGCCCTCCGTTGTCCACAGCAATGTCCAAAGCTCTGCCTCCGTCATTTGTTTCCTCTGCTTTGCATTTACATTTAGTCATGTTGCTGACGCTTTTATCCAAAGCGACTTACAATTGGGGAATACATGAAGTGATTCCTCTTGAAGAGGCAAACAGACCGAGGAAGTGCCATTGGTTGCAAGTCTTCTTTGGCATCAGACTAGCACGACTCGTCTGGACGTTCACGGCGTCGTCTTTTGTATTGTACAGAAGAACGTCAGTCCTGAGGGTGGATGAATGTTGACTGAATTTGTATTCTTTAATGTGATGATTATACACCGCAGTGGTTCTAATGCAGTTGTGGTTGTTCTGCAGCTGAATGGATGCGGTACAGACGCTGCATTTGTATTCGGTAGCATGGCGTTAAAGTAGGACAAACGTGAGCGTTAGGAACAGAAACTCCAGGACTTGCTTCCTCAGATTGATGATGCTTCGTCTCATCGCCGCAGGCTGATGAATGTCTCTCTTAACTTCATGTGTTGTTATGAAGTTTGGTTTTGTTCCTCGAGGGCTGAGTGTTTTTTTGTTCTCGTATCCTGCAGACATTTTCAAGAGCAAATAATGAACGTGTTAAAACTTAAGCTCAAACTCGGCCTTGTCCCCAGGCAGCAGATGATGAAGATATTCAGAGGTGAAAGAAATGAAGTGGAGGATTTGTGAAGCATCTGTCTTCACGGCGAGCTGATGATGGGTTTGCTGTCATGAGCTTTGAAACATGAAGAACTGAAAGCTGCTGATGACAGCGGGTGAGAAGAATTGATCTTCCTAAAAGTTCACGTGCGGTCAATGTGGCCAAACAGAGCTTTGCGTTACAGTTGTTTCTGCAACTTTTACAACTGCAAAGTGGATTTTTGATTGCTGATGCTGCACGATGAATCATAGTTTTATTGCAGATTAGAGATAAAACGTAGATTTCGTAAACATCATCGTTTGCAATTTTTATCTGCTGATTCTTTATCCTGAAAACATTGTGGTTTCCAGATATCTTGAGCTCAAATCCCCCAATCAGAGCTTCTAAAGCGAGGCTTACTCGTATATCAAGGTTTTCCAAAACCAATAACGGGGTTATTATTATAAAATATAACTTGAATGAAAAATTTTAATGATTTTTTTTTTTATAAAATATGCAAAACCAGTAGTACAGAGTTTGATTTTCAGTTATTATTGACAACACAGAGAATAAACTAAGAAGGTGCAGAATGGGAGCTGCTGAGCATCTGCACTCGGCGCCGTCAAAATAAAAGCCCACTTCCAACACATAGTAAACATTAGCGTTTGCGTTTGTGTCTGCTGGTTCCTTATCCTGAACACTTTGCGGTTGCCAGATATCAAGAGCTCAAATCCCCCAGCTTGTAAATAAAAGGTTTTCTATAAATAAATAAATATATTGAGCAAATAATCAATCATAAAAAAAAAAGTTAATAAAAAATAAAGCTGTAAATGTTGTTTATTAGATATTCAAAAATGCATATTTGCTGAATATCGACAGTATACGAAAAAGTACTATAGAGTTTAAATTTCATTTATTTGAGTTTTTTTATTATTAATTTACATAAGTAAAAAAAAAAAAAAATTACGTTGTTTGTTTTTTGTAGTTTATTTATATCCAGGTTTTCCCAGACCGGAATATTAATAAATATAATTAAGTTAATTAATTCTTTATTTATAAATTAATTTATAATAATATTTAATTATTAGCTTTCTTTTTTTATTAAATTTAGTAATTTACATGAATTAAATTACACTTCTAAAATGAGTCTTTCTCTTATATCAAGGTTTTCCAAGACCAATAACAGCGTTATTATAGTAAACTAAAACCATGAAAAAAATTCTATTGAAAACATGATAAAGAAAAAATAATTAAATGAAAATGTATTATATAGTTTGACGTTCAGATATTAAATAGAGAGAATAAATGAAAGAAGATGCAGAATGGGAGCTCCTGTGTATCTGCAATCAACGCCGTCAAAATAAAAGTCCCACTTCTAACACTTAAGGGACAGTCCACCCAAAAATGAAAATTCTGTCATCATTTACTCACAAGTAGTTGCTAAACATCTGCATGCAACCTATTGACTTCCATAGTAGGAAAAAAATACTATGATCCAGAACTGCTCTGTTTCCCACATTCTTCAGAATATACTTTGAATATTCTTACTTTGTGTTCAGCAGAACAAAGACATTCATACAGGTTTAGACTTGATGGTGAGTAAATGATGACAGAATTTTTATTTTTGGGTGAAAAACGCAAAAACGATATTTTTCCTGTCTCTCTTCGTTAACACCTGATTCAGATAACCAGCTCGTTAGAAGAAAGCTATGTGTATAAACTGTGTTCTGATTGATGTGATCCCTACCCAGTGTTCATTGCTCCCTACTCCCTGATTTGCGCTGCACCGCTTACTAGTGAAGTGTGACATAATATAGCACTTTCACAGCCATACATATGTTTCAATCTTGTTTTCAGTCCTGAATCAATCCTGAAGAAAGATAACCAAATCCAGTCCAGCGGAAGCAGAAATTACAAGAAATAGTTTGACTCTTTGTACAGTAAATGATGAGTAATCTCAAACGACTTATGCATGTGTCTATATTTGAATAGGTTATAATAAACGTCTTAAATCCTTAGCATTGTGCAGGTTTTCACACAAGAATCCATCACATTTTATGAAGAAAATATACTTTTGTTATATACGATTTCATTTGGTTTGACATGTTATAGTTTTTCATCTCCCATTTTAATCCTGCGTATTTGAAATATTTGGGATTATGAGATTTAATTTGTGTCGTGGGACTAGAGACATAATTTTTCATCTCTTCTGGAGAATAACAGGATTAAAAGTGAGCTCAGCTGTTATGAGGGAGCCGCTCGTATAATTTTGTCCAGAGTTGTGAATATTGCTCGTATGGATCTATATTTTGGAGAGATGAAGGTTACCCAGCATGCACCAGGCCGTGCTCATGCGGGTCTGACCACAGGATTGGTCCCTCAGGGAGTAATTAGGCCCGACTAAAGTATCTGAGCCGAGAAAGCTGAGAGACGCCAAAGCTTTGGCTTTAACCCGTTGTCAGCTAAACGCTTGTTAGCCGCGGCAGCGCTGCGTACGACAACGCTCACTTTCCATTACCTGCTGCCGCTGCACAAGCACAGTAGATTCTGCTCACTCGGCCCTCGCTGGGCTCTTGTCCGGGACTCTTGCTTAAGGAAGAACAGATGAAGCGCTGTCTGAGGTTTTTATTCTACCTGTCTGTGAATTATTTAGTGACCACATTTATATGCACATTATCTTCTCTTTAAAGGGACATTTTGCCTCAAAGTGAAAGCACTGATTATTTCCTCGCTCTTTATGCCGTTCCGCACATGTATGGCCTATTCTGTGAAAGGAATTGAACATATTTTGAAGGAGTACAGACTTTCATAGTACAGACAAAATAAATACATAAAACACGGAGACTCAACATATATTCCAGTGTTATGTTTCACAGAAGAAAGTCATTCATACAGATTTGGAAAGATATAAAGAGTGAGTAAAATGTGACCATATTTATATAAGGATGAAAGCTAAATATATATTTTTTAAACAATTGTAACCCTGACAAAATATGTGATATATGTAATATTATATATGTAATGTTATATGCGCGTGTGTGCGTGCGTGCGCGTGCGTACGTGTGTGTGTGTGTGTGTGTGCGTGAGAGTGCGTGCGTGCGTGTGTGAGAGTGTGTGCGTGCGTGCGTGAGAGTGCGTGCGTGCGTGTGTGAGAGTGTGTGTGAGATAAACTAGAGAGTTTGGGACTTTTTGATTGTTAACTACTTTTGGATGTTATGTTCTTCATATTTTTATGTATATTTAGTCTTTTTATGTTTTTAGTCATTTCGCTCTCTTTTTTTGGGGGGGGGATCTATTAAATAAAATATTGGGAAAATTATATTTTTATGTATTATGTATAATTTATTATAACTTATTGTTATGTTTTATTATTATTTATATTATTGATAGTATTACGTATATTAGCAAATATATTATTCTGTTATTATTAACCCACGAGGCACATTTAAATGCATTTTTTTTTTTTTATGAAATATCCCTTTAAGTTCTATAAAAGAAAAAAACTAAATTATATTAAAATGTTATAATATTATATAAAAAATTACACCGATAATTTAAATGCACGTAATATTTTCTTTTTTTATTTTCTTATACGTACATCATGTTATTTTTTTATTATTTTATACTTTAGTTTTTTCTGATCACTGCAAAATATTTTTTATGCGTCACAAGTATAGTTACAAATCTTTGTTAATTTGTAATACTTCATACACTTAAATGACTACTTCTAAATGATTGCGGTTTAATCTGTGTGCTGGTCAGGGGTGTGTGTAACATACTAAATTAAAGATATGCATGCTTTAACCCACTTTTTTCAATCATTGCACTCAGTGCATGTATATGTGCACAGAATATAACTACATTTGGGTATTAATGTTTTAATGTGCATGTCATAATTGAGTGTTTGTTTTCATAGCTGTGATGATATATAAGAGTTGTGTGGCGAGGTTTCTTCTTCAGTGTAATCCGGTTTCGATGTGATTTTGATGTCAGGTGCTTCATCTGCAAGCATGGGAGAGGTTTTGGAAGTGAAACAAAGAGATACTTCCCTGTCTCAGCGTCTCACTCATCTTTGTGTTTAATTTCACGGGACTCCAGACGAAGTGAAAGTGTCAGACGAGCTCCTGATTGATTGTGTTCCTCTAATGTCTTCTGCCTTTACGATCCAGATGAAGAAGACGTGAACATTATTTCCTCCTCCGACAGGGATTCTCTTATTTTTGTAAAGCAATACAGCTGTTGTTATGGTTACAAGTTATAAATAGGCAGTGCATGTGACAGGGAACCGACGATATACGGGATGAAAGACGCTGCAGAAATCTATCCCACAATTCCCTGCTCCTCGCTGGGTGCATTTCTAGTTTGCTTTTACTAAATGTGAAGGCGTGACCTTCTTGTCTGAATTAATAACACGCATTAGTAAAGACCGGACGCCTCTTGTGTATCAGTACAGCCGTAACTCTTAATTGATTAAATTAAATCTGTGTGTGAATAATCACGCGCAGATGTGTTTTCTGTGTTATAAATATGCTGGAGATGAAGTCTGTGGTTATTTATATTGCTGCGGTGGCGTTTGTCCCAGTGCTGCTTGGCATTTATGTCATATTCTCTCTCTCTCTCTCTCTCTCTCTCTCTCTCTCTCTCTCTCTCTCTCTCTCTCTCTCTCTCTCTCTCTCTCTCTCTCTCTCTCTCGTGTCTCTCTCTCTCATTCCCTCGTCTCTCTCTCTCATTCCCTCGTCTCTCTCTCTCTCATTCCCTCGTCTCTCTCTCTCTCTCTCTCTCTCTCTCTCTCTCTCTCATTCCCTCGTCTCTCTCTCTCTCATTCCCTCGTCTCTCTCTCTCTCTCTCTCTCTCTCTCTCATTCCCTCGTCTCTCTCTCTCTCTCTCTCTGTCTCTCTCTCTCATTCTCGTCTCTCTGTCTCTCTCTCTCTATCTCTCTCTCATTCCCTCGTCTCTCTCTCTCTCTCTCTCTATCTCTCTCTCTCATTCCCTCGTCTCTCTCTCTCTCTCTCTCTCTCTCATTCCCTCGTCTCTCTCTCTCTCTCATTCCCTCGTCTCTCTGTCTCTCTCTCTCTCTCTCTCTCATTCCCTCGTCTCTCTCTCTCATTCCCTCGTCTCTCTCTCTCTCATTCCCTCGTCTCTCTCTCTCTCTCTCTCTCTCTCTCTCTCTCTCTCTCTCTCTCTCTCTCTCATCATCTCTCTCTCATGTCTCTCTCTCTCATTCCCTCGTCTCTCTGTCTCTCTCTCTCTCATTCCCTCGTCTCTCTCTCTCTCATTCCCTCGTCTCTCTCTCTCTCATTCCCTCGTCTCTCTCTCTTTCTCTCAAGCCTCAGAAAAACTCCAGATACAGCTGCAATTAGAAGCAGTTTGAGGATTTCATTAGGACTCTCTTGCGATGCCACTGGCTGAGACTTCAAAGCGGCTGAAAAGAGATAACGCTGCTCGCTAACGACCTCTCTGACTTCTGACCTGTGAACTTGATCGCAGTTTTGAGATTTAATGATTCCAGATGTGAATTTCACTCTTTCAAAACTTTTCCACTGCATCAAAAGGTTTTTACTCAAAACCTAAAAACAAATGTGTTAATTTTGGCATTATTCAGTTTGATAGAAAGAAGCATTTGTTGATCATTTTGGCAATATTTAGTTTTTAAGTAAAAAAAAAAGCAATATTTGTGAATAATTTTGGCAATATTCCGTTTTTTGTGAAAAAAACATTATTTGTGAATAATTTTGGCAATATTTGTAGGTTTTGAGTGAAAAAGCATTATTTGTGGATAATTTTGGCAATATTTTTAGGTTTTGAGTAAAAACCTAAAAACAAATGTGTTCATTTTGGCATTATTCAGTTTGATAGAAAGAAGCATTTGTTGATCATTTTGGCAATATTTAGTTTTTAAGTTTAAAAAAAAGCAATATTTGTGAATAATTTTGGCAATATTCAATTTTTGAGTTTAAAAAAGCATTATTTGTGGATAATTTTGGCAATATTTTTAAGTTTTGAGTGAAAAAGCATTATTTGTGGATAATTTTGGCAATATTTTTAGGTTTTGAGTAAAAACCTAAAAATAAATGTTAATTTTGGCATTATTCAGTTTGATAGACAGAAGCAATTATTGAAAAATTTGGCAATATTTCGTTTTTAAGTAAAACCCAAAATATTATTTGCGGATAACTTTGGCAATATTCTGTTTTTAAGTTAAAAAAGAGCATTATTTGTGGATAATTTTGGCAATATTTTTAGGTTTTGAGTGGGAAAAAAAGCATTATTTGTGGATAATTTTGGCAATATTCACTGAAAACAGAGGAGCATAATATCAGATCAGTGAGGCCTATGATCAATCAGATACAAAACTTGTTTTAATTGAAAGAAAACAAGTTGATGAAAAGATTGAATCCAATATTTTTTGGTGAACAGCATAATGAGAGATTTACAAACAGTGTGCGTGCGCGTGTGTAACAAGGTGGGAAAAAATCCTAAAAAGGTCTAAAATGATCAAAATATTTTTGGGAAGTTATTATACCCTATGTGAGCAAAGTCAGTCGGTTTTATCCCAGTGCAAGAACATTAACAAGCACTTTCAGGAAAAAGAATGACCGGAACACAACATGAAGCCCGTAGAGAAATGCCATCAAATGTGCGCTGTAACTGCATTGAAGAAAATCATTCGGGCATGTTTGCAAGTAAAACATAAAAATGTATTAGGCTTGCATTGTGTGACACAAGCAAAACACAATTGTTGCAATTGTTAATCACACCTATTGGCATTAGCAGATAATGCATGATCGTGACAGGCCTGATTCAGTTTACACACAGCTGTTCCGAGCACTAGTGAACCACGTATCGAGACATTTTATAGACCTACATTATTTGTGCACTCACGACACGTCTGTTCCAAGTGTAATTCTGCTGCCTTCTAAGGGAACTTTTTAGGCCACATTTAAAGGGATAGTTCACCCAAAAATGAAAATTCTGTCATTAATCAGACCCTCCCATAGACAGCAAGGGTCATGAATATGACTGAGGTCTGACAGCTCTCAGATTTCATCCCAAATATCTTAATTTGTGTTCTGAAGATGAACGAAGGTCTCACGGGTTTAGAAAAGCATGAGGGTGAGTAATTAATAATTGTCATTTTTAGGTGAACTATCCCTTTAAGTATTGCGTGTGTCATAATCTGTCATCCATATGCAATATGCTTACATTCTGGGATTAAATATGCAGTCTAAATATATTTATAAAAAATTATTAAAGAAAATCATATGGGCTTATTTAACTATGTTTGCTTGTAAGAATATATATATAAAAAAAATATTAGGCTTACACTGTAAGTGAAATATAAAAAGGTAATTAAATGGCTAATGGCAATTATTTGCATGACAATATTTGCATACAATATAAAATATTTTTAAAAGAGTGTCCAGTGACATTTATTTGAACCAGTTTTGGTGTAGTTTGCACAAACTTAGTCTTTATGGCGTGATCCGGGGTCAGTTTTCTCTTGGATTATGAATATTATGCTGTCGGTGTCTCTGATGAAATCACACGCAGCACGAGCAGCATTTTTATCTCCAAACTCTCTTGAAGTTTCAGGCACGGCATAATGTGGAAATGTATGACTTTTAGGAAGCGCTATGCCCTGATGTGCTTTGATATGAGTCTGCGATTGCACACAACTTTCTCTGTGTGATATTAAACTTTCTGGCTCAGATGAAACTGGAATAATCAAGAGATTGCTTCACTCTGAATGCGCTCTGAAGGTTTGAGAGTTCAACATTTCTTTATACCTTGATTATATATATATCACCTCCTTAATTAGAGTCGTTGTATAATGCTGTTATTTGATATTTCTGCGTGAAACGGGATGTTCAGTGACTTGATATGATTGATTAGAGGGTGAAAGTGGCAATTACTGACCAGAATGAAGATGAAGGTCAAGTTCACCATCTCTAGTAGCGTACACACATGTAACTGTAATCACTAAATAAATAAATACATGTATTGTGTATATACAGTGGGGCAAAAAATATTTAGTCAGCCACCAATTGCACCAAATACTTATTTTCCACCATAATTTGCAAATAAATTCTTTAAAAATCCTACAATGTGATTTTCTGGATAGTTTTTTCTTATTTTGTTTCATAGTTGAGGTATACCTATGATGAAAATTACAGGCCTCTCTCATCTTTTTAAGTGGGAGAACTTGCACAATTAGTGGCTGACTAAATACTTTTTTGCTCCACTGTATGTGTTATTAGTGGTAACTGAATCGTTGTTATTGTAAATACTGTCATTGCAATCATTAAATCAATTTTATTGTAATCATTAAATATATTTTTTCTAATTTTATATATTTTTATATTCTAATTCATAAATATATGAATCATTCACAATTAGACAGAGATGTTTTGAGAAATTAATTTTTGATTTCATGTAGACTTTAAGACCCTCAAGAACTTCACAGCAAAGTTTGAGAGACAAAATTCCCTTTGTATTCGAGTAAATTCATTCTCACCTCGAACGCTTCTAAAAATACTCCTCAAATCTGTTCCTCTCTGAAACTGAACCCATGCTGCCTTCGTTTGCAACTGTTTTTTTCTGATGAAAGACGCTCTTTCAGAGTAAGAGAGAGAGAGCGGTCTGTCCCACGTGAGATTCTCTCCCACTTCATTTCTGTCCGTCATGCACTGGGCTGCAGATAAAACTCTGCTCGCTGATAGATGCCCCTCCAATGGCATCCAGCCGTTTTATAATTAGATTTATTATATAAGTTTTATAATAGGATTGCTTATGCATGAGTTTCACTTTTATGTAACCGAATAAAAAGCCAAATTTAGGCTGCCAGGAAGTATCGGTCAGAACACGATCTGAGACGACATCTCAGAAAATGTGTTGATTCCCAAAACTGATTACAAAGCGCTCCTCCTTTTCAGAAGCTGATGTCATGCAGAGCCACTGCTCTCAAAGAGAGACCAGGCGTTTCACGAGCCTTTAATCAATACAGGAGGCATTATGGGCCTTCAAAAACCCTGAACATCTTTGAACTGAAGCAGTGTCATCGACACATGTTTCTCTCTGTAAGCGTGTGCTGGTGTGACAGTCGTGTCAAGCTGTTGTACTTGAGAAACATCAGTCAAACTGGTGACACTTCAGGAGATAACGAACAGAAATCTTCGTTTTACAAGACATTTTGTCACTTAAAGAAATAGTTCACCTAAAAATTAAGATTTGCTAAAAATATCCTCTCCCTCATCCAAGATGTAGATGAGTTTGTTTCTTCATCAGATTTGGAGAAATGTAGCATTGCATCACTTGCTCAGCAATGGATGCTCTGCAGTGAATGGGTGCCGTCAGAATGAGAGTCCAAACAGCTAACTACAAGTAATCCACACCATTACAATACTTCAATTAATGTCTTGAGAAGACAAAAGAAACAAATCCATCATTAAGACATTTTTATGTTCAAACCGTTGTTTCTGGACAAAATTTGAATCCATAATAGCGCTTCCTCCGGTGAAAAAGTCACCTGGTCTGAATCAGGAGAGAAATCTGCTCCGATAAAGCACCGTTTACAAACCAAAACAGCGCTAAACAAATGTGTGTGGATGTTTTTGTGAGAGACAACAGGAGATGGACTTTTTCACTGGAGGAAAAGGTTTATTATGGATTATGGACTAGTATAGCCAGGAATAAAGTTTTGAAGTTAAGAACACCTTAATGATGGATTTGTTTCTTAAAAAAACGCAGCTTTTTTCTCAAGATGTTAACTGGAGTGGTGTGGATTACTTGTGTATTATTGTGATGTTTTTATCAGCTGTTTGGACTCATTCTGACGGCACCCATTCACTGCAGATGATCCATTGCTGAGCAAGTGATGCAATGCTACATTTCTCCAAATTTGATGAGGAAACTAAGTACAATTCTAGCACATTTTTATTTTTGGGTGAACTATTCCTTTAAATGTCAACATAAATTAAAAATGTGTTTTATATTCTAAATTCATGTTGCTGATCTTATTGTAAACGATCCATCAGTGCATGTTATTTTATTTTCCTCATATCTTCATAATCTTAATTTCTCAGGTAGATTATTGGTTGGTTCAGTTGCCAAATAACTATTGTTTTAAGCTGCTGCTTTTAATAATAATAATAATAATTTGTTACATTTATATAGTGCTTTTCTAGGCACTCAAATCGCTTTACATACAAGGGGGGGAATCTCCTCAACCACCATCAGTGTGCAGCATCCACCTGGAGGATGTGACGGCAGCCATAGTGCACCAGAACACCCACCACACACCAGCTACAGGTGGAGAGCAGACAGTGATGAAGCCAATCAGTGTATGGGGATGATTAGGAGGCCAGTGGGTGAATTAGGCCAGGATCCCGGGGTAACACCTCCACTCTTTTTAGAAGGACATCTTGGGATTTTTAATGACCACAGAGAGTCAGCTATTTTGGATTATACAAACTATCTAAAGTCTTTCCAATAGTCAACACATTGATTTAATGTAGGTTAATGCTGATTTAATAAAGGTCACAGCAATAATAGCAAATAATGAAAGAAGTGTTGAGGCTGGGCATGAGGTTGGTATATGATCAGCATTAGAGATGACCTGCCTCGTGTGATCATATTTACTGTGGCTGCTGGCAAATGCAGCTTCTGAGACTCTCATTTCACTGAGAGGCTTCCAGCTCTGTGTGTGTGTGTGTGTGTGTGTGTGTGTGTGTGTGTGTGTGTGTGTGTGTGGTGCATGCGTTGTGCGTGCGTGTGTGTGGTGCGTGTGCGTGCGAGAGGAGACACACAGATCTCATCGAGCAGGGATTCAGTCACATTAATGATGCCTGCAGGTGAAGCTCGGGTCCTGCGAGTGTCTGTGAGCGTCAACAGGGGAGAGAAAAACAACGATTCTCTCAATCTTTGGTTCTTCTAAAAGCCTCAACCGTAGCACCGCAGAGAGCTCTGGTGAATGATTTCAGGGCACAAACACATGCACACAGGCTTTAAATTACATGAGAGATCATTAGTTTGTCATCGTATTGTTAGAATGATGAGCAAATCTTTTTTTATCCTGCTGAATTTAGTAAATTACTGTTGAGTAACGGTCAACAAACTACTTTAGAGTTTATTCTGAATTGGCTTTTGTTTCCCATTTTTCATTTTAGTTTACGATTTACTAATATTTCATAAGCTTTTATGGCTTTTTTATATTTCTAGCTTTAGTTAATTTTACGTTTTAGTTTTTCTATTTTTTATGTTGTATATTTTAGTTTTAATTAAGTTAGTTGCCAAAGCAACATATCTAAGTAACGGTTAAGTTTTTTAAGTTTGTTATCTAATATTTATGTTATGTAGTTTCAGCTTTATTTTAATTAGCACAAACTATTATAAAACAAATTGATTTAGTTTAAATTATGTGCTTTTCTTAGGTTTTTTCTAGTTGCTCTTTTTGTTGTCTTTAATATTTGTATGTAGCAGTAATTCATATATTAAAACAATAAGTTTTAATTCTAATAGTTTTAGTGCTTCAACCTAAACCTCCAAAAAAAAGCTAAAATATTTCTAAATTAAGTATTCTTCATTTTCATCTAATATTATATTTTATGCTATTTTTATAAATTACAAAATACTGTCATGTATTAAAAGTAATTATGGGAATGGGATGGGAATTTATTTTATATTTATTTAAATTAAAATGTACATGTATTGTTGTTACTTTCACATACAAAGTATTACCGAGACTGTCATTTTTAAATGTTACAGTCTTACATTGGTTGCTAGGTATCAGCAGGTAAAGTTTAAAGTAAACAATTCAACATTTAGAACAGAAGAGTCTTTGGCAGGAGGACAAATGAGAACTTCCCTTTTGGTGTGACATCACTAATCCCTCTGACTTCAGCCCCGCCCCTTCAAGCACCGGACTCGTTCTGAAACGCTTATACAATCACTTCCTGCTCTGCTTTGTTTCCTAGTTCAAGATCCTGTTTCATTCAGAAAGACATCCCGAGTAGAATGGGTTGTGTGTCTCATGTTGACTTTCTCCATCTCTTTCCTAGACGGCACTTGTGCTCGGTTTTCAGTCGTTATTCTCATTAATTTTCATGTCATCAGGTGTGTTCACTAACCTCTCGTTAAAACTCCATCCCTCGTTTACTTTAATTGCAGTTTGTGTGAGTATAAAGACGTTTTGTTAAAGTGGCGTTTTAGAGCACATATTTAAGGGTGCTGAAGTTCTTGTGAAATGAAGACGGAGCCGTTAATTACAGCGTGAGTCCAGTGGTTCATAATGTCCATAATGGTTTTCAGAGTTAATGCATTCAGTAAAGTATCAGGGAAAGAAAACTAAATTCATGTAATATTTGGGTTTGGTGATAATTTATTTTGTGAAATACACTATCGTTCAAAAGTTTGGGCTCAATAAGATTTTTGTAATATTTTTTAAAGAATATTTTCTGCTTAGGCTGTATATATTTATCAAAAATATAGTAAAATAATTTAATAGTACGATTTAAAGAAGTGTGAATATATTGTAAAATGTAATTTATTCTCATGATCAAAGCTGAATTTTCAGCATCATTACTCCAGTCTTCAGAAATCATTATAATTTGCTGATTGCTGCTCAAGAAACATTTCTGATTATTATCAATGTTGAAAACAGTTGTGCTGCAGCTGCTTCATATTTTTTGTGAAAACTGTGATATATTTCATTTTCATATTTATTAATTTATAACTAAATTTGACTATTTATTGCGCCAAATAGTGGGAACAGTATTCTGAATTATATAATATAACTTTCCTCACAATTTATGAACTTAATATTAAAAACGTAGTATATTATAAAAAAAAATAGTCAGTCTTCATCTTAATGTATGCACATAATTAAATGTGTAATTATGATTAATTAAATAATAAAAAAGTTAAACTAAAATTAGTTTTAAATGTTTTTAATCATAAGAATGTAAAATGTAAATAATTAAAAACATTCCAAATGAAACACTTCATTAAAAATATGAAATGCATCATTTTAATAAATACATTTGAATCAATGCATGGGAATTATTGGATTCTGACCTATAAAATATAATTGTCCTCACATTGTGTAAAATGTTTTTTGTCAATCCTCATTTTAATGTGTACGTATAATTGGTGATATTTCATGGTGTACTTTGATAACTGAAATAAGTCACACAGGCACATTGGAATCTCACAGTTACACTGCAAATTAAACAAATGTGTTACCTGCTTTTTGAAATATTAATAATAGCATTGGACTGACTGAACGTTAACGCTGACCGTGCTTGGACTGATGCTCATCATCTGAAGTATCCTCATCTCCGGGTTTGACGGACAGGTGTGTGTGCATGACATAGAAACTGTGTTTTGCTGTAATTATCCGGTTGAGATTCAGTTGCTTGATCAGTGAAATGATTTTATGCGACTGAAACATTTGGGTTTATCTCTGGAAATAAGACTGACCATGGATAAATCCTGATGAAATCTGAGTGAAGGACGGCACAGCTTGTCCTAAAAATGCAAATCCGAGTGATAACAAGCAGCTGTCCCGGGTTACCGATGGGAGATGTCACTCTAACCGGCCACAAACACGGCGTTTGATTAGGATTTACGGCACTGAGATTAGATTATCCAGCCTGATCCGCTCCACCATCTGCTGCACTTTCTGAATTTGTGTTTCATTTTTAAACACATGTACGGCTTAGTGTGGAGACGAGCGTTCGACCTTGGTGTGGATGCTGACTGCAAAGCATCATGGGATTGAGGGAATCTTTTTCAGGTGAAGGGTGTGATTAACATTAGGTTAATGATTATTTAAAATCGTAAATGTAAATATATAAATAAAAATCATACAGAATCATAAAATGTAAAACTAAAATAAATTAACATGAAAACTACATATAATACCCCCCAAAAAATATTTTGAAAATAAAAACATTCAAAATAAAACACTTGAAAAATCATAAAAATGTGAAACTAAAATATATTAACATGAAAACTACATATAATACTAAAAAAGAAAATCTAAAATTAAAATGAGTCATTTTAAAATAAATAAATAAATAAAAATAAAACACTTTAAAAATTGTGAAACTAAAATGAATTATTAAAAAATATAATGCTTGCTAAAATATATGAAATTATAATGTAAAATAGCATAATTTTAAAATTAAATTAAATATTAAATTCATAAAAATGTATACTTAAAATAAGTCATTTTTAAAATAAAACATTCAGAATGATACACAAAGATAAATCATAATGTAAAAATTAACTTTTAAAAATGAAAATTAAGTCATATTAGTAAAAAATAGTTAAGTCATAAAAATGTTCAACTAAAATTAATGCTTAAATAAAATAGATACAAATAATTACAAAAAACTAATTTAATCATAACATGGTAAAAGGAAATAAATAATTTTGAAATAAAAAAACTTTAAAAACGTAAAATATTTCAATCATAAAAATGTACAATTAAAATAGTAATGTTAATATTGAAGTAATTTTAATAAGTGGTTTGTTTAGCTGCATGTCATTTGACCATTAACCGACTTCAGATAACGAACATGCATGTGTGATTTAAAATATTCACGTAAAAAGAGGGAGTATATGCACAATATAGAGCAGAAGTTGCATCCGGTGGAGCTTGCATTCATTTATAATTCAGCTTCATTGTTTCATTCTTAAAAATGTCACCACTGAAGAAAACCTTATGTTTGGAACCACATGAGTGTGAGTAAATTAATTAATTTATTCATGCATTCATTGCATTTATATAGCACTTTTCTGCTTTTCTAAGCGCTCAAAGCACTCTACATCGTCAGGGGGTATCTCCTCACCACCAGTGTGCAGCATCCACCTGGATGATGTGACGGCAGCCATAGTGCACCAGAACGCCCACCACACACCAGCTACAGGTGGAGAGCAGACAGTGATGAAGCCAATCAAGTGTATGCGCTCACCACACACCAGCTACAGGTGGAGAGCAGACAGTGATGAAGCCAATCAAGTGTATGCGCTCACCACACACCAGCTACAGGTGGAGAGCAGACAGTGATGAAGCCAATCAAGTGTATGCGCTCACCACACACCAGCTACAGGTGGAGAGCAGACAGTGATGAAGCCAATCAAGTGTATGCGCTCACCACACACCAGCTACAGGTGGAGAGCAGACAGTGATGAAGCCAATCAAGTGTATGCGCTCACCACACACCAGCTACAGGTGGAGAGGAGACAGTGATGAAGACAATCAGCAGATATGGGGATTGTTAGGAGGCCATGATGGTCAGAGACCAACGGGCAAATTTGGCCAGGACTCGTACACCCCTACCCCTACTCTGTTTCGAAGGACATCCTGGGATTTTTAATGACCACAGAGAGTCAGGACCTCGGTTTAACGTCTCATCCGAAGGACGGTGTTTGTTGAGAGTATAGTGTCCCCGTCACTACACTGAGGCGTTAGGACCCACACAGACCACAGGGTGAACACCCCCTGCTGGTCTCACTAACACCTCTTCCAGCAGAAACCTAGTTTTCTCAGGAGTCTCCCATCCAGGTACTGACCAGCTCAACCCTGCTTAGCTTCAGTGGGAAACCAGTCTTGGGCTGCAGGGTGATATGGCTTTATTAAATGTATTCAGTGTTGATATACACAAACTATGCTCAGACATTTCTGTAAATGCACCAGTTGAGCTTAAAACAGGGCATTGTGATGTGAGGACGCAGCAGGCCCAGATTGGCTAATCGGGAGCACCGGGAGGATTCCCAGTGGGCCGGTCTGTTTTTTGGGCCTCGAGGGCCGTGGTGTTATCATGCCAGTCCCTATAGGCTGTTTGCACTCACAGCAGCCCCATTCTTTCTATTTATTGTTTTCTCGCAGCCCCACTCGCAGAGAGCAGCCTGCAGGTTAATGATAGGGTTTCTAACCGTTCCATAGCCTATAATACAGAATCTTCCCTGAATTAAAGCTTCAAAGAAGCGTCCCGTATGAGAGCTAAAGCCCACGGAACGCAGCGCAGGCATACGCCGTATGACCACCAGAACATATGAAATTCTCCATTGATAACTAATCATTCTTTTCACACAAATCATTGTATTATTTACTCTGCCGGCTGCTCCCGCTTCACAGCGAGCTGGACTTTCCCTTCACCGTTCACATTTTGATTTTGTCAAATCTGTTTGCAAACAACTTCTTGATCATGAGCCCAACATCCAGCAAGGCAGAAAACATTCAGTCTACCATGGAGCTAGACGTCTTTGACTATGCTGTGATGCTGGGAAATGGAGAGAAAGACAAATTATTATAAAACTTCTCGCGTATTCATAAACTTGGACCTCATTATTGAAGTAGGCCAAATTCAAGCCGCAGAAACAGCCCACGATCTTAAGGTTCTCTTTAATTGAAAAATATGCAATTTCATTAATTAATGGTTGCAATAAAAGATTAGTTAAAAAAGGCAAGTGATATTGTTTTAAAAAATGCTTTATTGGCTGACGTTTCATAGATGTTCAGTTTTTATGATTTCAAATGTCATGCCATTTGTAGGCCTAATTCTATAATGGTACAATTTACCATTATAATTTGCAATTTAATTTTTGTATGACATTAAACACTTTTTAAGAGTAATTGTACATGAATAGATTAAGCAAAACAAATGTAATTATTTCTGGGAATTTTTTAACTGCAGGCAGACATAGGGAACGGTCCCTTATTTCCTTTATTAAAAAAAAAAAAAAATTTAATTTTCCAATTATTAAGTTAAGATTTTTACATCAAAATGAAGTCGCTAGAAAAATACAATGATTAACAAGGCTGTGGAGAACAGTGCACTTTTGCAAACTTATATACTGAGGTTTTAATTACATTACTTTAATCTAGTCTGGCATGAACTAAAGTGGGGCATGAAACTCCAGGTTCTGGAGACGAGTCCCACTCCGGCCCCGGGACGCAGAATGAATTATGCATCATCACACCTGTGAGTGAGATTCACTTCTGTTGTTTCTGGAGCAGCTCTCTTTGAACAGATGAACTTGGCAGAACTGAACAACAGAACGAGAGTTCAAATCAGAACCGTCCCGATGTTGAAGCGCTCCGTACATCACGTGACAACTGCTGCGTGATTGTTCATTTAAGAGGAGCTGCGTAATGCACAGCCGAGATGTTCTTCCCAAAACACCGGAGCATGATGGGACACCGGTCCTCCTGTTGCTTGTTATTGTGGTACATCGTCAGTCCTCTGAAGCAGGGCTTTGTGAGTTCATGAAAAGCTAATAATTCATTAAAACATCAAATATGTAAAGTCAAAATAAAACTTTCAAAAAAATGTAATCATATAAAAAGTAACATTTTCAAATAAAAATACTTACTGAAAAATAAACCACAAAAGCAAAATATTTTTAAATGTAAATCATTTAAAGACATAAATCATATATATATAGTTACATTTTTCTTCTTTTAAAATACAAAAAATCCCAATAAAACACTAAACATTAAATAAGTCATAAATGTATATGCTTTAAATCCTATTAGAACACTGTTTATTAAAATCAAAATTAAACAATTGCTAGAAATTAATTAAATCATAAATATGTGAAGTTAAAGTTACTTATGTAAAAAAAATCAAAATAAAACCCTAAACATTAGTTAAATTGTAAAAATAATAAAAAATAAACCCCTAAACATTAGTTAAATTGTAAAAAAAAAATAAACCCCTAAACATTAGTTAAATTGTAAAAAAAAAAAATCATAAATATGTGAAGTTAAAGTTACTTATGTAAAAAAAAAATCAAAATAAAACCCTAAACATTAGTTAAATTGTAAAAAAAAAAAAAATTAAATGTAAACAATTTAAAATAACTTTATTAAAATAAAAACAATCAAAATAAAACACTTACTAGAAACTAATTAAATCCTAAATAAGTTAAATTAATTCTGAAATAAAACAATCAAAATATAACACTAAATAAAAAATAATTAAATCATTAAATGGAAACAAATAAAATAATGTAAAATGATTAAAAGGGCAATTTGTCAAATCATAAAAAAGTGAAGTCAATTCAATATTTGTGAGTAAATATAATTAAAAAAAACATTAAACATTCATTAAATCATAAATGTGCAAAATAAAAAAGTTAAAATAATCATTTAAAAACAAAAACTGTCAAAATAAAGCACTTACAAATAAATTTAAATCATAATGTAAACAAAGTAATTTTAATATAGATTTGTTTTAATTATAAATTACTTATTATACTCATTATAAATTACTTCTAATTATTTAATTATAATAAAAAGTTGTTAAAACATTTTTATTTGCATTTCATTTGATTATTAACTGGGAATGAAATGTTAAATCTCATGGAAACTTTAAAAAAACATCTTATCGTTTTATATATTTATATAAAAAGTTTGTATCTACTAAATAGGAGTCAAATGCATAAATGCACACTTTTATTGTAGTGTACCATGCATGTTAATGCTCATGAGAGGGTGTTGTGATGCTCCCAGCGCAGACGATGTCAAATCAGTGTGTAAATGTCAAAAAGTGAGTCTGGTTCCAGCGGCGCGCCTCTCCACAGTCTTTCGTAAGACTTTGATTGTAAGAAAGCTGGAAGTGTCCCTGAGCCCTGCGGCGTGTTGGACGGAGATCAGTGCGGCGTTTGGCGAGCCGTACCGATGCTAGCGCTGAGGGAGATCCCGCTGCAGAGGAGGAGTCTGGGATGCCGGAGGAATGGAAGCATTTCAAAGAAAAAGCATCTCAGTTTTCAGGCTAAATCAGCCCGCTCAGACTCTAACTGCGCTTTCTCTGTCCTCTGGGTGTGTGTGAGTTATTCTGAGCCGCGGTTTCCACATGAAGTGCTGCGTAAGATATAATATCAACGCAGTCTTACCAGGACAAATGTGTGGCTCCTACTGGTACTATATGTAGTTGTTTTAAAGTGTGATCTACTTGTTTGGTTTGTTTTGGTTGAGAATATTTGCATTGGTTTGTTAATTGGTTAGTTCAGAGTAGTTTTCAGCACTTAATGCTCATTTTCGACGCCTGTAGCGTGTTTTCATTTCAGAGCCCATATTAACACATTGCAGTTTGTGATCAGTGCACTGCTTTACTGCGTGTTGCTAGCTGATGTGAAAATGCCCTCTAAAGCTAATTATCTACGATACATTGTGTGGCTTTTCTGAGAAGCATTTGTAATAGTTCTCAGTCGCTCACTACTGGTTGCTGTTTAATCATTTATGGCCATAACAGGAGAAAAGACATTTGTTTCTGCTGATGTTCTGCAGATGAAACGGCTGAACGTAGTTTAGAAGGTCATCGAGATGTTAGTCAGAGCTGCGTTTAGATAGTTTAGACATGTTTATGCTGGTGTTGTTTTGATCTATTCAACCTTTCCTCAAATGTATGCTGTATATAAACTACTGTTAGAAAGTTTGGGGTCCGTAAGGTTTGTTTTTGAAAGAAGTCTCTTCTGCTCACCAGGGCTGCATCTGCAAATGCAGTCAAAACGGTGAAATATTGTTATTCAAAATAACAAATTTCCATGTGAATATGTGTTAATATAATTTATTTCTGTGATCAAAGCATAATCTTCAGCATCATTCCTCCAGTCTTCAGTGTCACATGATCTTCAGAAATCATAATAATATGCTGATTTACTGCTTAAGAAATATTTCTGATTATCAATGTTGAAGTTCATATTTTTGTGATGCATTCTATTTTTCAGTATTCTTAGATAAGTAGAAAATTCTAAATAACACAATGTTTTAGTTTTGTAACATTATAAATGTCTTAACTGTCACTTTTGGTCGGTTTAATGCATCCTTGCTGAATAAAAGTATTCATTTTCTTTAATATTAAAAAGCTGACTCCAAGCGTTTGAATGGTAGTGTACATATTCTGTCCTATAAAAAGAGCTTGAATAGAAGAAATGTACATGGATCTGTTTCCTGGATGAATTAGTCCTTCATTAAAATTACTTTCATTATCAAATCTCCCGTCAACGTGATGTAATCTATCATAACTGAATCATAAAATCTGTAATAAACAGACACCGTGATCAAGCCCTGAAGAAACCGTTTCCCTGATCGCTGACTTAATTTCCTCATAATGGAAAGAAACAAGCATCATTTTCATGATCGTCAGAAATCAGCCAATTAAGCGTCACATGACCTTTCATGTTCCTGTGAACTTCTGCATCTGAGTGATTTCTGTTTGGCGAGAGCTGGAATTAATTATAACTGCTTTTTCTCAAGAGAACAACAAGAAATGACTTCATGTGCAATATTCATTGGTTCATAATTCTGTAGCTCTTTTATAACTTGGTTTAAAGCCACGTTTAATTTGTGGTTAAGCAACGTTTCACGCTGTCTAAAGTTGAAGAAGGTTGTTCGTAACATTGTAACCCTGAGTGATGAAGCTCACTTCCTGTGATACAATGTAATGCTAGAATGAAACGCCAAATCATTGAATATTAATGAGCCTTGAGCAGTTGCATAAATAATCACATGCTGTTTAGTTTCAGCGGGGAATTAGTTCATTGAAGTCATGAAGAGAGTTTTATTTTACAATTTGAATATGAAAAGTCAGTTTTAGATGGGCAGCTGTTAAAACAGTGGTTATTATATATGTCCAATCAGTGTTATATACTGTGTAAATATGCAAATATGATAACACACTCTCAGAATTGCAGTGGTGTGTGAAATGTTGTTTAACCCTTTGAGAGTGTTGGATAAAATCAGTGCAAATTCAAGCTCTTCATTTGTAGTTGTTTTTGATCATTTTATGAATCAAGATTAACTTTTTTTTTTGTTTTTTTTTTTTTACTGGCTTGAAATTAGTTTAAAATGAAGTGAAAATCTCTTAATTTGAACTGCGTTGGTGCTTTAGATTAAAACATCTATCGCGTCTCAAACGTGAGTGAATCACCCAGAACACAGACTTGGTAATTGGCCGTGTTTTTATTGGGCTTGTTTCTTTTGAGAGCATATCCCCAAACAGAGCCGAGTCAAGAGTCGCTCCATTAGAGGACGAGAGCACGCTGGGATTCAGAGCCCGTCCTCTGATGTGTCATGATGGTTTGTTTCAGTCCCGCTCACTGACATCCTGATGGTAGCGGGTGATGCTTTAATTAAAGCTGCGACGGACCTCACACACACACATTCAGATAAATGGACTGCAGCAATTTCAGCTGCTCAAAATGGGGTGAAGGATGCTTCTGTCATCTCCCTCTCTTATATATAGTTAAAAAATAGAGATATTTTTATTTTAACTTATTTTGAGCAGAGTAGACTTTGCATTTTATGAAGGGAGCTTGCTGCCATGATGCTGAGGTGTTGTTTGTAGTTGTTTGTATTTCTGACTGGTTATTAGTGTGTTGCTAGGTTGTTTGACCGGTTGTAAGTATGTTGCTATGGTATTTGAGTGGTTGTTAGTGTGTTGCTAGGGTGTATGAGTGGTTGTTAGTGTGTTGTTACAGTGCTTGACTGGTTGTTAGTGTGTTGCTAGGGTGTCTGTGTTGTTAGGGTCCTTGACTGGTTGTTAGTGTGTTGTTAGGGTCCTTGACTGGTTGTTAGTGTGTTGCTATGGTGTCTGAGTGGTTGTTAGCGTGTTGCTAGGGTCCTTGACTGGTTGTTAGTGTGTTGCTAGGGTTTCTGAGTGGTTGTTAGCGTGTTGTTAGGGTCCTTGACTGGTTGTTAATGTTTTGTTAGGGTGCTTGACTGGTTGTTATTGTGTTACTAGGGTGTCTGAGTGGTTGTTAGCGTGTTGTTAGGGTCCTTGACTGGTTGTTAGTGTGTTGCTAGGGTGTCTGAGTGGTTGTTAGTGTGTTGTTAGGGTGCTTGACTGGTTGTTAGTGTGTTACTAGGGTGTCTGAGTGGTTGTTAGTGTGTTGTTATGGTCCTTGACTGGTTGTTAGTGTGTTACTAGGGTGTCTGAGTGGTTGTTAGTGTGTTGTTAGGGTCCTTGACTGGTTGTTAGTGTGTTGCTAGGGTGTCTGTGTTGTTAGGGTGCTTGACTGGTTGTTAGTGTGTTGCTAGGGTGTCTGTGTTGTTAGGGTGCTTGACTGGTTGTTAGTGTGTTGCTAGGGTGTCTGTGTTGTTAGGGTCCTTGACTGGTTGTTAGTGTGTTGCTAGGGTGTCTGTGTTGTTAGGTCCTTGACTGATTGTTAGTGTGTTACTAGGGTGTCTGAGTGGTTGTTAGTGTGTTGTTAGGGTCCTTGACTGGTTGTTAGTGTGTTGCTAGGGTGTCTGTGTTGTTAGGGTGCTTGACTGGTTGTTAGTGTGTTGCTAGGGTGTCTGTGTTGTTAAGGTGCCTGACTGGTTGTTAGTGTGTTGTTAAGGTGCTTGACTGGTTGTTAGTGTGTTGCTAGGGTGTCTGTGTTGCTTGCTAGGGTGTCTGAGTGGCTGTTAGTGTGTTGTTAAGGTGCTTGACTGGTTGTTAGTGTGTTGCTAGGGTGCTTGACTGGTTGTTAGTGTGTTGTTAAGGTGCTTGACTGGTTGTTAGTGTGTTGCTAGGGTGTCTGAGTGGTTGTTAGTGTGTTGTGGTTGTTAGTGTGTTGTTAGGGTGTCTGTGTTGTTAGGTGCTTGACTGGTTGTAAGTGTGTTGCTAGGGTGTCTGGGTTGTCTGTGTTGAGGGTGCTTGTGGTTGTTAGTGTGTTGTTAAGGTGCTTGACTGGTTGTAAGTGTGTTGCTAGGGTGTCTGTGTTGTTAGGGTGCTTGACTGGTTGTAAGTGTGTTGCTAGGGTGTCTGTGTTGTTAGGGTGCTTGACTGGTTGTTAGTGTGTTGCTAGGGTGTCTGTGTTGTTAGGGTGCTTGACTGGTTGTTAGTGTGTTGCTAGGGTGTCTGTGTTGCTTGCTAGGCTGTCTGAGTGGCTGTTAGTGTGTTGTTAAGGTGCTTGACTGGTTGTTAGCGTGTTGTTAGGGTGCTTGACTGGTTGTTAGTGTGTCGCTGTGTGTTTGCTGATCATGTCTCTGTGATCTGGATGTTTTGGGGTTCTCCTTCACTGTGTGTCTGTGTGTTTTATCGCTCAGCAGATGAAAATCTCTCTCTGCTTGACATCAGTGTGTATCTGTGTTTTGTTGATCTGGAGTTATGAAGTTATCACTCAAGGTTTTCTGAGGCTGCCACTTTTTTCAATCTATATCGACTGACCGGCTCTTTCAGGCTTTTCATGTTGCATTTTGTAATTGTAGTGCAGGTCAGTGTGGAAAAATGAAAGCGGTGCTGCTCTTGGCTGATATCTGGATGTCAGTTTTTGTGTTTCTTTGAAATTTGCTCATTGAAAATGAAAATTGGTCTTGCAATGCAAATCATTTTAATAGTTGCATGATTTTCTTTCATGCAAAATCATGCAAAATTTAATGATTTCTTTTGATTTTGAGTGAAGTCTGACTGAGATTAACTGATACTCGTGTGTGTTTCAGTCTGTTCCAGCATTACTGTTATGCTCGTGGAGGGATGCGACACACATCATACACCTGCATCTGTGGAAGGTAAACACACCAGCAAACACAAACCATTAGAAAACGCACAAATCAGCCACGTGCAGAAAATAAATGTTCCGTTCAGGAGCGTGTGCGTGTGTGTATTACACATACATACATACATACATACATGCACAATAAATGCATTTCAGACGTGTTTTGGATTCAATCTTAAATACATAGTTCACTTAAAAAAGTTTGTTAACCTGCAAAAGTGTAAAACACACTATAACAGTGTCGTGCATGTGACGTGTGCATTATTTTCCAAGTGTTTTGCAATCATATATGGTTGTGTGTTATGAACAGACTCGAATTTAAATCCTTTTTTCACTGCCGACCTTAAATCTTTTTCATGCATATTCAAACCTGGCACATCCCCATCAGTTATACTACAAGATATTCAGTCAATAATAACCTACATTTCAGGTTTTGTCACAATTTGTGTAATTTCATATCTGAAAATCCAAATCCAAAGGGAGGCTCAGTATTAATGTGACCACTGTTGAACATAGAAGCATTGCAAAGCTTCACTGTAGAGCTAATGCATTTGTCTCTGTGACTGAGTTTTTTGGGTTGCATGTTAACATATACATTTCCATCAGTGGGAATAACTCCTCCGTCCTGCATTACGGACACGCCGCGGCTCCCAACGACAAAACCATCCAGGATGGAGACATGTGGTGAGATGTTTCTTGATTATTTCAGTCAGATTTGTTCTGTTTCAGTTGTTGGTTGACGCTGGTTTTTCAGTCAGTGTAGTGTTGTGTATTTCTCTCTTCAGTAGTTCAGGCTGCATCATCTCTTTATGAGCAGTCCCACACTGACCCCTGCTGGACAGGAACTAGTCGTGCACATGTTTGAGATATGAGGAGAAAATCATGCTGAATTATTTACATTTGCAGCTAATTTACTACAATCAGAGCATCTAATTTTATATTTACATCCAGGCTCCTCTATTTTATATTACAGTTTAAATAATAATAATTTACAATTTTTTTTAAACCAAAACAGGTCTCTGGAAGTTTTTTCGTAATTAAAAATGATTTCCATACAAAGAATAATTAAAGCAATACCTACATGTGCAGAATTTTACCAAAAATTGAGTATTACACTTTATTTTTTCCAATATTATGATTTTTTTCCCTGTGTTATACCTTTATTTTAAAGCATGCTTTCTATTTTTTTTCTTTGTATCCTATGAAAAAAAAAGTGTCATATCCTATACGTTGTAAAAATTGTATACAAGTAAATAAATAACAAATGTAAATGTTAATATTACAAGAATAGAATAGAGCAGGAATACTCAGTATTTGATGATGTCACCAAATCATAAAACTAAATCCAAACCGTAGAAGCGGCTTTAGATCTGAACTCAGGCTGTTTTGAAGAGAACGTTTCCCGTCAAACTCTTCTTTTCTTGTCTGATTGTGTTCCTGGCAGTCTGTTTGACATGGGCGGAGAGTATTACTGCTACTCCTCTGACATCACCTGCTCGTTCCCGGTCAACGGCAAGTTCACCGCAGACCAGAGAGCCATTTATGAAGCCGTGCTGAAGTCCTCCAGAGCCGTGATGGCCGCCATTAAACCAGGTACAAACACAGAGCCGGTTAAACCAAAACTGCTCTCAGACTACAGAGACAAAATAATAATGACATGTTCACTGTTTAGAGGAACTGTTTGGATTCTGTTTTGACACCAAACTTACTAGTTAACATTTTGAAAGAAGTCTTTTCTGCTCACCAAGGCTGCATGTATTTGATTAAATATGCAGTTAAGTTGTGAATTATTGCAATTTTAAATTAGTGTTTTCTATGAGAGTATATATTAAGATGTAATTTATTCTCATGAGCAATGCTGAATTTCCAGCATCATTTCAGTGTCCCTTCAGAAATAATTGTATATGCCGATTTACTGATCAAGAAACATTTCTGATTATTATCAATGTTAAAAACCGCTGTGCTGATTCATATTTTTGTGGGAACCCAGATATATTTAATTTTTCCGGATTATTTTATTAGTGTAATGTTCAAAAGAACAGCATTTGTTTGAAACCGAAATGGTCTAACATTATAAATGTCTTTACTGTCACTTTCGATCAATATGATGCATCCCAGCTGAATGAAATATGAATTTACTTTGAACAGTAGTGTATGTTGAGATTTGAGATGCATTATTTAAGAAAGCTCCTCCTGAAAGAACAAACAGACCCCGTCTCTGATTGAGCGCTGTGGAATGACCTCTGACCTCAATCTGATGACGGTCTCGGCTGATTGTTCACTGATGCTCAGGTGTGAAGTGGACAGACATGCATCGTCTGGCTGACCGGGTTCACCTGGAGGAGCTGGTGAAGATGGGGATCCTGAGTGGGAGCGTGGAGGAGATGCTGAAGGTTCACATGGGTGCTGTGTTCATGCCGCACGGTCTGGGTCACCTGCTGGGCATCGACGTCCACGACGTGGGAGGATATCCAGAGGTCAGTTCTGATCACAACAAAAGAGGAAGAGATTTACTCAAACAGCAATCTCCTGAAGTTCTTGTTTAATGTTGGAACCAAAGTCTTAAGCGATATGCATCATTTTATTATTACACTGAACAAAATTATAAATGCAGCACTTTTGTTTTTGTGAAAACAAAAATGTATTGTGGCCAGCCTAAGGCACACCTGTGCAATAATCATGCTGTCTAATCAGCATCTTGATATGACACACCTGTGAGGTGGATGGATTATCTCGTTCACTAACACAGATTTACACAGATTTGTGAACAATATTTGAGAGAAATAGGCCTTTTGTGTACATAGAAAAAGTCTTAGATCTTTGAGTTCAGTTCATGAAAAATGGGGCAAAAACAAAAGTGTTGTGTTTATAATTTTGTTCAGTATAGAAGTTAAGACACATCAGCTGATAATAATTGTGTCACTACATCACAATCTTAGAGGCCTGGTTGATTTTTATCAAAGATAAAAACTTAAAATGTATCCAATAAAGCTGAATTTGTATTTCCTCTCTTTATATTTTTGATATTAGGTGACAAATACAGGTTCATCTAAAAAAAATTGAATATCGTGATAAAGTTCTTTTTTTTTGGTAACTTATATCAAAAAGTGAAATTTTCATATATTCTAGATTCAAGCTCTAATCATCAAAATTAAAACATTTTTTTTAATGTTTTACTTTATATGTAATGCATCTAGAATATATGAAAGTTTCACTTTTTTTAATAAGTTACCAAAAAACGTTTTCACGATATTTACATTTTTTGAGATGCACCTGTATAATGTAACAAATAAACACCAAAATGTTATAAATTGAAACCACTCGTCAATGATTACTCGTTTCAAATAACAGGTCTTACACATATTGTATTAGATTTGACCCACATGTATGAAAATGTGTCACATAAAGCCATATACTGTACTTTACAGTAAATCTCAGTTTGATTGTTTATATCGTCTTCACATGGAAACTATATGTGACCCTCTCTGTGAAATCCAGGCTAAAGTCTCAGTGTAATTATGAGAAAACAAGCATCAAAGTTTGATTTCTACCAGTAATTTCACTATAATTTCAATCTTTGACATGACCTTACTCAGTCAATATGAAAGATATAAAGGTTACATTTTCACAGAATGTTCTTTACCATATGAAGGATGATTTTTTGTACAAAAAAAAACAACATCTCAAAAAAATGCCTTTAGCTGGGTTTTAACAGAGAGGGTCACATACTATTGTCCAGTTCTAAACTGCTAATATAAGACATGAAGATATTATAATAAATATTAATATTATACATTTCTGAAAAACTAAAGCCATGTTTATTTTGAAAAGCGCTATACAAATTGAATGTGTGTGTGCTAATATTGTAGAAAACAATCATTATATCAAACTCATTATGTTTTATAGTAATCAAACTTGTTTATTTCAAAAGATCGAGGGAAATATTTTCCTCATGAACTGACTTTGTAAAGCACATTTTTAATGCCAAAATCAAGCCAATTAAGATTATATCCAACATCCAACTACATTATATTACAATTTATTCAATTTGCAAAAAAAACCTTTTTTAATAATTAAACAAGCTTTTTTTGAACTGTTAAAATATTTTTTTATCAAATGACCTACATTTCAATGCAAAACATATGTTTGTCCCGCTGTGGTTTGTGCATCTCTATTGTAAAGTCTGATTAAAGCCAGTGTTCTCCTGGTGTGTAAGCTGACCCGCCGCAGCGGTTGAAGTGTGTGTGGTGTGTTTCAGGGCATCGAGCGCATTGACGAGCCGGGGCTGAAGAGTCTGCGGATGGGCCGTGTGGTGCAGGAGCGCATGGTCCTCACGGTGGAGCCGGGAATCTATTTCATCAACCACCTGCTGGATAAAGCGCTCAGCTCCCCGCCGCAGTGCGGCTTCATCAATAACGGCGTCCTGACGCGCTTCCGCGGCTTCGGCGGGGTCAGAACACAAACAAACCAGTTCTATTTTCCAGCAGATGCACTTGATGGAAATTTACAGATGCACATCAGAATTATTAGAAATAAACGAATTACTAGTGCTGTCACACGATTAATCGCATCCAAAAGAAACGTTTTACATAATATATGTTTGTGTACTGTATATATTTATTATGTATATATATATATAAATACACATACATGCATGTATATATTTTAGAAAAATATGTTGTTTACACATTAAATATATTTATTTACAATATTAATTATATGAATATAAATATAGACATGGAATATTTTCAAAAAATATATACTGCATGTGTATATTTATATATACATAATAAGTATACACAGAACACACACATATATTATGCAAAAAAATAAAAATTTGTATGCGATTAATCGTTTGACAGCACTACAATTACATATTTCATATTGCCTTATTTTCTAAAACACTGTCATTTTTACTGGTAATTTTGTTACCAGTTATAATATGCTATAATTTTTGCATAATTACATATAAATGATATGCATATAAAATACACTATATATTTTTTATTATATTACTTTATCAAAAGCACTAAAGTACCATTGTTTCAGATGTTGTAAATGTTTCAATATATAACATTAAATGCTGTAATTTATGTACAATTAAACATTATGAATTTGATAAATATATAATACACATAAAAAAACATTTTATTGATATATATACACACACATATATATATATACAGTATATAGTACCTATGGACCCCCTTTTGCCTTCAGAACTGCTTTAATTCTCCGTGGCACAGATTCAACAAGGTGTTGGAAACATTCCTCAGAGATTTTGGTCCATATTGACATGAATGAGTGTGAACTCATTGTGTCAAGAAACCAGTGTGAGAGGTGTTTTATCTTCATATCCTGCTAACTTTTTAACCAGAAAGCACTGTAGTCATTTGGACATTCAGCAACACTCAGGGAGGCCGTTGTTTCACGATGCTCAATTAGTACTAAGATGCCCAAAATGTGCCAAGAAAATATCCCCCCCACCATTACACCACCAGCAGCCTGAACCGTTGAGACAAGGCAGGATGATCCATGCTTTCATGTTCTTTACGCCAAATTCTGACCCAAACATCTGAATGTCGCAGCAGAAGTCGAGACTCATCAGACCAGGCAACGTTTTTCAATCTTCTATTGTCCAATTTTGTTGAGTCTTTGTGAATTGTATTCTCCGTGTGCTGTTCTTATCTGACCGGAGCGGCACCGGTGTGGTCTTCTGCTGCTGGAGCCCATCTGCTTCAGGGTTCGACGTGTTGTGTGTTCAGAGATGTATTCTGCAGATCTTGGTTGTAACGAGTGGTTATTTGAGTTACTGTTTCCTTTCTATCATCTCTAACCAGTCTGTCCATTCTCCTCTGACCTCTGACATCAACAAGGCATGTTCATCCACACAACTGCCGCTCGCTGGATATTTTCTCTTTTTCAGACCATTCTCTGTAAACCCTAGAGATGGTTGTGTGTGAAAATCCCAGTAGATCAGCAGTTTCTGAAATACTCAGACCAGCCGTCTGCACCAACAACCATTCCACGTTCAGTCACTTAAAATGATGTTTTATTAACAAGGTTCGGGAGGAGCACGATCAGATAATCAACCGATTTGGCACAGGTGCAACTCGTTTAGCTAACCATCCTAATGAGCACAACGCGTACTATATATAAATAGATACAGCCTGCCTACCTTCTGACAGTTTTCCGGCATCCCTCCTCCACCCCAACTCCTCACCCCTAATCTATTTCATCCCTCATCAGGGACGGGGGAGTTCTCTGGGTTCGGGCCATGTTCCGGGCTCGGAGCCCTCCCCCAGGACAGCAAGCCAAAATATGCTTACTATTGCTATCAGATTAATTGTAAGGGTGAACTCGTGAATCCCTTCTCTTCCCGTTCTGATCTCGATTTGAACTTCAAGTTCAAGTCTCTTCACCACATCTTGATGAGTTGATCTCTGTGTGTGTTTCAGTTGTTATAAATATCTTCTCTGAAAGTCTCTCTCTCTCTCTCTCTCTCTCTCTCTCTCTGTATTGATGATCGTGTCTGATGATCTCTCTCTCTCTCTCTCTCTCTCTCTCTCTCATCTCTCTCTCTCTCTCTCCTCTCTCTCTCTCTCTCTCTCTCTCTCTCTCTCTCTCTCCCCCCCTCTCTCTCTCTATCTCTCTCTCTCTCTCTCTCTCTCTCTCTCTCTCTCAGGTGCGTATCGAGGATGATATCGCAGTGACGGCTGACGGCGTGGAGCTGTTGACCTGTGTTCCTCGAACCGTGGAGGAAATCGAGGCCTTCATGGCGGATGAAACGTCCAAACCCTTCAGTCCCATCATCAGACAGAAACCCTGAAGAGATGATGATGACGACACTCCTTCAACACATCAGACGTAAACCTGTATCTCAGTAAATTCACTCTATAAAGGGAAATCAGTCACATGACAGCTGTTGTTTGACTTCTCTGATGTAAGTCAGCAAATTCAATTACAGGATCATTTATGCTTTCATGTAGCAGCCGTGTAACAGAGTTTGATATTATTAACAAAAGCATTTCTGAACTTTGTTTAGCCTAAATGTATTAATTTGCATTATATTCTGTACTCTTTTTGCAAGTTTGTAAGACAATGCAATGCTTATTTTTAATAAAGGTCTGATTTTTCTAGCATCATTTAGAGTCATGTGCAAATGAATATTTACTAATTCTGAAAATTGTCATTTAAGTCCCATATGATGTGTTTCTGTGACTGTCAAACTAAACTTGATGGAATAGCAGAAAGCAAAGATGAAAGATCCGGACACTCAATGTGACTGCAGGAATGAAGCGCTGTGTTGCAGCTTGGAGACCATCACCTTTTTGATTTTTAGTGTTAATATATGATTTCAAATATGTGACCCTGGAGCTCAAAACCAATCTTAAGTAGCACGGGTATATTTGTAGCAATAGCCAACAATACATTGTATGGGTCAAAATGATAGATTTTTTATTATGCCAAAAATCATTAGGATATTAAGTGAAGTTCATGCTACATGAAGATATTTTTTTTATTTCCTTCTGTAAATATATCATAAATTAATTTTTGATTAGTAATATGCATTGCTAAGAACTTCATTTGGACAACTTTAAAGGTGATTTTCTCAATATTTCGATTTCTTTTTGCACCCTGAGATTTCAAATAGTTATTTCAGACAAATATTGTCCAATCATAACAATATATCAATTGAAAGCCCATTCATTCAGCTTTCAGATGACGTATACATCTCAATGTAAAAAAAAGACCCTTATGGGTGGTTTTGTGGTCCAGGGTCACATATATGATCCTATTATTGTCAGTTTTAGTGCGGATTTGAAATGTTACTGAAGTAAGTACTGCAGTAGATACTGGCTGTTCTTGTTTGCATACTTAATGCTTATGTTCGAGGCTGTTACACACAAAGATTGCTGTTTAGTCATCTGAATTCAATTACATGAACTTATTTCCAGTAAATCACCCGATGCTTCATAGCAGTGTCGTTGAATCAGTTCACATCATTCATTGTGTTCACCTTCTTGATAATTATTGTTGAACTGGTTTAAAAATAACCATCACATTCTCACTGCTCGACTTACTATATCATGTCTTATAAATATAAAAAACACAAATATGATTTTTGCTTTCATAACTTGAATTATAGGGGCATATTAGTCTTCGTCGTGTAGTGAATTCTTTGTGTTGACGGTTGTTTTTGAGTGATGTATTGATAATGTTAGCTCGTATATCATTAGAACAATGTGTTATTAGCCTATCGTAGACAAAAGATAAAAATATCGAACACATCTGCTTCTAACTCTAGAATTCTACTTCTAATCCTCCTTCTATTTAGAATTCTAGTTCAGTCTCACGTGACGCACGTCATCATGTCGTGGTTTTGTTTCTTTAGATTGTTTCGGCTCTTCTTCTATTGAAACCTCAGCTCTTCTCTGAAATGAATCAGATGAAGTGTCATTTTTAATTAAGGGTGGACACTCGTATGTATGTTGTAGGTCTGGTTGTGTGAGATGTTGAACTCGTATGATTTTCATTCCTGAATGAATAATATTTGCAGAGCTGCATCTGAAACCAGAGGTCTGATATAGTCCATTCATTATCAAACCAGCTAAACCAGATTTGCACTGCTTCTGCGGGAGTGAAGAAGATAGAGACATATTTCTTTGTGTAATTATGGTCCAAAAAGACTATTCAGGGCAAACTGGTGACCATCAGGAAAACAGAAGCCCAGCTGATGAACAAGAACAAGACCAGACACATCACATATTATAACTGATCATTAATCACAGAAATGCAAAGAACATCAACTCAGGGTTTATGAAGGTATAGTGTGAAACT
>CM049873.1:33289368-33309368 GCA_027474115.1 Schizopygopsis malacanthus | reverse complement strand
ATGTTAGAGACATGACTGAAACAGAACAAAAGAGACACAGAGAGACACAGCTGAACGAACATCCAGATGTTCTCTTCAAAATTTATTGTGTTGGCCGTCTGCACATTCTGCTCTTCAGACCCACGGATGATGGCTGGTGGATAAAAAAACTTAAAGATGAATATGAAGGAATCTCTGCTCAGTGGACTTTCAAGCATGCTGTGAACCGGCCCATTCGACATGTGATGAATCTCTCCGGTGATCGGGATGAGCTGCAAAGATTCTGTGATGAGTTTCCAGCCAATCTGGAGGAGTCAAATGCCCATGTCCAGGAAACTACAGATCTGACGGCAAGAATAATAAATCTGACAGAAACAATAGAAGACGATAGAGCAACAATACAAGATCTGGAAGAAAGAATACGAGATCTCGAATTAGAGAACAGAAGACAAAGACAACAATGCCACAATTCAAGAAGTGCTTCTTAAACCCAAGGTACAACATTCAAAACAATCACATTCCTTCAAAACAGCAGATATTGTAGAAATGGCTCAAAATGTCATGAATGAATCATATTCCTATCACACACGTGAGTTAAGTGTGTTATCTGTTTGTTACTTCACATTAAACTCTCTCGAACAGTTTTGCTTAACTGAGCCCAAATGAAATATTGGTCATGGATTAAGAATATTAAGGAAACATGTTTTGACGCTGTGTTTGTTTTTTCTTCATTTCAGCTGTTTGTGGTGTGATAGTGTTGGATCCACCCAGGGGCGTTGCTAGGGTTGAGAGAGATAAGAGGCTTAGCCCCCCCACCACCACCATCAGTTATTTAAAAATACATTTATTTCATAGTAAATATATGTCAAATCCATTAACACATTTATTGATATATCAATTACTGATATAAAATTATAATTGAACTTTATTTGGAGTATGTCTTTATTGCACAATGCACATTTCCTAATATTATGCCTAACATGTGTTTTACTGTCACAGTTAATAAGGATTGTATGATCTCTGTATAATATTAGTCAGTTTAAATGCAAGATATGTAAAGTGTCCTGAAGTATACTTTAGCACAATCAAATATACTCTGAGTATATCTTTAGTTGGACTTCAGCACCACTTCTGCACAAGTAAAGTGCCTTAAGTACAAAACTAGTTGATCAGACTTTAATTATACCAGTTTAGTATGCCAACAGTACAATTGCAGGGTATTTTTTATTATGCACATAAATATGTAAATGTATCTGTAGAATACTTAGCACAAAATAGTATGTCCATATGTTGGAGCCTCACAAACCACATCTTTGGTGCTTTATCTGACATTAAAGTCGTTTATTTGTTTACATTGCATGTGGATTAATGACCAACTAGACCTGCACAACACTGTGCTAACCCTAATATAACTTTTGCCACGAATGAACAAAATGTAGGAAATATTGATGCTTATGTTCATGTGTGGCGTTGTGATTCATCATCTATCAACAGCTGTTCTGTTTAATATTTCCACAAATAATTACTCTATATGTAACAGCCTGAGTCTATGGGTGAGCAAAGTAACATAAACAGATAGAATAGAAATTTGAGATCATAAATATAGCAGTGGTTTATTGTTTTATCTCGTTCACACAGATGCCATATTTTCACCTGATGGGAGCAATTAAGACACAGACAGGGCTTAGATTTAGCCAGGATTAGGTCATAGATCAGTTAAGACATTTGAGTAACATTTATAAATGTGCCTTAGATTTAAAAAATAAAACACTACTGATGTGCATCTTTTAAGATCAGCCAGTGCAAGTTTCTTTCAGTTAAAACAGCTCAGGCATACATTTAATCTTGAAACCAGAGGGATATGTTTTGTATTTTTATGAAAATGATTCATGCACCTGATATTTTATACAGTATTATGTTTGTTTCATTCATTTGTTTGTCTATCTATTGTGCGTTATTGTCTCTATTTGATCTTTTTTGTTCTTCATACATCGCTAAGTTAACTGGATGTTGATGATTTCGCTTGATCTTGGATCATTTGGTTCTTCGAAGCTCATCCTGGACTTGTTGTACAGGTCAGTAAACCTGTAACCGGCTCTGGAGCAGCTTATTTCATGTAAACATTATTAGATTGCATCTTTTTAGGCAGAATTGATGCTTAAAATCTGTCCCGGCCGCCGCTACTTTATTACAAGAGTACCCTACTGGTCCAGGGACAATAAATTAAAATAAAATAATAATTTGAAAATGATGTTGTGTAGTCTGTAGTATAGACACAGCCAGTTTTACTCATTGAAATATTTATTAGTGATGAAATAATGACTTTATAATTGTATTGGAGTTCTACACATGCACACAGTTCATTTGAGTCGTGTATTAATTTGAGTGGAGATGCAGATAACTTGATCTTGACGCTTACGAAACTTTAATTAATACTGTCACATAACAAATCTGCTTCCAATATAACATTAAATGAATTGATAATTACAACATTGAAATAAAAATATAAAGCCTGTACAAATTCGTAAAAAGCTTACTAGAATTCGTGAATATAAATAATTGGGAATCAAATACATTAAAAACAGTGCATATTTTATTTTTATATTAAAGTGTATGTAGTTTTGTTTCCTTATAAAGGTTCAGAAATGTGTCATGTTTTTGGTCAGGTGTCTTTATTAATTAGGCTATGTGATCATTACTGATCGATACACCTGCACTTTTCTGGGGAACATTAGACAACTAATCCAGATATTTGAACCAAATATGACCCTGGAGCACAAAACCAGTCATAAGCAGCACAGGGATATTTGTAGAAACAGCCAACAATACATTGTGTGGGTCAAGATTATTGATTTTTATTTCATGCCAAAAATCATGATAATGATTATGGGATATTAAGATCATGTTCCATGAAGATATTTTTGTAAATTTCCTACCGTAAATATATAAAAACTTATTTTTTATTAGTAATATGCATTGCTAAGAATTTCATTTGGACAACTTTAAAGGCGATTTTCTTAATAAAAAAAATCTTTTTTATTTTGTACTCTCAGATTCCAGATTTTCAAATAGTTGTATCTCGGTCAAATATGATCCTATCCTAACAAACATACATCAATAGAAAGCTTATTTATTCAGCTTCCAGATGATGTATAAATCTCAATTTCAAAAAGTTGACACTTATGACTGGTTTTGTGGTCCTGGGTCACGATATGTATGCTTATGAATAGTAATAAGCTCAAAGACAGTGTCCAATCATCATGGACGAGTCAAGATGTCATTAATATTCATGAGCTGTGCCTCCGCCCACACAAACACTAAAGCGTGGTATCTCACGAGCTCACAGCTACACTGTTCAGTTGGTAAGTTCATTTATTTAATTTGTTAAAAAAAGACACGTTTAGTTTTAAACAGTGAAAATTCTCGAAACGTTGTTTATCGTGTCATCTGAAATGAGCTTCCATGTTATCAGCCGCGACAAACCGGATTCAGTCGTTGTTTGTTTGTGTTGATTGTCGTTTTTAATGTAGTATTTAGCTCTGTACGGCTGAACACGTTATGAAATGTTTAGTGTTTTCCCTCCAAAAACAAAGAATTATGGGACAGTGAAAGTGAGAAAGCTTTGTTTCCGTGTTGTGCTGCCCTCCGCGTGCACGCGCATGGCGTCATGTGTTGACATTGGTATGAGCAAATTAATTTATTTTATATTAATTCGATTTATTTTTATGTAGTTACTGCACCATTATGTGTATAAACATTGTGTTGAATTTGTTAAGAACATACTGATTTGTTTGACTTTTTTATTTTCAATTTAAAAATGCGAATAAAATAAAAAAGCGATACTTTCCAACCAAGTTACAACATCTAACTGTTAACGTTTAACAACGTTGGCTTCAACAGTTTTGGTCTTTAGCCCCCTTTTTTCCCTTTCAAATCGCAATTATACTTTACGTGATTATGACTTTCAGCCAGGGTTGGGCAAAGATGCATCAAAATGTATTTTTAAATAAAATACAAAATACAGTAATCTTAAGTGTATAAAAATAAACTACAAAATACAGCAGCCACACCATGTATCAAAATAAACTACTGTATTTTTGTATTTTAATTAAGTAAACAGTGTTTGATAGCAGCAGCTTTTCTCTACTCAGTTAACAGATCAAATATTCTCATATCCCTGTGACCTCCCAGATGAAGGTTAGTTTAAAGTAACTAACAGTTTAATGTTTAAGTCTGTGAATGACTCATAACTTGGTGTTTGGTAACGAAGGGACTACATTGCAACAGTCAGCAACACTAACTCCATGACAAACAAGTCACTCATAAGAAGACATCTGATGGACCCTGTCTTCATAGCAACTAATTAATCATAAATATGTGACCCTGGACCACAAAACCAGTCATAATGGTCAATCTTTGTTAAATTGAGATTTATACATCATGATATCTGAAAGCTGAATAAATACACTTTCCATTAATGTGTGGTTTGTTAGGATAGGACAATATTTGGGTGAAATACAACTATTTGAAAATCTGGAATCTGAGGGTGCCAAAAAAATTACAAAATTTGAAAATCACCTTTAAATTTGTCTAAATTAAGTCCTTAGCAACTCACATTGCTGATCAAAAATTAAATTTTGATATATTTACGGTAAGAAGTTAACAAAATATTTTCATGGAACATGATCTTTACTTAATATCCTTTTGGCATAAAAGAAAAATCAATAATTTTGACCCATACAATGTATTGTTGGCTACTGCTACAAATATGCTACTTATGACTGGTTTTGTGGTCCAGGGTCACATATATTATGTGTCAGGCAGTCATTTTCATGCATTGGTATACAAAACCAGGACCCTTCTAAAAGGCTACTTCAATTAGGGTACCATATTAAGCAATCGAATATTTATTTATCAATCATCGGACAACTTTGGAAGTTAAAAACAAACATTTTAGCATTTCAGCAATTATTAAATGATTAATACATTTTGATGTAGCCAGAAACGTAATCAGAAAGTAGCAACAGAACTTGTCAAGAAGTATTAACCCGACTCCAAACACTGAATCTACTGAGAGGCATAGAAATATAGAGGACACATACACATTAATAATGTAGTAACATATCTGGGCAAACTACTGAGTATGCACCAGTCGAGGAGATTGTGACTTGAGCTTCAAATAGAGAAGTCTCTTATGTTACTAAAGCTGCTTTGATTTGATAAACAGAAATTTACAGAAGATTAAATATCATTTCATTACAAAATAAAAATGTATATTTTAATATATTTAAAATGTAATGTATTCTCATGATCAAAGCTGTATTTTCAGCATCAGTCTTCAGTGTCACATGATCTTCAGAAATCATAATAATATGCTGATTTACAGCTCAATAATCATTTCTGATTATTATCAATGTTAAAAACAGTTGTGCTGCTTATTTGTGTGGAAAAAACGAAATGCAAAGTTCAAGGTCCTTTGAACAAAAATGTATTTCTGAAGATTTACATGAAGGTGAAAACAAATCTTCAGCGCTAAAGATTACAGCAATACTTAACACACACTTAAGAAGATCAAGGCACAAATCAGAGACTTGAGATGATTAACTGAATCTGCTGAACAATTAAGTGAAAATGCAATAATCAATAAGTCACCATCCGTGTGGGTGCGATTAACTGAGCAACAACACTAACAATGGATATAAACAGACATTTCACAAGAAATACAACATTTCTTGCCAGCAGTTAAATGTTTATTTAAGTTAATAAATGATTTGCTCAACAAGGTTTTAAAGCTGATGTTTCTTCACTGTGCTCCGTTATTTTACTGAAATTGCATAAAGCCCTACACATGGAGCCAAATAATAGATTACAAAACCTATGTGGAATGATTGTTTGTGTATAAAAATGCAGACCTGCCAAGCTGTACGCATTTTGCGTAACGGATACGCATTTGAGCTCAAAGTACGCTGGTACGGTTTGTTACTCAACTACGCAACATCCTGGTTACGCCTCTCTCCACTCGCTGTACTCAAATAAAGCAACAGAAAAAGAAGAGTTCGACCAATCAGAGGTTTTGCGTTTAAATAATTTCCATGTTTTATTTCTCTCCAAACCAGCTGTGTGTCTCTACGCGCTCCTCCCGCGTATAACGTGCGCACGCGAAACACCTTCCCTTAATGACCGTAATGAGAAGTGTTTCTAATCCTGCTGTCCAACAAAAGAGAGCAACATCCGTCGAATGTTAGAAATAACTTACTTTAGTGATCTTATCACAGAATGAGGCAGAAATACTGTATATATCCTCTACTGTAATACAGGTTATGTCGATTAGCGATGGATTAATATACTTCATTATTATGAAAATACCTGAGGCGGTTTTAAGAGTGTTTATTGGCTTAATATTTCATAATTCAAAGGCAAATCGATTCTATCTTCTTTTATTCGTTACAGTGATAGCTGGATGCTTTTGTCCATAATAATAGGATTTCTGGAGCGGCGTCAGTTCTTTTGCTTGTGTATGCATATATTATGTGGATTTTCTGCACGAGGGCGTCCTCTGGCGTCCAGTATGAATGAATATATTACATTTGATTATAGCACTAAATAAAGGCCAGTTCATTAAATAATACATCTCTCCTGTGTTTTTCTGCAGCATTTAGTTTTTTATTATTTAAATAGCATTTAAAATATGTGTGTGTGTGTGTGTGTGTGTGTGTGTGTGTGTGTGTGTGTGTGTGTGTGTCAGTGTGTGTGTGTGTGTGTGTGTGTGTGTGTGTGTGTATTTTAGGAATATCCCCCCCCACCACCACACACACAGCAATCTTTACAGAAGGTCCCATAAGAAAGAATAACATTGGTTTGGATATTATTCTTGTGTAAATGTGAGTGAATTGTGACATTGCAAAGCATTTTTTTTATCTGCTGTTTTCTTGAAAGAAATGACATAATGTAGAGACCTCGAGTCAAACTGTTTTTTTTACAATGAAAAGACAAAAGTCTCATTTGTAGTACTGTATATGTGAGCTGACATTTTACAAACCTACTGCGGTGCTGTTCGTTCCTTATTCTTTCATTTATTTTGATCTACAATTGTAAACCTCTCCGTCCAGTTAGCTTGTGTCACTATTATAGTGATCTGGCAACAACATTTACTGTATTTTTTTGATATTTCGGTCAAATTCAGTTTAAAGCTATGCAAGACTCCCACAGGATCACATTAGACTTGTCTGATAAATGACGAACATCATCCGTTGTGTATTTCTGTCTTTCAGACTGATGTTTGTGCTCCTCATAAGGATGGATTTTATCTGTATTGTCTCAAGCATCATTCTAACCCTGACCTTCCCAGTGCATTGTGGGAAAATCCTGGTGTTTCCTCACGAAGGCAGTCACTGGGTTAACATGAACGTTTTGATCCAGGAGCTTCACTCCAGGGGGCATCAGATCACGGTGATTCGGGCCCTCGACAGCTGGTACATCTCAGAAGCATCGCCGCACTACGTCTCAATGACCGTCCCGGCTTTACTGGGTGGAGACGATGAGTTTTACAGCAGTTTCGTTTCTAGACAGCTCCAGATCCGACGGCAGCGGCAATCGGCATGGACCAGATTCAGATTGGACATGGAGCTCAAGGATAAGTTTTCCGAAATGCACAGAAAGATTTGTGAAATGGTGATCTATATTATCGAGAAAGATCCTGCGCTGTTGGAACAAATCAAACAGGCCAACTTTGACTTGATGTTGACCGATCCAGCAAACGGAGGAGGTGTTGTTCTCGCACACTATCTGAATTTACCTCTCGTTTTTAACGTCCGATGGACCGTGCATGGAGAAGCACATTTTGCGATAGCACCGTCTCCTCTGTCTTACGTTCCCTTCCCGCTTTCTCAGTTGACCGATAACATGACTTTTCTTCAGCGAACGTATAATGTGTTGTTTTACACTTTTCGGCTTTTCCTTTACAAGCGCATCGTTGGTCCTCATTACAGCGCTTTGTGCGACCGATATTTTGGTCCTGATTTGCACTATTTTGAATTATTCCAAGCAGCTGATATTTGGCTCATGAGGGTGGATTTTGTTTTTGAATTTCCTCGCCCGACTATGCCAAATGTCATTTACGTTGGCGGTTTCCAATGCAAACCTGCAAAAGAGCTTCCGAGGGATCTGGAGGACTTTGTGCAAAGCTCTGGAGAGCACGGTGTTATTATTATGTCTCTAGGAACGTTAGTCGGCCAACTTCCTCTTGACATAGCTGATGAAATAGCAGCTGCGTTTGCTCAGCTTCCCCAAAAAGTGATTTGGAGATACACAGGAGCGCGGCCGTCGACTTTGGGCAACAACACTTTACTGGTTAACTGGTTACCGCAGAATGATCTCTTAGGACATGCGAAGACCCAGGTTTTTGTGTCTCATGGAGGAACTAATGGTATTTTTGAAGCCATTTATCATGGCGTTCCTATAGTCGGATTACCGCTTGTTTTCGATCAGGATGATAACCTTTCAAAAATGAGACACAGAGGTGTGGCTAAAGTTGTGGACATTGCCAACATAGATAGACATATATTTAAAGATGCCTTACAAGAAGTGCTTACAGAGTCGTCCTACGGGAAGAACATGCAGAAACTGTCCGGTCTGCATAGAGACGCAGCAGTACATCCGTTAGAGAGCGCCCTCTTCTGGATTGAGTTCGTCATGAGACACCGAGGAGCTGCTCACCTGCGCACTGACTCTTATAAAATGCCCTGGTACTCGTACTACAGTGTTGATGTTGTAGTGTTTTTAGGGTTGATTGTCTCTTGTTTAGTTTATATTGTATTTAAAGTGATCAGATGTTTATGTTGTAGGTTATGTGCAAAAAGAAAACGAGACAAACAAGATTAAAGGGGACATCGGATGCTCATTTTGCATCATGCAGAGTTTAGCTCTAACCCTAATCAAACACACCCGAGTCTTCAAGATCATTAGAAAATCACAGGGAGGTGAATTTAATCAGGGTTGCAGCAGATCGGCCCTCCAGGGAAAGATTTGAGGAACCCTGCTTTAGGCTCTTTATGAAATTTATTTCAGTTCATGAAATTAAAATCGTGTAAAACAAACAACACCCTTTTTTACCATGTTTTGGTGCATGACTCATTAATGCTAATGAGTTCTTATAATTATTATTATAATTTGCATTGTAGTATAGTATATAATAATGCAATGCTAATCAACATAGCCTTTATCACTGCTGAGAATACAATGAAATATGCTGCGTGCCTTATTCTGTGTAAGAAGCCACATCATCTCAGAAGGATTTATTTCAAACACTCGACTGATGTTTGGAGTAAAAACATGTTATTAAATGTGGTATTTTCAGATGGAGCATGTACTACACAGCTGTAGTTCACTGATAAGCTAGAGTTTGATACACGAGGTGGCCGAGGCTAATTCAGGGGTCAATAGACCATGACAGAGAATCAGTGTAGATCTCCAACCTGGCATACAAAACATGAATAAATCCTACGATTGCTGATTACTTCACATTACGTCACACTGTAAGTCGATTGAAACGTATTTCTCTTACTTCTATCGCCTCATTAACCAGTGGTTGGGAGTGATAATTATTCCGGAATAATTAACAAGCCAGTGATTAACATACCAGTCAAAAGTTTTGAACAGTAAGATTTGTAATGTTTTTTAAATACTCTTCTGTTCACCAAGCCCACATTTGATCCAAAATACAGCAAAAGCAGTAATATTGTGAAATATTTTACTATTTAAAATAACTGCATGCTTTCTATTTGAATATCTGTTAAAATGTAATTTTATTCCTGTGATTTCAAAGCTGAATTTTTAGAATTATTAATCATATGATTATATATTTTAGTCATATGATCCTTCAGAAATTATTCTAATATTCTGATTTGCTCCCTGAAAGAAATAAAATTTATTTTTTTCAGGTTTCTTTGAGGAATAAAGTTCAGAAGAAAAGCATTTATCTGAAATATAAATATTTTGTAACATTATAAATGTCTTTATCACCAATTTAAGAGCATCCTTGCTAAATAAAATAATTAAATTTATTTCACTAAGAAAAAATAATAAAATAAATACTATCCTGACTCCAAGCTTTTGAATGGATAGTGTATAATGTTACAAAAGCTTTTAATTTCAGATAAATGCTGATCTTTGGATATTTCTGGATATTGGATCTGGAAATTTCTTTGGATATCCTGAAAAAAACTGTACTCAGCTGTTTTAAATATTGTTAATAATAATGTTTCTTAAGCAGCATATCATTATGATTTCTGAAGACTGGAGTAATGATGCTGAAAATATAGATTTGATCACAGAAATACATTTCATTTTAAAATATATTCAAATTGAATATTCAAAATATACCCAAAAATAAAGCAGATATTTTAAATAGAGTAAAAACATTTCTTAATATCACTGAACGTGTGACTATATCGTTGTGCGGCTTTTTGTATTAAACGCTGCTTCATCTGAAAGCACATGATGGAGATTTATTACTGATTACAGAACCAGCGATACTGACAAAATGCGTATGAAGAAAACCGTGTAGCATATTTTTACTGATTATGAGCATATAGATATTTCCATGTGAATTTTAATTAAATGTTGAATCTTAAAGTAAACATGAACCCATTTAATGTGCTTATTTAACATAATGTACTTCTGATAGAAACACAATATTTAACGTAGACTTCCAGACCTGTTCTGTTGGTTGATGTTATACAGTATTTGAACATTAGTCAGAGCATTTCTTCAGAATAACACGCACAGATGAATCATTCACATTAAGACCAGTCAAAGTAAATAGACCATTTCATTTTGACTTTAAGATTGAAATGATTTCTTCCAGTATTGTCCCTTCCAGAAAGCATTAGCACATCATTAGAGCGTGTCCCGTCTGTAATTACGCTGATGTATTACAGTGACCTGCGGGTCTCTGGTTTAATAGAGGTGATGCTCAGCCTACTTCTGCTGCGGTTACTGTCTGTAATGACAAAAAGAGCTTTACTGTCTAACAGCGTTTAATCACCGCACGTGTCTTCAGAGCAATTACAGCTAACCGCTTTAAAATGTGACATAAGTCTGCTTGACAGTCAAGTAAAGAGTGGTTTTGCACACATATGTTTTATTTGTTTTGTACAGTTAACACTCCTGATACAACAGATAATGTCTACAGACAGTCTAGTGTAAAGTTCAAATACAGGAAATACTGTAGTATAAAAATAAAATAACTTTTCCTTTTGAAACAGTCCAGAATCCTTCCGGCCAATCCCTTTCAGAAAGATAGTCAAACAAACACTTTGTGAGGGCTTATTATCTTGATGGTGGTTATAACTGCATGATGTGAGCTGAGCTGATAATTATGGAAGGAATAAAGTTCTGAGTTAATATCTAAAAGATGATTGCAAGTTTTTCATCTCACAATGTGGAACTTTTTTCTTGCAATTCAGAGTTTACATTCTGCAGTGTCCCCCCCCACACACCCACCCACCCACACACACACACACACACACACACACACACACACACACACACACACACACACACACACACACATGTTGGTTTTTATGGTTTACGGGGACTTTCCATAGGCGTAATGGTTTTTATACTGTACAAGCTGTATGTGCTATTGCCCTACACCTACCCTACACCTAAACTTAGCCCTCACAGGAGACGGTGCATTTCTACTTTCCCTCAAAAAAACTCACTCTATGATTTATAAGCGTTTTAAATTATGGGGACACTGAAAATGTCCTCATAAATCACCTTCTCCTTGTAATACCTGTAATACCCATGTCATTATACAAATTTGTGTCCTCATAAACCACATAAACACACACACACACCTTTTAAGGTTATCTCACACATCAGAATTTTTTTTCTTCGTCTCACAATTCAGATTTTTTTTTCCTCTCTAAGTTCTGAGAAGGCAGAAGTACGTGATATTAACTCTGAATTTTGACCTTTTTCTTCTCAATTACACATTTCTCTCTCAATTCAGAGAAAAAAGATAGTATTGTGAGATGAAAAATGTGCAGTGACCTTTTTTCATTTTCAATCTCATGGTGGAAATAAGCTTCCATAGAAAAAGAGCTGATGAAGGTATCTGCATCTGACTGGGAGACGGCAAAGTAGAAAGTCCTTCAATATTCTTGATTGTAGTCCTTTGATAATATCTTTTGCATTTTATGTTTCATTCCTGAATCCTTACACAAACATTGCAACTGTTTTGTTGTGCTGGTGTATGAATTATGATTGTAAAATGACCCGTTTTCAAGTTACTACTACTTCCTAAAACGCATGTTAATGTGAGGCAGTTGTAAAACAGGCACTTAATAACAGTAATAATCATGTCAGTCAATCACAACACTGTCAGCTGCGGTTCTGTATGAACTTCAATTAGACGGAGCGTAAATATCATCTGTGGGAAAGGATCATTATTCATGGTGATAATCATCAGTCTGACTAGTGGAACCTGTCATTCATGTGCAAATCTTAACACTTTACATTACAGTGCTCATATTACACAGAATAAAAAGTGCAAGACTTGCATTTGGGCCACCTCAGCGTCACCTTTGAAAGTACAATTTTGCACTTGTTTTAATGTTTTATATGTAAATATAATGACTTGCGACAGCATTAACCAAATGTATTTTCAGGTTGCTCCATAACATCTCAGTTGACAGCGTCTGTGATATGTTGCAAACAACACAATTTTAGTTTTATAGTATTTTATTGTATATTTACATTTATTTAGATTTTAATTAAAAACGTTTTAGTATATATTTTTTATACATTTAAAATGTTTAGAATATATAATTTTTAATACTCTATGGTTCATTATTTTTATATATTTAAAAAATTTTGAATATAGATTTTTTTTTTGCTTACCGTACTTCTCAATATAATTTTTTTTTTTTCTAAAATACTATTGTAAAAAGGCTATATTATTTATTCTGTATGAAAATAAGTATCCGATGAGTTGTAGCATTTACATGATCATAAGAGAAAGTGAATTGTATATAACTTTACACAGACAAGTTTAGTAAGCGGTTTTATTAGTGTAAATAAATAGGTTAATTGATCACAAATGCTGTCAATAGAGTTTAACTTAACCTGAAATAATCCTATAAAGTGTGTTTGTCCCAAAAATCAGCCTTTATGATATAATTGACCCGCCTTCTTGCTGATCTAAAGCTGTATGACTATTTCTGGCTTGAGGATAATTATGCTGTTTGCTGTATTCCATGCAATTATAGATTTCAAATGATTTCAAGCAAAAGCACCAAAAAGCGGTCCAAACTTTGTTTGAGGAATAGACTGAAATCATTACTCGCTGACAATGTTCCCCTTCTGTTACCGTTTGTGGAGAAAGTTTCAGTCCACATTCATTCAGTTGCAGTGATAAGAGCGACCAGCGCCGGCTTCAGAATCGGTCCTTCATCATACACGAGGACGAGTAGATGAGGACTGAATCTCTCCCTGGAAGCACATGTTACTCACTGCAGTAATACGTGAACACTGCTGTAAAGAGATATCAGCTGGAGCTGTAGAGCGTCATCTCTGCTACATTGACTTCTTGAGTCTCCAGCTCCTGCTTGCAGCTTTCTCTGATCACATACACGACCAGTCCGATGCAGATAAAGATGAGCAGCACTATGCCGATCACCTGTTAATGACAGATAAACAGTGCACATCTGGAACGGGTAACATGGAACCAGTTATTTAATAGAAATATCCATGACACAGAACATGTCTTTAATGTCACCCATTAAAAAAAAATCTATACATGTAATACATTATATAAATTATACATGTTTTAATGCGCTGTAATACAATGTTGTTATACATTTAAAACAAATGCTTCATTGTCATAATGTCTCAATGCAAATATATAGAAGATATTGTTTACATTTCCTACCGTAAATATGTCAACTTAATTTTTGATTAGTAATAAGCTTTGCTAAGAACTTCATTTGGACAACTTTAAAAACGATTTTCTTAATATTTAGATTTTTTTTGTTGCACTCTCAGATTCCAGATATTCAATTAGTTGTATCTCGGCCAAATATTTATTCAGCTTTCATATGATGTATAAAACTCAGTTTAAAAAAAAATACCCTTCTGACTGGTTTTGTGATCCAGTGTCACAAATGTTTACACTGACAGCATCAACGTTCTATGTATGTTCTCAACATTCCACAAATGTATCACTGTATCTGTGAAGATCTAAACATGTTTGATTCATCTGCAGTGTTCTAAAAGGTCTACTGATGCGCAAGGACACAAAAAGAGCAGCGGATCTCACCTGAGACTCCACAAACAGTCGCTGTGAGCGCAGCATGAGTTCCTGAGGAGTGACGCTCTCCTCTTGAATGGGTTCGCACCATTTCTGCGGAGCGGCTTTGTCCACGATCACGAACCGGCCGTGCCAGTCTGTCATCGCGCAGGCCAAATACTGACCGTCCAGGAAGAGCAGGATCAGCCAGACCACGGCGGGAACGAAGCTGGACAGGGACACGGTCCTCCTGCACCAGGTGTCACACCTGCATCCCTGAATGATCATCATGAGCGCGAAGGCCATGATGGCGGGAATGATGAAGAAAGCGGAGGAAAACAGCCCGTTCCAGGCCGGATTGCACGGACACTCAAACTCCAGCTCCACCAGCTTCTCCAGTCCCATCAGGATGAAGCCGAAGGCCACGTTGGACACCAGAGGACTGTTGCTCAGCTCATTCTTCAGTCTCGTAAGCCATTGTTGTCGACTTCCCATACTAACAACACCTGAAAGTCAGAGGAGAGCTGGCCAAATTCCTCCCACACATTTGCAGAAGGTCACTGATGCGAGACGAATTGATCCCGGGGCAAGTTTCCCCCCTCCTGACCTTTACGTTCCCATTGGCTCGGAGCAAAGGTGGGCGTGTCGTTCCTCAGCTCTGGGCTGCGGATCATTGGCTCGCGGCGGGAGGCAGGTGTGGCTTCAGTTTTAAATGTTTCTTTCATTGATGTGCTTGAGTAAAGTAGAGGGAAAATCGGCGTGACTGCAGATCTCAACGTGCTGTGTCATCAGAATCTTTCTAAACTCCTAAGCATTGTTCAGGGTGGCCTTTACTCCTGGGAGCGTTTAAAAAAAAACATCATTAGACATGCAAGCACGAGCAGGCAAAGGTTTTTGGATGCAACGTGTTCCTTGTGAACCTAAAAGCATACATCTAAATATCTGAAGGTGTCTGAAATGAGTTTAGTAGACAAATGAGTTTCATTCCTCTTTTATTTAATTGGATGTAGTGGATGGTGAAGCAAAAGCACCATCAGATGTGCAGCATGTCTGTTCCTCCCTCAGTAGTGTTCAAAAACATCCCAGAATGCACCTCATGAACATTATTTAAAAATAATAAACAAAGAGTAGGCATGTTCATTTTTATGCATTAAGATATTAATTGTAAGTACAACAGTTATTCAACTTGATAATTAAAAGCGGATCATAAAACAAATGTATTTGATGTCTGTGTGATTTATTTAATACCACAGTATTTTTATGCCATAATGAATAATGTTAGAGGACCATAAACAAGCAAATAATTATTACTCGGCAAAACAGATTTAATGTATGCTCCTTATGACCTTAAAACTTTCTGCTTAAATCCTTAGATCAACAAAAAGTAAGTGTGCTTGCATTTTAATAGCTTTCATTGTTTAAATAATGAAGAGGAAGAATCTCAAACCTTTTCACTTGTATTGTATCATTTTTTTAAATAAATAGAACATTTAATGACCTTGATAATCAAAAGCAGATCATAAAATGTGTTTGATATCACAATATTTAATGCCACAATACTTTGTTTCATCAAACTGAATAGTTCCAGATGAAGTAAGTAATGCACACACAGTAAGAGAACTGCATGCAGCAGATGGCGCTGTGTGGATGTGAGGTCATGACTGTCTCGTGTCTGTGTGTGGATGTGAGGTCAGTGACTGTCTCGTGTCTGTGTGTGTGTGGATGTGAGGTCATGACTGTCTCGTGTCTGTGTCAGATGTGAGGTCATGACTGTCTCGTGTGTGTGGATGTGAGGTCATGACTGTCTCGTGTCTGTGTGTGATGTGTGTGTCGTGTCTCGTGGATGTGAGGTCATGACGTCTCGTCTGTGTGTGGATGTGAGGTCATGACTGTCTCGTGTCTGTGTGTGGGATGTGATGGCTGTCTGTCTCTGTCTGTGATGTGAGGTCAACTGTCTCGTGTCTGTGTGGATGTGAGGTCATGACTGTCTCGTGTCTGTGGATGTGAGGTCATGAGTGTCTGGTGTTTGATGTGAGGTCATGACTGTCTCGTGTCTGTGTGTGGATGTGAGGTCATGACTGTCTCGTGTCTGTGTGTGGATGTGAGGTCATGACTGTCTCGTGTCTGTGTGTGGATGTGAGGTGCGTGACTGTCTGTGTCTGTGTGTGGATGTGAGGTCACTGTGATCAGACGCGTGTCTGTGTGGATGTGAGTCATGATGTGTTTCGTGTCTTGTGAACGAGTACTGTCTCGTGTCTGTTGTGGAGAAGGTCATGACTGTCTCGTGTCTGTGTGACAGACTGTGATGTGAGAGTCATGACTGTCTCGTGTCTGTGTGGACTGTGAGGTCATGACTGATCACTTTCGTGTCTTTTGTGGGATGTGAGTAGTCATGACTGTCTCGTGTCTGTTTGTGGATGGTATGACTGGTATATCTCGTGTCTGTTTGAGGATGTGAGGTCATGACTGTCTCGTGTCTGTGTGTGGATGTGAGGTCATGACTGTCTCGTGTCTGTGTGTGTGTGTGTGTCATGTCTGTGTGTGTGTGTGTGTGTGAGGTCATGACTGTCTCGTGTGTGTGTGTGTGTGTGTGTGACTGTCTGTGTCTGTGTGTGTCTCGTGATGTGGGTGTGTGTGTCTCGTGTCTGTGTGTGTGATGTGAGGTCATGTGTCTGTGTCTGTGTGTGTATGTGAATCATGTGTCTCGTGTCTGTGTGTGGATGTGAGGTCATGACTGTCGTGTCGTGTGTGGATGTGAGGTCATGACTGTGTGTGCTGTGTGAGGTCATGACTGTCTCGTGTCTGTGTGTGGATGTGAGGTCATGACTGTGTGTGTGTGTGTGTGTGTGTGTCATGTCATACTGTCTCGTGTCTGTGTGTGGATGTGAGGTCATGATGTCTCGTGTCTGTGTGTGGATGTGAGGTCATGACTGTCTCGTGTCTGTGTGTGGATGTGAGGTCATGACTGTCTCGTGTCTGTGTGTGGATGTGAGGTCATGACTGTCTCGTGTCTGTTTGTGGATGTGAGGTCATGACTGTCTGTGGATGTGAGGTCTGATGTCTGTGTGGATGTGAGGTCACTGACTGTCTCGTGTCTGATGTGTGTGGATGTGAGGTCACTGACTGTCTCGTGTCTGTTGTGGATGTGAGGTCATAGAGTGTCTCGTGTCTGTGTGTGGATGTGAGGTCATGACTGTCTCGTGTCTGTGTGTTGATGTGAGGTCATGAGTGTGGTCATGGTGGGAGGTCACTGACTGTCTCGTGTCTGTGTGTGGATGTCATGACATGACTGTGTTCTGTTTGAGGTGTCTCGTGTCTGTGTGTGAGGATGTGAGGTCTCGTGTCTGTGTGTGGATGTGAGGTCATGACTGTCTCGTGTCTGTTGTGGATGTGAGGTCATGACTGTCTCGTGTCTGTGTGTGGATGTGAGGTCATGACTGTCTCGTGTCTGTGTGTGGATGTGAGGTCAGGACTGTCTCGTGTCTGTGTGTGGATGTGAGGTCATGAGTGTCTCGTGTCTGTTTGTGGATGTGAGGTCATGACTGTCTCGTGTCTGTTCATCCCGAGCTCAAGCTGTGTGGATAACATGCAGAACATCTCCAGTGCCCTAGATACATATCCCGTGGAGCCCCTGAGACATTAACAAAAAACATGTTTAAACCCTGCTTTTAACCATGCTTACTGCCATCAATATTTTTGAAGTAGTACTTAATTTGGAGCAGCATGTAAAGAGCATTGTACATGAATATGGTAATCATTCATGGTATAGGAGATCGGGGCTAGTTGTCACAGACGCTATATCTCAGGAAAGGTTTTATACAGCAGTGCTTCTGTTAGTTTCAAACATCAGCCTACCTTTTTTTTTTTTTTTGGAAGTTGTGTATAAAGATTTTCGCAGTATGTTTTATGGCAAAAAAACATTTAGACGTTCTACTTCAAAAGTTCACATTAGGTAAATTTTTTACTTGCAGTTTCTTTGTAATTATCTGTACGATTTATTAGCAGTTTTTGAGAGAATGTTTCAAAAGTATTTTTTTTCAGTTAAGTTCTAAACCAAATTAATCAAGGATTTATTTTTTGTAAATTATGTCATTTAAACTAAAATTCAAATATCATATTTTTGTAATCGTTGAGTGACACAAAACCACAAATGACATTAATACAAGAGTCTATATACTATATAGTATAAAAGTAGACTTTAACTGTTTCAGGACAAAGTATTTCTGTAGCTATAAATCAGCTTGAGGCAAGTTGCCACGTTCTTTAATACGTTTTAAAAATGGTAATTGTATAGAATTTGTTCATTAAAAGTTATATTAAATTGTATAAAAAACGACAGATATTTTTGTAGTAAGTTATTTTGTGCATTTTTGGTGTCGTTAATTCTCCGCTTTCAAAAATGCGCATATTTCTACAGAACAATTCGATTTTGATTTCGACAATATGCCCCAATTTGATTATAACAAGTTAATTCCTGTTTAAAGTTTCTTTACTATTACTTGGATAGCAGAAGTAACCTACAGGAACCGGAGGTCAAAATGTCTCCCTTTAGGCATTACATGTAGCCTACATTTAGTCATTTAGCAGAAGCGACTTACAAACGAGGACAACAGATGCAATCAAAACCAACAAGAAGAGCAATATATGCACGTGTTACAACACGTCTCAGTTAGCCTAACGCAGTACACGCAAGGTCGTTTAATTATATAATGGATACAAATAAATCAAATAGATAGAATAGCGAAAGCTAGTGTTTTTAATAGAAAACAAGCAGGTTAGAAAACAAATAGAGTGCAAGTCTTAAAGGTCATGTTTTAGATGAAATGTTTAAAATAGATAAAATGATTAGAATAGAGAGTGCTAGATATTTAGTCATCTCAATATAAACACGCTGAAAATATGCTTTTATATCACTTTGTTTTGCTGTGGAGTAAAGTTACTTTTTATGCTTGGATTCTATTGAGTCGCATGCGCGGTCTCTGCGCAGAACTGACGCGCTAAAGGCCCCCGCGGTAGCGCGCGCGCGCCGACAGCTGATGATGCGCGCGAATGAGACGCGGGGTGCGCGCACTGACAGCTGAAGGTTTTCCGCGATGACGGACACTCCGATGGCCCATCATCCTCATCATCATCTCCAGCAGCATCAGCATCCCTGAGCTCCGGACAGCATCATCCGCATCCGTCCTCCATGCAGCAGAGCCGCCGCGCAGCGCCTGTCGCGTTTCTCGCCGCTCCTCCTTCGCCATCCTCTGCGTCTGAAGCCGCTCCGCGTCCATCACCTGCTCGCCGTGTCCCGTCTCCATCCTCCCGCAGGATGCCGTCCTACACCGGGATGCTCGCGCTGCTCCTCGCGGTGCTCCCATGTGTATCATCTCAGAACGGTAAGAGCGCGCTCGTCTGGGATCTGTGTGTAATCTGCTTTAGAGGTCGATGCCATCTTTATGATGACAGGCACCCCGCTGCATTACAGTCAGGCTGGTTTGTGGAGGCTAGAGACGAGATTCGCGCGCGGCACAAGTGGGAACGTTTGCACAAAATCAGGGCTTATTTTAATAGCATATGCCTACACGAGGAGTGTTTTCCTTCTGCTCATCATATTCTCCAGAGTCGTTCTTCGTGTTGTTTACGCTCACCCTTCTGACATTCACATCTTCGCACCTGCGATGAGAGATCTCGTGACTGAGGAGAAGCCGAAGCCTTATGTAATATCCTGATGTTGAAAGTTACT
>CM049873.1:33234368-33284368 GCA_027474115.1 Schizopygopsis malacanthus | reverse complement strand
TTTTTAGATAAATTATGTATGAATTTAAAATGTCTTTATAGGTATTTTCTTTAGTTTTAATAAATTGTATTTATTTTAGTAACGTTACTTCAACATACTACATGGAAATGAAATAACATAAATATATATATATATTTGGGTGTTAGGCTTAGTGTCATGTTAGAATAATTTTTATACTCATACCTTTTGTTGTTTTAATATTTTGAAATGTTTTTAGCTTTATTTTTTGTTTTCATTTAAATGTTTAGTTTTGAAATGTTGTATGCATTTGTCATTTTATTAATTTTTCAATTTTATTAAATGTGTGTATATAGTATTTATAGACTATTAACTTATAGTTTTAGTTACTTTTTCTTATTTGTAAGTCGCTTTGGATAAAAGCGTCTGCTAAATGACTAAAAAGTAAAGTAAAAGTAAAATAAAACTAAAAAAATATATATATATATATATATATATACATACATACATATATGTATGTGTGTGTGTGTGTGTGTGTGTCTGTTTAATATAAAATAAACATTAACCAAGACATGATCATTATGTCTGGTGTACTTCCCACATCTCATGAATATTCAGAGTCATGGCCATTGTTTGTTGTGTATATATACAGTCATCTTTTGAAATCACATGACACGTTGATCTGTGTATGAAAGCGGGCACATGTTGTTATTTGCGATGGCAAGCATTAACTCAGAGCGCTGGTTGAGATTTACCACGAATGGATGAAACACCTGCGCGAACCGTTAAGAGTTTCTACCGCAGAAAATAATGACTCATTCTTACCATCTGTGATAGTTACTCCGTATGCACGTTATTAGAAAGAAGATGAAGAAATCACAGCCTGTCGTGGAAGAGAAAAAGATTCGACATGCACTGCTTCATGACTCTAAAATCATGATATGAATGCACCGCGGGATCACTGATTATTGTTTATTACAGTAGACAGATTGATAGACAGACTCGTGATCCATTCCACCTACTCAACACTCTGTGTGTGTATATGTGTGTGTGTGTGTGTGTGTGTGTGTATGTGTGTCTCTCTCTCTGAAAAATATAAATGTGTGTGTGCTGTGAGTGTGCGTGTGTGTGTGTTGTAGTGTGTGTGTGTGTGTGTGTGTGTGTGTGTGTCTGTATCGTGTGTGTGTGTGTGTGTGTGTGTGTGTGTGTGTGTGTGTGTGTGTGTGTGTGTGTGGAAACATATGGCAGCGGTAGCTGGTGTTTTTAGGTCTGCGTGGTGTTTTATTGTCCTCCAGGGAACCGTAATTCCCACCAGAGGTGAAAAACCCGTTAACACACTCAAGCTGCCAGATCTCACCGTTAAACACCTTTAAGTTGGCACGAGCTGCTGTTAATAAAAGCATCTATTGTAGCAGGACATGTGAGAATATTAGAGTATCATGTAATGATTTCAGAATTACCAGCAATGCAATATTTAACACTTTATTGAAATTGAATAATATTTAAAGGAATAGTTCACCCAAAAAAAAAATAATAGTTCTCACTCTCAGGCCATCCAAGATGTAGATGAGTTTGTTTCTTCATCAGATTTGGAGAAATGTAGCATTACATCACTTTCTCAGCAATGGATCCTCTGCAGTGAATGGGTGCCGTCAGAATGAGAGTCCAAACAGCTGATAAAAACATCACAATAATCCACAAATAACCCACACCAGTCCAGTCCATCAATAAACATCTTGAGAAGACAAAAGCTGTGTGTTTGTAAGAAACTAATCCATCATTTTGAATTTTTTTACTTCAAACTTCAGAGTCCATAATTCATAATAACGTTTCCTTCAGTGAAAAAGCTGGTCTGAATCAGGAGAGAAATCTGCACAGATCAAGCCCCGTTTACAAGCCAAAACAATATGTGGGTTGATTATTATTTTATGTAGCTATAAAAATAAAAACATCTCGATGGATTTGTTTCTTACAAACACTTAGCTTTTGGCTTCTCAAGACATTAACTGATGGACTGGAGTGGTGTGGATTATTGTGATGTTTTTATCAGCTGTTTGGACTCTCATTCTGACGGCACCCATTCACTGCAGAGCATCCATTGCTGAGGAAATGATGCAATGCTACATTTCGCCAAATCTGATGAAAAATCAAACTCTAGAAAATTTAGAAAAATCTACATCTTGGATGATCTGAGGGTGAATAAATTGTCAGCAAATGTTATTTTTTCTTTTCATCCTTTAAATCTAATTTCATGATCATGAGACACATGAACATGCAGAAGTAAGAAGCATCCTGTGCATAAGTTAATTTGATTGAAAAGCCTCAATGAATGCATGTCATTATGCACCGCTGTATGCACCATCCAGATGTTTCTGTTCCCGGAGAGGCTTGCAGAGAATCGCGCTCCAGTAGAGAAGCTGTGAAAGCCCAATCTGTTCGTTAGGGTGGCTGAAAACTCCAGACACGGATGCCTTTATTCTGAGAGAATATAATTATGGTTCACATGATCGTGTCTCAGGCGGGGAATTCAACTAAGTGAAAATGGTCTTTTCATAGCTCACTCCACACACACACGCACACACACACACCACACACACACACACCACACACACACACACACACATACACACACACACGCACACACACACACACACACACACACACACACACACACACACACACACACACACACACACACACACACACACACACACGACACACACACACACACACACACACACACACACACACACACACACACACACACGCACACACACAGACACACACACACACACACACACACACACACACACACACACACACACACACACACACACACACACACACACACACAGACACCCACACACACACACACACACACACACACACACACACACGCACACACACACACAGACACACACACACACACACACACACACACACACACACACACACACAGACACACACACACACACACACACACACACACACACACAGACACCCGCACCCATACACACGCACACACACACACACACACAGCTTCCTTCAGAGGATAAAGGCTAGTGAAGCATGTCGACACACTTCTGTATTTTAGTAGTGTCATCTTCCTGAACGGAGACAAACGAACATGCAGAGCTTGATCCATCTTGTATTTGTGTTTAAGAATGATGATTAAAAGACAGCTTAGGCGTCCTCTGAGCGCCGGTTCATTTTTCATCCTGAGATTATATGACAAAACCACCTCGGTCTCCTTCAATGACCTGCCAAAATGTTTCCTTTGCCAGTTTCTTGAGTGTCAAATGAGACAATTACTTTCCAAATATCCTTTTAGATACAGAAAAAAGAGCTAATAGGGCTGTGTGATAAATTTTTTTTTTTTTTTTTTTTTTTACAAGACTGCATTTATTTGATCAAAAATTATTATATAATTATTATTAATGTTTTCTATGTGAATACATTGTAAAATGTAGTTTATTCCTGTGATGCGCAGCTGTATTTTCTGCATCATTAAACCAGTCTTCAGTGTCACATGATCTTCAGAAATCATAATAATATACTGATTTACTGCTCATTTCTGATTATTATCAATGTTGAAAACAGTTGTGCTGATACATATTTTTATGGAAACTGTGATGCATTTATTTTTTCTGAATTCTTTGATGAACAGAAAGTTCAAAGGAACAGCATTTATTTGAAACCGAAATCTTCCGTAACATTATAAATGTCTTCACTGTCACTTTTGATCAATTTAATACATCCATGCTGAATAAAAACATTAATTTCTCGTAGTGTATATTAAATTACATCATGGTTATCAGATAAATCACCCAGCCCTAACACATTTTGACACGTTTTATTGATATTTGTCTGTGAGTTCCAGCTCGGTCCAAATGTGATTCTACTGTAGATCTGAAAAGGAGACCCATCGGTAGCTCTCGGCGCTCTGGGATGATTGAGTCCCCGTCTTGAGCAGTCACTAGTACTTGGAGCCAAGCCTAGCCTGGCATTCATCACGCACCAAGGTTAAACTGAACTGCAGTTTACAAACTATAAGCACCGTCATCATGATATTTCATACTTGCACCCAGAGGAAAGAACCATCACGGATCTGTCCTTGATTCTCCTAGACCGTAAAACAGTTTTCTTCATCTTACTGAAGTCTCCTGCTTCTCTGGTGTTTCTCCCCAGTGAGATCTATCCAGGTTCATTTAAATGCACTTCTGAACAGGGGTTCGAGGAGAAACATCTGAGGCGGTGAGATATGCAACCTCACATTTGCTTGTTTTCATGTCGTTCTTCAGATTATTGTGTGTAGAGATGCAAGCGAATCTCCTCCAGACTGTGTGTGACTAAGGTTCGTGTTTGTGGCTGATGCCACCTGTGCATTAGTCAGCTCTGACATCTCACGGATGCATGTGACAAGCTGATAGTGGCACGATATACAGGAACCATGTAAAACCATCAGGAATCGAGTCGCAAGTAGATCTGATGTGAGATGCAAGCGTATTTCTTTTCTCCACGGCCGTGAAATTCACCTTTCCGTGAGCTCAGTCTCTCGCCGTGATGCTGTAAAGTCCAGAATCATTTCATTTACAGGCCGGTAATCCGTTACAATAATCACTTCATCACCTTTCGTATCTCACTGTTTCCTGGGATAAATAGGGATACGCTGATGGCATTGCCATCTGGATCTTTGCAAAATACCTTTTCTTAAGCGCACAGAATTTCAGGGATCACTGCAAATAAATACAATAATAATAATCATTTTGTCTTGTTTTCGGATTAAAACATATCTAAGCGTCCTTAATGCAAAGAGAATATATCTTGAATTAAGTTTATTTGTCCTACCTCAGGGACAAAAGTGCTTTTTCTTGTTTTATGGTTTATGCAATTTATTAGTGAGGTTAGGAAAAATCAAATTTAAATAACTTCATTCTAGCTATATATCCTAAAAGCAATAAAGCAAGTCATTTTTGCTTTACACAATTTAAAAAAAGGCTGGTATAGAAATATATTATTATTATTAAAAATTATCTCTTTATTCTTATTTATTTATTCTACAAATTCTATTTATCCAATCTGTATTCGTTTTATTGCTTCTCAAGTAAATTAATGTTTTAAAGGATTTTTAAATTGTTTATTATTATTATTATTATTTTGCAGTGCTGCCAGAAAATATTTGACACAATTTTGTTTACCGTTTTTAAGGATATCTAGATGGTTTTTATATTGTTATAGACAGAAATTATGTTTAATATAACAATAATTATTATTGATTTTATAATTATTATTAAATTGCAGTGCTGCCAGGAAACAGTTTTATCAGGCAAAACACGAACAGTGACCTTAAAGTGAAGCATTTATTCTGTCCATTTATCCATGCTCCAAACAAAGAGACAGTGAAAAATGGCATTGAAGACGTGCTAAAGCGAGACTCGCTGTTTCCTTGAGCATCACTTAATTATCCTGCCAATGTGAAGCATAATGCAGCATCTTTCCAGACTTTATATACTGCTTTATGTGCAAACGTTTTTCTCTGTATAGGATTTATTCAAGATATCAGTGATATAGCATTAAATGTGTGTGTAGAAATAGTAAAGAAGCCTTTATAAAAACATATATGAGAAAGAACGTTCTGCCATCATTTACTCAGACCTGTATGGTCATAAGGATGAGTAAATAATGACCGAATGTTTATTTTTGTTTGTAATAGTCAAACATGTCGGTTTAAGGCTTGTTATGTGAAATCACTTGAAGTGCGTCCATTAACCTGTTTCTCACTGATGCTCTTTAATTCTGCCTTCTACTGTTTTCCACTCGTTTCTTCTTGATTTGCATTTGGATCATTCTTCTTTTGTGTGACGCTTTGGTTTTCTCTTCTCCCCGTTTCCCTTCACATCTCTTCCCCTCCAGCTGGGTTTGTGAAGTCGCCAATGTCAGAGATAAAGCTCACAGGAGACGCCTTTGAGCTGTACTGCAACGTGGTCGGTAACCCCGTGCCGGAGATCCAGTGGTGGTATGCTGATATTAACAGGGCGGACTCCTTCAAGCAGCTCTGGGACGGTGCCCGCAAGCGACGGGTGTCCATCACCTCGGCGTCCGGCGCCAACCATGTGAGCGTGCTGGCCATCTCTCGCCTCACGCTGGAGGACGCCGGGATCTACGAGTGCCGCGCCAGCAACGACCCGCGCCGCAACGACCTTCGCCAAAACCCGTCCATCACCTGGATCCGAACGCAAGCCACCATATCGGTGCTGCAGAGTGAGTGCTCTATGTACTGTAGTAGCTAGATGCTCAAGTGTCCCGCTGCGTCCCTCGTGCACAAACAGCTACGCACTAGGGCTGGGCTGCGTGGTTTGGATATTGCATTTTGATTTTAATGGGAGTGATGTAGTATTTGACATGTCATTCTGCATGCAGCTATACTGATATTGAGCTCAGCTGATGTGCATCACGTGTGTGTGTTTGTGTATCAGGGTTGTGCATCATTCTGAAATGAACTGAGAATGCATTTAAAATCCCATTCAATCTCTGAATTTGAATTGAGGAACTGGAACTGGAATTGCATTTGAACAAGAATGGGATTTTTACAATTTAGACGTCACAAGCGTTACACTGTGGTCCTTAGAGGACAAAAACGTCTGTCAAAAAAGGGTTATAAAAATATTATATATTCATATTGTTTCTGCTTACATTGACATGACACTGGCATATTTTTTTTTACCAACATTAGTCCTGATCATAACTACAAAAAATGTATTTAACCTCTTAAAATAATTTAACCTCTTAAATGCCAGTTTGTTTGGATAATGCCACTGTTCAGCACAAGCTGAAAACAGACTTAAGTTAAACAAAACAAAAATATATATTTGTATCAATATGTATGCATATATATGTATGTATATTTATATATATACACGTTAGGGGTGTCAAAATTAATCGTTTCATCGATTCAGTAATGGACCATAATCGATTATAGCCTATGACGTCATTTGCATGCGCGCTTGTCACGCGAGTATTAAAAATGCACTCTCTATTTTAAAATCGGAGCTTGGCTTTTTCCCGCCTGTGGCACGTGTGTGCGCTAGGCTAGAGACAATCGCGGCGGGCTTACTTGCACAGAATATGCACTGAGACACGTGCGCATTGTTTGTGCTTCCACTCGCTGTTATTTTAGTCTTTTACTTTAGATATGCTTTCATTTCTGTCATTTGGAATGCAGTACGTATTAGATGCACTAAACTCACGTACTGACAGACTATCACGTGCGCTTTGTGTTTGTGTGTTTGTTTGTCCTGAAGCTCAATCACGGCTGCGGTTAAATGCACTTGCATTACTTTTATGATACGAAATTGATATAGTCAGTTATGTTTTCAGAACAGGACAAAACATCTGATATGTGGAAATAGATCTGTGCATTAGTGTGAATGCAGTCTATTAAAGCTGCCAGTGGCTATGATCTCATCAGTAATAATAATGTGTTCCTGTGTCTCAGTGGTTAGAGCATTGCATTGGCAGCGCAAAGGTTGTGGGTTCGATTCCCAGGTAACACACATACTGACCAAATGTAGTGGCTGAATGATCTGCATCGTAATAATCAAATGGCAATAATTGTGATGCATCATGATATCGAATTGAATCGAATCGTTGACATGATAATCGTAATCGAATTGAATCGTGAAACCAGTGGCGATTCCCACCCCTAATATACGTATGTATATATATATATTCCATTATTATATATTCTTTTGTTATGCCTTTTGCAGTAACATCTGAAATGACAAAAAAAGACAAAGGTTGTACAAGGGTTAAAAAGTATTGAGGTTTGAAGATTAATTTCCCAGAATGCATCACAAGCATTGAATTTCTTTAAATTATAATTTTGTAAGATCCTTTTCTTGTCATTCCAATTCAAATTCTGGAATGCTGGGGTCAATTCAGTTCAAATTCTGGAATGCTTGGGTCAATTCAATTCAAATTCTGGAATGCTTGGGTCAATTCAATTCAAATTCTGGAATGCTGGGGTCAATTCAATTCAAATTCTGGAATGCTGGGGTCAATTCAATTCAAATTCTGGAATGCTGGGGTCAATTCAATTCAAATTCTGGAATGCTGGGGTCAATTCAATTCAAATTCTGGAATGCTGGGGTCAATTCAATTCAAATTCTGGAATGCTGGGGTCAATTCAATTCAAATTCTGGAATGCTTGGGTCAATTCAATTCAAATTCTGGAATGCTGGGGTCAATTCAATTCAAATTCTGGAATGCTGGGGTCAATTCAATTCAAATTCTAGAATGCTGGGGTCAATTCAATTCAAATTCTGGAATGCTGGGGTCAATTCAAATTCTGGAATGCTGGGGTCAATTCAATTCAAATTCTGGAATGCTGGGGTCAATTCAATTCAAATTCTAGAATGCTGGGGTCAATTCAATTCAAATTCTGGAATGCTGGGGTCAATTCAATTCAAATTCTGGAATGCTGGGGTCAATTCAATTCAAATTCTAGAATGCTGGGGTCAATTCAATTCAAATTCACACTCATGAATTGAATTACCACAGCGATCAATGAATTCTGAATTTTGCACAACCCTGGTGTAATTAAACTGCAGTTTTATGACTTCAAACGTTGCACATCTGCTCAGATTTAGAGTGCATTTCTGTTTTACGATACTTACATATTCGTTTGCTATGAATATAATCTGATATTACGGTTTGCATCCATATAAAAACAGTAAAGAATCAAGAGACGAAGCACCTTTCATTAAAGTATTTAAATCACCGGATTATCCCAAAATAGATATTACTGCATGATTATGCAATACATAAAGCATATTCAGAGGGAATTTGCAGCAAAAATTCTGCTATAAAAAATATTATTTGTGCAGCCCAGCCCTACTACAAACAAAACAAACCCGCTTAGTGTGTACATTTTAGTTGATTTGTTTAATTGTGAGTATTGTATTGATTCCTCTTGTATTTTGAGTATGGCTTGACCTTGGTGTGTCCAAATGTCCTCTTTGAGGATTCCCACTGAATTCAATAGTCATTCAGCCCCGTTCCTCTCCTAATGTCCTTGAGCCTCTTGTTGTGGTTGACCACAAACCCAGACAAATCCCTGCTCTCTGTCCTCCTCCTCCTCCTCACTCCTTCCTCTCTCACCCGACATGCGTCCATCCTGGCGGTTTCTGTGTTTCCGGTGTTGCTCGTGTTCTTCAGTTTCATTTCATATGGACATGATTTACTCGGGAATCTTTTGCCTGTTTGTTTTTCAGTTCTGCGTTGCGTGGGTTGTTTTATTTACTTCAAAGCCTGACATTGTGTGCCCTGTGCAGAGCGTAAAGCCCAACGGCGCTTTGAAGTCATGCCGTATTGTATCTGTGCATTTTGTCCTTGAAAAAGGGTGGATGGGACCAGGAAGAAGACACAAGGAAAAGGGGACATTTCAGTTATACGGGCAATTCCTTATCTCAGTATCTCAAAAAATCATAATCTTATCTCTGGTATAAAACCGACCCGTGTGCGTCCGCAGCTGGAGAATGACCTTGTGCCTTCTTTGCATTTACTGTTTGCCTGTGATTCAGTAATGACATGATATTCCTCCCGCTCTGATCCCTAAACATAAAGCCAATCAGTCGGGTCTGATTCATCTGTGTGTGCTTAACTGAAGTTCAGGGATTACTGTCCATCAAGGGCTTGCTAAATTAGGACAAATATCTTTCTGGGTGAAATAACATGATATCATATTCTGTCATTACTGAGAGTCAGTGTTGTGATAATATATACATGTGATATGGCATCATCACATGCATATAACAGGCTATACATACCACAGCGTATAGTTTGTCAACAGGACCGTGTCCAGATTGATGCTGGTCTTGTCGAGCTTCTCGTGTGCAGAGGCTGTAGAGAAAAACCTCCCAAACATGCAAAGCTCATTTAATATTTATCAGGGATGCACCGATATATCAGCAATTATCTGTTTAAAAACAGCTGATGATCAGAGCTGATAATGTCCTGTCAATCAAAAGCTCTCAAATTGTCCATTTTATGAGTCTCTTCTGCTTTAATACTAGTTATAGCATGAAATTAACATGCATGAGCATCAGAAGGCGTTGAAAGATAGAGTACAACTTACTGAAATGAATCAGGTCTTATGTAATCGCTCAATCAGAGTTTCAAACATGGAAAACATCAATAAAATAGCTTATGAACGATACAATGCATTCACCTCAGGAAAGATGTCCAGTGTTCACAGTTGGTTAATGAGCTATAAAAACATTTACTGTTAGTTATGTATGTTTGAATAAATATTTGTATGAAAACTACTTCATGTGCAGTTGAGTACAAACGTCAGTATTTGAGTGTGATTATTATATCCAGTGTTAAGTAATTATTAGTTACTAATTAGATATTCAACAGTGTAATTAGATTACTGTACTAATTATTCTCTCCAAAAAGTATTGCATTATGTATTATTATGTACACGGCATCAGTTGTCTGCGTAACAATGCCTAGTGTATTGTCCCTGTTAAATAAACAAACAAACATATAAATAAAAAATGTATTATTTTTCTTTTTAAATCCCATGTCAACCTAAACCAGTTGAACAATACAAAGATAGACTGAAACTGCTTATTTAACATTTTTTATTTAATCTTAAATAAATAATATAAGATTGAATAAATTATTCTTGAACTGACCAAAGTATTTAAAAGGAGAAGGTTACATTTTAACATTAGATGTGAAATGTTATACAGAACTGTTCTATAGTCTATACAGTATTTAATCAGAAGTAACTGGAATTAAATTACAGAAGAATTAAGAGTAATCCCTTACTTTACTTTTCATGAGAAAAGTAAAACAATTACAGTAATTAATTACTCAGTAATGCATTAAATCCAACACTGACTACATCTGATAATAAATAGCCTTTGGATGTAATAGTTTGAGCTCTGCTGTTCATTCTAACCTTTAAGATTATAAAAATGTACCAAAGTGAGAGAGATGACTGTATTGATTACGGCATTATTTGGAAGAGACCCCCCCCCTAACCTTTAAGGGATAGTCCTCCCTAAAATGAAAGGTCCATCATCATTTACTGACTTGTTCCAATCTGTATTAATGTATTTCTTCTTCTGAAGAATGCTGGTTACCAAACAGCTGATGGTAGCCATGGCCTTCCATGAAAAAAAAATCTTATGCAAATCAATGGCTACCAGCAACTACCATTTCGGTTACCAACATTCTTCAAAATATCTTCTTTTATGTTCAACAGAAGAAAGAAACTCATACAGGTCTGGAACAACATGAGGGTGGTATTGGCAGAGAAATGTAGTATCGGTGCATCACTAATATTTATATTTTCACCCTAAACTTCTCTTCACAGTTTTCCTCGTCAAAGCTCCTCATCGGTAACTGATGATTGTGAGCAGAACCGATCGATTGACCATTAAACTCTCTCCTCTTAGCAGGTGACCTCCGGATGACCTCGGCAGGATCTCGTAGCCGTCCAGACAGATAGTGTGTAGGTGAGAGCAGGCGATGTGACGCCGGCCGAGAGAGAGAGAGAGAGAGAGAGAGAGAGAGAGAGAGAGAGAGAGAGAGAGAGAGAGAGAGAGAGAGAGAGAGAGAGAGAGAGAGAGAGAGAGAGAGAGAGAGAGAGAGAGAGAGAGAGAGAGAGAGAGAGAGAGAGAGAGAGAGAGAGAGAGAGAGAGAGAGAGAGAGAGAGAGAGAGAGAGAGAGAGAGAGAGATACAGAGAGAGAGAGATACAGAGAGAGAGAGAGAGAGAGAGAGAGAGAGGAGAGAGAGAGAGAGAGATACAGAGAGAGAGAGAGAGAGAGAGAGAGATACAGAGGGAGAGAGAGAGAGAGGGAGGAGAGAGAGGAGAGAGAGAGAGAGAGAGAGGAGAGAGAGAGAGAGAGAGAGAGAGAGAGAGAGAGAGAGAGAGAGGAGAGAGAGAGAGAGAGGGAGAGAGAGAGCGAGAGAGAGAGAGACAGAGAGGAGAGAGAGAGAGGGAGAGACGGAGTACTAGCAGTAACGTTCCCCTCGGCTAAACCAAACTGCAGGAGAAGGTGTAAGGAATGCCCCTCCCAGCGGAGCGGGAATAATATCTGGAGGTTTACTGTACAAGCCAATCACAGGGTGATTATGCCTCGCCCTGCTTTTCCAACTCGGTGCTGCGGTTGCTACGCTAGAGATTCACAAACCTAGACGCTTGGCTCAGTGATTCAAGTCTGTACGTTTAAATTAGAGCTTATTAAATGAGGATGAAAAATAGTGATGTTTTGTTATTTGAGCCTGAAGTAGTCCCAGAAACAATCTGCCGTACTTTTGCTGTACTTTCTGTCGTAATGTTGAGGGAAAAGCTGTGGAATATACTGTATTTGAATATTTAAACAGTTAATATGATGAAATGTGTTAAAAGGAGAAAATTTTACTCCAAAAATATTCTGGAGTCAAATTGTAAATCCGATTATAACATTTCCATCCATTTGTATTACAGCGTTTAAACATAAATAGGTCCGAGTTCTGTAGTAGTATTAATAAACTGATGTGTTTTAAATGCACAATAACCAGCTTCATACGTTTATCAATAAATCCAATTTGATTCCAACTCACACGTTTTAACTTATTTAATATTAGTTGCTCCGCAGCTAATAAAATGTATCATGTTCATACTTTGTAATTTAATAAATGTAATTATATTCCCAATGAACAGATTTATATTCATGCTATTTGAATATATGATTATTTAAATCAAATCAAATGTATGCAAATAATTAATATCAAACTATGCCATAATTTTTTTGATATGCAGAAATCTGTATGACTAATAAATATACCACAAATTAAATGTTTTAGTTTGTTAAAACCATGTAATTCAAATTTTAAATAAACTTTTTCTTTAGCATGTTATTTCTAGCTAAAAGCATAATTCATTTGTCTGTAATATTTCATAAATAAGGATGAGTAGAACTTGCATGACGGGCATTTGCAGATTTGTATTTAAATTTTATTTAGACCTGTCCTTTAGACAATAAATGATTGAAATGGTAAAACATTACAACTAGATATACATTTTGGCCACAGATATATGCCATAAAATAGCAAGAGAAGATAAGCTGAACAGAAACAGAGCTGTTATTAGAAACGTTGCTGCTTGAACATGAAATGTGAAATCCAAGGTGAACTGGATTTAATGGAAACGGCGGATGATGGATGATTTTGCTGTAAAAGCGTCCTCGAGGCTCATATTTTGGTTCGAACTAAACTTCATATTGACTTTTGATTCTTGATTGTCTGCAGGAGCAAATTCAGTGTCTATTTTATGATATGTGTCAAAACAGAAGAAATTGCAAGCCATTTTTTGTCCCATTTCAGGCAAGTATGTTCTCAAAGGGATAGTTCACCCAAAAATGACAAATCATCATTTATGTGTCTTTTCAAACCTGAATGACTTCTGTAGAAAACAAATAGAGTTAAAGACGAATGTCCAAGCTTTTCTAGTCCTCGGCTGTTTTCACACGCTGTGGCTTTAAATGCATGATGTTTGTGGACTTTCGTGATGTTTTATGGTGGTTTTGGAGCTTGGTGGTCATTGTATGGGAATAAAAGCAGCTCACTGCGAACATCTTTTTTTGTTTCAAAGAAGAAAGAAAGCTTTGAAATGACATGAAGGTGAATAAATGATGACAGGATGGTTATCTTTGGGTGAATTTTCTTTTTAAGCATCAAGATAATCTATAAATGGACACATATTAAACTTCCTATAGCCAAAACTAAATTAATTATATTTAAACATCATAACCTTTGGTGTGCAAACATACATTTTTAACATGTTGTCTTCGTTCCCCACACAGGAACACATTCAGGAAGGTCTGAAGGAAACACGAATGTCCATGAAGCTCGTAATGGTTCATTCACTAATTGTCCAGGACTTTGTCTTCGTTTCAGAGCCTCGAATCAATGCTTCCGATCAGGAGATTTTGCAGCCGAAAAGCGGGCCGGAGTTGCCCATCACCCTTCAGTGTAACCTCACTAACTCACACAGCGCCCACCAGGAGACCTTCTGGATGAAGAACGGACAGGAGATTCCCAACACGAGGACAGAGCACAAACACACCGAGTTCAAGTGAGATTTCAGAGGGAAATGAGCTTTTTGCTTTGGGTTTATTGGGGCTTATCATTGATGTCAAATCATTAGTTTTTTTCCTCTGTGACATGCTGTCTGTTACCACAGATGAATCATTTATACTCGTCCCTCACATTATAAAAACGAACAGGACCTTTGTTGATAGATTAAGAAAGCCCGAGAGCTCAGCACACGCTGCAAATACATGTTTAATATATGTGTTCTGTATTCAGGCCTGTTAATCTGCACTGCTTAGACTGGCTGACAGGTGGACGAATCTCATGAAAATCTGTCATATTTCACCCCAAAATCAAATAGAAAGTAAAAGAAGTTAGATTGTGACTTAATGCGTATTATTATTATTATTATTATATTTTTTGTTTGTCGGTTACCTAACTGTGTTATTCCCATTATTCTTGATGGTGATCTCCCAAAAATATTATTTGTGATCCTGTAGTCTTAAATCGCTGGAGTATATTTGTAGCAATAGCCAACAATACATTGTACAGTTCAAAATTATAGATTTTTATTTTATGCCAAAAATAATTAGGATATTAAGTAAAGATCATGTTCCATGAATATATTTTGTAAATGTCCTACCGTAAATATATCAAAACGTAATTTTTGAATAGTAATATGCATTGCTAAGAACTTCATTTGGACAAATTTAAAGGCAATTTTCTCAATATTTTGATTTCTTTGCACCCTCAGATTCCAGATTTTCAGATAGTTGTATCTCAGTTAAATATTGTCCTATCATAACAAACTTAGCTTATTTATTCAGCTTTAAGGGGATGTATAAATCTCAATGTAAAAAAAATTGACCCTTATGACTGGTTTTGTGGTCAAGGGTCACGTGTGTGTTTTTTATTTATTTTTGTATTTTATTCTATTGTTTAATTCAATAATTATATTAATAAATATATTATATATATATATATTAATGTATTTTATTATATTCTCTCTCTCTCTCTCTCTCTCTCTCTCTCTCTCTATATATATATATATATATATATATATAGCATTAACTTTTTATTGACAAGACAGTAATGAAAATCATGGCACGAAAACCAAAAATATCAAAATGCACAAATCTCTGGTTCTTAAACCAGACTTCATTTACATTTAGTCAAAACATAATTTATATGTTTAATTATTTGGATTTGAGAATCTGATTTCTCAATATCTGTTATTAATTTCTTTGAATTTGGGGTGAAATGCAACCTGTCCGATTCATTCCAGTATCGTTGCGATTTCAGAAGAAGCTTTGTTTCAAACTGTATTTCAGACACCTGTGAAGTCTGTAATATGGAGCTCTTTTGAGATGAGGATTATAGTGTAACAATCGCAGGAATCTCTGAGGACAATCAGGATGTTCAAGCACAACATCTCTTTAGTAAGACGTCTGTCTGATCAGAGCGAAACCCCCCACCAGAGCTTTGAGAAAGTCTCATCAGCCGGCCGAGAGTGATGTGGCGCTGGGCGATCTGCTGTCAGACTGCATGTCACAGACTCCACACAGAGAACAGACAGCACTGCGCCGGCAGCTCTAGCACCGCGTAATCAACTTCCCAAAGCATCTCCACACAGCCCGCCACCTGAAAATTGCTTTCTCAAAATCTTGTCATACTAGCTTTCTCTGTCTGGTGATTAATAATGTAGTATTTTTTCAGTGATTAACATCAGCTCTTAAAGCAAAGGCTCACACAAAAATGCTTTTATATCATCCCAAACCTTATTTTTTATTTGCTCTTTGCTTCACAGGTTTATAGTGAAAATATTTGTTAAACTAAAAAAAAGACATTTATGTACAGTATCTCACAGAAGTGAGTACACCCTCACATTTTGTAAATATTTTATTATGTTTTCATGTGACAACACTGAAGAAATGACACTTTGCTACAATGTAAAGTAGTGAGTGTATGACTGTAAATTTTCTGTCCCCTCAAAATAACTCAACACACAGCAATTAATGTCTAAACCGCTGGTCAAATTGGGCCCAATTAGCCATTTTCTCTCCCCGGTGTCATGTGACTCGTTAGTGTTACAAGGTCTCAGGTGTGAATACGGAGTAGATGTGTTAAATTTGGTGTTATCGCTCTCACTCTCTCATACTGGTCACTGGAAGTTCAACATGGCACCTCATGGCAAAGAACTCTCTGAGGATCTGAAAAAATAATAGTTGCTCTACATAAAGCTGGCGTAGGCTAAAAGAAGATTGCCAAGATTGAGGGAACCATGAATGCCAACATGTACTGTGACATACTGAAGCAGAGCAGGATCCCCTCCCTTCGAAGACTGGGCCGCAGGGCAGTATTCCAACATGATAATAACCACTGCCTTGGGCCGCTAAAGTATTCCAAGCTGAGGGATAATAACCAGGTGCTAAAGAAGATGAGGGTAAAGGTGATGGACTGGCCAAGCATGTCTCCAGACCTAAACCCTATTGAGCATCTGTGGGGCATCCTCAAAGCGGAAGGTGGAGGAAGCGCAAGGTCTCTAACATCCACCAGCTCCGTGATGTCATCATGGAGGAGTGGAAGAGGACTCCAGTGGCAACCTGTGAAGCTCTGGTGAACTCCATGCCCAAGAGGGTTAAGCCAGTGCTGGAAAATAATGGTGGACACACAAAATATTGACACTTTGGGCCTTTTCACTTAGGGGTGTACTCACTTTTGTGGCCAGCGGTTTAGACATTAATGGCTGTGTGTTGAGTTATTTTGAGGGGACAGTAAATTTGCACTCACTACTTTACATTGTAGCAAAGTGTCATTTCTTCAGTGTTGTCACATGAAAAGATATAATAAAATATTTACACAAATGTAAGGGGGTGTACTCACTTCTGTGATAATAAGAAGTATAAAGAAGTATATGTTAACCCCTCTGAAGTCACATCAAATATGTGATAAGACAGATAAGTCATTATTTGCTGAAAATCTTTCTCCATTCTGCAGTTCATATATTCAGGATTAGTGGCGTTTTGTACCTCTTTTTATATGAATGAAATTAAGATTTCTATGGAAGCTTGTTTACATCATGGGATAAAAAAATGAAAAAGATAATTTCAGCTTTTAATCAAAATTTGGATTTTTTTTTTATTCTTATCTGATTTTTTTTCTTGCAACTAAAAAAAATATAAAAAAAATAACTACAAGATATAAATGCAGATTTAGAAGATATTAACTTACAATTGTGGAAAAAAGAACTGTGAGATAAAAAAGTCGCAATTCAATTATTATAAAAAAAAAAAAAATTGTGACGGAAAACAAAAATGGTACAGAATTGCGAGAAAGCAAGTCAGAATTCTGAACGTATATCTAGCAAATCTGAAAGAAAGTTGTGAGAAACTGAGATATGTGAGAAGTTGAAACTTTTCTAAATCTTTATGATGGAAACGAAGTCAGAACTGCAAGACGTCTTGATTTGCAAGATTTAAAATGCAAGAAAGAAAGTCAGAATTCTGTGAATCTTGTTTCTGTTCATGCATTTAACAGTAGAGCGCGATGTTTGCAACATCAGGGTCACGGGTTTGATTCCCAGGGAATGCATGCATTGATATAAACCTTGAATGCTATGTAAAATGATCTGCCGAATGCATAAATGTAAATGCTATGGCTTCAGGAGACTTGAAATATTGTGCAAGCAATATAAGCTTATATGGGAGATTTCAGATTTGGATTGTTTCGCTGAATAAATATAAAAGCACACAGGTTTGCAGTGACATGAGGGAATAAACATGGCATTTTCAGTTTTTGGTGAACTGTTCCTTTGAGAAGGGGGAAAGAGTTTTGTGAAGATGTTCTAGTTTCGAGCTGGCAGTGATTTGTTTCTTGTTTTGTAGGTTAAGTAAACCGAGGACAGATGATTCGGGTGAATACATGTGCGTCTACGCCTTTAAGTCTGCTCCCAACGCCAATGCTTCCATTGAGGTCAAAGGTAAGAAATCCTTTCACAAAACTCATTAACATACAAACGCTGTTGCCATCCAGTAGAGCCCTAACCCGTGTGATAATTAGGTATTGTTTGGATTGTAATTAGCCTTAAAATTGTAAAATTGGATTGTAATTAGCCTTAACCTTAAAATAAAGTTGGTGAAGAGCAGCAGTTTGCCGGAGTGAATCCAGACAGTCACGTCCTGAAGTCTCACTGGGGCTGGAGACGGCGATTGAGTCTCGTTAGCGTTTGTCCGCGCGGCGGGTGGCGTAGTGACACCCGGATAGCTGCTGTCACTCATAATCAGGCCAGTCATCCGGTCTGGACTTCATAACGACTCAAACGTGCTGCGACTGGATATTTCAGACAGTAAATGAAAAGCTCAAAAGAGGACGGGGGAACAAAATGAGACGAATGACAATCTTTTACTGTTTTTTTTTTTTTTTTTTTACATTTTCTGTTGTCTTTCTCATCAGATTTACTGTAATACAATATTTTATTATATTAAAAACAGTAATACTATGATTTTAAACTTTTATATATATACATTTTTATTTTATTTTAAATAAAATAAGCATAAATTACTGCATGACAAATAAAAAAAAATGTGCATGTTACAATTTATTTGCAATTTATTAATAATGATAAATTAATTAATGTACTTGTTTGTTTATTTATGATATTACTGTAAAAAAACTGTAAGACTATATTTTTCTTTCTTTTTTATTTTTTTTATTAGTACCTGAGAAATCAATAAACCATAATTTTTTTGAATATTGCAAAAATGTATTTTATTTATTACAGTAAAAACTGTAATACTGTTTTTATTTATACTATTTTAATTTCATTTCATTTGCATAAATCAGTATAAATACACATTAGTATAAATACTTTTTTTGCATATTACAAATTAGATTTATTTAATTACTTATTTCTACAATACAAAATACTATTTTTAATCATACATTTTTAATTTAATCAAGCAAAAATAGACATACCATTTTTGCATTTTACAATTTTATTTATATTACTTTGTTTTATTAAAGTAAAAAACACTCTTAATACTGTGATTTTAATATTTTAATCGAATAAGTTTTTTTATTTTAATTTAAAGAAGCATAAATTAGTACATGACAAATAAATATAGTATTGTTTCGTTGTTATTGATGTCGTTTTTGCGTATTAAATAAATGATCTATTTTTAAATGTATTTATTAATATGTTGTGGTGAAATATGATCCAGGCATGTCCTTGACTCGTTTTGAGGTTATTCGCTTGTTTTCTGGAGAGTAGGAGCTACAGATGACTATAATGTTTGTATGTATATGAAGTGGATGGTGTTCTCCACTAAAACAGTGGCAGCGTCGCTCGCAGCCACAACCCCCCCGAGACCCGACACAGTCTGAGCTTGCCTGCGTGTTCCTCGCAGTTAAGCCAATTTGTTTTGACACGGCCGTCAGAAGCACTGAGCATGCCCGGACCGTTATGTCAAGGCACTCTTTAAGCGCTGCCTGGTTACGTAACGCGCTGATGTCGCTGTCCGCTTTGGCTGGGCTTTTCTGCCCCGAGTCTGTGAGACGACAGCATTCAGCTCCCATGTGCCACAAGCTCCGTTCTGCTGCTAGAAACACGCGATGAGGAAGCACACCCCATCCTGACGTATTGTTCCTGTCCTGTTTCTATCTCTTTACACGCACAACTGGAGCTAACTCATATCAGTCTTGTTCAGGGATTCAAGAATCAACCCCGATTTTTTCATGTCTAATCATTTTGCAAAGACAGAAAAATAAGCAAGTTAGTAAATGAAAACATGACTGTCACATTTTACCACAGTTAACAAATGACGTTAACAATTAAATACTTATTGATTTAAATTAACAATTAAATATTTATTTATTTTTCAAAAGGAAAATGACACGTTTTTAGGACTATTAAAATAATTTGTAATTTCCCTTACGACTAATATGAATGAGATTTCTTGAATTAACAGTAGTTACAGTAAAAATATTTGTATTAGCAGTTACATTCTTAGAAATTATATTTGACATATCTTGTTTTTTTGCAAAAGAGAATGAAATCTATTATTAGGACTTTTAAGACATTGATTTGCTTTTCCAGTTTCTCAAAAGTGATTCTCATTAGAAACAGATAACAAGTAATACACTCATTTTCACTTTATGTATTACTGTATTACTGTTTTTTACGATAAAATACAACTATAAAATACTAACATAATATACTAATATATCTATCTTTTAGTCTACGACTATAAAATACTAACATAATATACTAATATATCTATCTTTTAGTCTGTCTATACATATATATTATATATATTATGAATATGATTTATTATATATAGTTTGAAATTCCACTTGTGATTTTTATTTCTTTATGACACTAATAAGAATGAGATTTCCTGCATTAAGATCATTTTAAAATTGGGGTAAAATGTGTTTATTTATTTACGGTTTTTCTTTTCCATTTCCCAGTGTTTTTCAAATGTGATAAAAAAACAATACATTCATTTTCACTGTAAATATATAATATTTGTACAATATACATAAAATACAAATATATTGTAAAAATACTTTTTATGAATAACAATTTAAATATAGAATTTACACAACGAACTAATCAGATGTTTTGCATTAAGATAATTCAAATTTAAATGAGTTTAATAGTCATGAAAAATAAGTAATGGTCCTAAAAATAGGGTTCATTGTCTTTAAGCAAAATGTGTGTTATTGGTTTCTTTGATTTTGTGCTGAAATATGACCTGCACATGATCTGAGAATTTACCACCCGGTGGTAATGGAATACTCGGTGTTGTGATATATATATAAAAAATAAAAAATAAAGTCCTGAGGCCCAATCATCTATTAGTGACATGAGACAAAAATATCCCGTCTTGGATATCAGATGAATATGAGGCTCTGTCGTCCTGTGGGAGTCGTTCAGGTTGAGTGTGGCCTGTCTGTTCACCCGTTTAAAAAAAATAGACCAACCGCTCCAGTCTTTAAACGGGCTCCTCTCTCTCTCAAAGAGGCTCGTGTTGTCTCTCTCTCTCTCTCAGGAAACGTGTCCCCCCATCTCTCTCTCTCTTTATCTCTCTGTTTCTTAAACTTGAAAGCCTGGATTCTCTCTCTCTCAAGTTAATAGTGTTGTAAATGTCTCTCTCTGTGTAGCCAGCTGCTAGTAGTTAGCCGCAGGCTAGCGCCAACATTGTGCCCCGGTAGAGTTAAGCCATGATAATCTCTCTCTCTCTCTGATTTAATAGTTAGGTGAAGTTTGATCTCTCTCTGTGTCCCCCCCCATCTACAGACTCTCTAGCAGACTCTCTCTCTCTCTCTTTCTCTCAGTAGATCTCTCTCTCTCTCTCTGTAGGAGAGGTCCCCCCCATCTCTCTCTCTCTCTCTCTGAATTTGTGCCTCTCTCTCTCTCTCTCTGTACACAAAACAAAGCCAGACCCTAAGACAAAAATGGAAAGGTACAAATAATAATAAAAAAGCATCTCTCTCTCTCTATCTCTCTCTCTCTGACACAATATGTCTATTAGCCCCCCATTTTTCTGACCCCAAGCTGCGCGCGCACCCAACCTCTCGATGTTTACAAACATTGAAGGGGTCTCCCCCCCATAGCGCTCTCTCTCTCTCTCTCTCTCTCTCTGTGTCCCCCCACATCTCTCTCTCTCTCTCTCTCTGTGTCCCCCCCATCTCTCTCTCTCTCTCTCTCTCCTCTCTCTCTCTGTCTCTCTCTCTCTGTGCCCCCCCCCCATCTCTCTCTCTCTCTCTCTCTCTCTCTCTGTCTCTCTCTCTGTGTCCCCCCCATCTCTCTCTCTCTCTCTCCCTCTCTCTCTGTCTCTCTCTCTCTCTGTGCCCCCCCCCCCCCTTCTCTCTCTCTGTCTCTCTCTCTCTCTCTCTCTCTCTGTGTCCCCCCCCCATCTCTCTCTCTCTCTCTCTCTCTCTCTCTCTCTGTGTCCCCCCCATCTCTCTCTCTCTCTCTCTCTCTCTCTGTCTCTCTCTCTCTCTCTCTCTCTCTGTGTCCCCCTCCATCTCTCTCTCTCTCTCTCTCTCTCTCTCTCTCTCTCTCTCTCTCTCTCTCTGTCTCTCTCTCTCTCTGTCTCTCTCTCTCTCTCTCTCTCCCTCTGATTTTGCACTCCGAGGCAACAGATGGAGGTTTGCACGGTGGGTTGGCTTGGGATTAAGGCTCTGGATTCACTCCCAGTGTTTCTAATGGCAGGAGTTTATTGTCCACTATCGTAATCTGCCCTGTGCATGCATGTTTCAAGCTCTGCACTCCCAAGTCTTTTTAAACAGCAATATACTGTGATGAATGTGCACAATAATCACAGATCGCTCTTCCATACGGTGGCATAATCGAATTCAATCATGTCAGGTGCGGTAAACCTCGGGTACCTTAACGTGTAATTATATTTGATAAGGCGTTATCACGGAAGGATGTCGGTGCGCCATCTGTCGTGCGCGTGAGTCATTTCTTACTCCATACATTGGCCCTGCATGAATTCCTGTCGATTGTGCTGTATATATTCCATCTGTCGCAGATTGCATTGGGTTTGGGTTACACAAGCTCTTTCCTTTCATGGCAAACGAGAAGCCCCAAATAGCAGCTAGAGGAGCTATCGGTATCCCGACACCGTCACCGATCTCTGCCCAGCATTGATCACACATTTCCGCCGGCGATCAGGACTTGAAAGCGTGCCAGGCGATGAGGTAGAAACAAGGGAGAAAGAGCCGTTTATGAACAAATGAGAGAGGAGAATGCTGAGCTCATTTCTATAATTATAGTAATCCGATAATAATAACTGCGGTCAAACGGTTAATCGCATCCGCATTTTGTTTGCATAATATATGTGTGTGTTCGGTGTATATTTATTATGTATATATAAATACACACACATACAGTATATATTTTAAACATATTTACATGTCTATATTTATGCTCATATAATTTATATTATAAATTAATTTATTTAATATATTCAAATAACCATTTTTTCTGAAATATATACAAGCGTTTGTGTGTTTTTATATATACATAATAATTGCACACTGTACCCATGCATATATTATGTAAACAAAAACTTTTATTTTAGATGTGATAAATCGTTAGACAGCACTAATAATAATATATAATAATTGCATATTTCACCACATGAAATCTGATCAACAAAAATTTGTAATGGTTCATGTTTTCATTATAAGTTATATTTCATGAAAATTATTCACGTTTTTCAGTTATATATGTATTAAATATATAATATTTTTTCTTGCTTTTTATTTTTTTAATTTTATTTGAAAATGACACCTATTTTTAAGATTTTTTCCAGTGTGCTCAAACGTGATATGTTTTTTTAGACAATCAAATACTAATACAATATACTAATAATATTTATATCTATATTTCTGTCTGTTTGTATGATATAGGGGTTCAAACAAACTTAATCACACTGTAAATGCAACAGCATATGACTGAATGCAATTTTTATATCACCATTTAACAAGTGACATAATAATGATTCATTACTGCTTAAAAATGTAAGATGAATATTCAACTGTAAGATACCACATCAGTGAATTTGAGTTTAATGTGTGTATATTATCTGTAAGTAATCATTAAACATTTGTAATCATTCAAAAAAATATTATTAATTTATATTAACATAATTCAGAGATAATTGTCCACACGAGGGAGCCACAGGATAGCAAATCATGATAAGAACTGAAAATGGTTCAATAAAATTGACTTTTTATTTAAATAATTTGCACATAAATTTAGTCGATTTCCATTAGGTTTAATAAAGTCCAATGTAATAAGTATGCAAAAACTGTAGAGACTTATAGACCATTATGTTTTTATCTTAATTTTAATGTTATTAACAATATATTATTCAAGTTGTCAGAAATATATGTCAGACTGAATATGGGACACTATATTATTTATATATTTGCATAATAATCCTTACATAAAAACTCAATGTAGTTGAAGAGAGTCAACTATTGTATAACTTTATGATCTACACAGGCCAATTGTGCTTGGATCTCGATGATGGGCTCAAGTTAAACTGTATTGTTCTAATTATCTTCCGTGTCATCGTCAACGCTTCGGTCACAGGACTTTGAAATAACGATCAGGAAAAACAATAAAAGGCATGACTTACATCTCATCCTGCTCGCTAACTCCATCCAATCTCCATGATCTGTTTTTGTATTTTACGTTTTTCTTCATTTCAATTCCTTTAAAATCAGTTCAAATCAAATGTACTTTCATCTCAGAAGAGACACTGCGCCTATTTGACAGTCAAGAACGGTCCAATCACATGAGGCCAAAATATATAACAACAATATTTGTTCGCTAAGATCTAAAGTGGGAGGGGCTTGGGCAATCTGAAACAAGCCAATTAGAGCTCAGCCTCAAGTCACATGCGTTTCAAAGGTTTACAGACCTAATAGACACCCATTAGTCCGATGCCCGGCACACACACACAAACGAAATACAGTCGAAATCGTTTTGATTTTGTGGATTTTTAATAGGTGCTAACATGATTTCCAGTCGAATAGTACGACTAAACGATGCAATTTCGTGATTAATTTGCGATATATATTTAACTTATTTTTAAACATGTTGAAGTCGGCTTCTTCCCTGGCTAACGTGATGGGGCAGCGCCCCCTATTGACCAGCCGCCACTGAGTATGAATATTATTTATTATATATAGTATGACGTTTCATTTGTGATGGGGAGGAATTTATTGTTAGATTTTTTTCCCAAAGTTATATTTGATCTATTTATGTGTGTGTGTGTGTGTGTGTGTACATACATATATAAACCAATGTATACTATTTGTGTGTGTTTGTGTGTGTGTGTGTGTGTTTGTGTGAGATTGTTGATGTTTTTTTTTTCATAGAAATCATAAGAAAATAAATGTTTTTAGGTATTTAAGATCTTTTTTTTTTTTTTTAGGACTTTTGATTTCCTTAAAGCTGATTCTCATTAGAAACAGACAGTTATACATTAATATTAAATAAAAAATACAGTGTTTTTAACAATGAAATACTAATGTATACTACATTTATTACATGCAGTGATTGGAAGGAAGCCGATTTATTGTGTCTCAGAGACACTGTGAGTGAGGATAATGCCGAGCTAAGCTCCCCATAGCTTTCCTGCCATTGACACACACACACACACACACACACACACTATCCTCAGAAGGCACGTGCGCACCATAATTAGAGCTGGTGATGTCAGCCAAGTTCCAATCCACGCCTTCTCCATCCTCCACGTTCTCGCTCCGAGATTCATTTCATCCTGCTTAATTGCACGGAGGGAATTACGGCAGTTTCAGAGATTAGCGGCGGCTGCAGAAGGTGCAGCGTGTTAAAACGAGCAAGGCGAGTTACGATCATATGAAGTATTTATACTTCCGGAGGATATTGGGCCGCGGGGTTTGTGACATTGAGCTGTGTTTTATCCCGTGAAGGGGAATGATGGTGACTCAGCACATCACAGAGGGAAAGCCTGAATTACCGCGCCAGAGGGGGGTTGCTTTTAATTAAGTCTGCACCATCTCATTATGTCAATCATTTGTGGTGTTGGGATACATGGTTATGCAAGAACGATTAAAATTGACTTTTTTTCACATCCAGAACTCTGTGAAATCTAAATATGAGTTGTGTGGCTTTTAACTGAATGCTTTATGAAGTTCTGTTCTTGCTCAGTATTTTTCTCATGTTTTCCAGAGCAAATGTCTAAACACTCTCAAATCAAGATACATTTATTTGAGATGAGAAATCAAGAAAACTGCTTAAAACACGAAAAAGCCAGTGGGGTCAGAAAATAGACTTGTTCACTTCATTTTGATATTTAAGAAAGAAGATTTCTATTGTTATGCTATTTTGCTTTTTCTGTTATTTTCGTCATGTTTTCCAGAACAAATATCTAAATATTCTTAAATTGATAAACATTTACTTCAAATGAAATGACTTAAGATATTAAGTCTTGTTTTCTGTATTAATGTATTCAAATTAAGTGAGTTTTTGCTTAAAATGTGAAAAAATAGGGTCCGAAAAACGATCTGATCTTACTGTCATATGTCTAAGGGTGTCCTCGACTAAGGATTTTCGAATCTTGCCGATATTCGACTGATAGTCGAATCATATGTTTGGTGGCAGGGCAAATTTTTTATATTTTATATACCAAATATTTTTTATTAAATTTTTATTTAACCTTTATTTAACCAGAAGAGACTCTCTGAGATTAAAAATCTCTTTTGCAGGAGTGTTCTGGCCAAAATGGACAGCAATACATCAGTTTCATCACAAGATATTACAACACAGACAGACTAGAGACACTTAAAAAAACAGTTACATGTCATTGAGTCCATTTCCATTTGCCGAATAACTCTTTTGAAATGATCCAAAGACATCAAACTTTGTAATTTCAAATTCGATTGCAGATGATTCCAGTCAGACGGAGCTGCGTATATAAAAGCCTTTTTTTCCTAATTCAGATCGGACAAAAGGAACAGAGAGAGTATAATAGTTTTGTGAGCGAAGGAGCGAAAATACATTACCAAGAGTCAAGTCAGACATTCGACAGTAATTATTACAGACGTTAAAACACAGGGAAAATGTGTAACGGACTCCTCGCAGATACAAACGGGGTAAATAATGTTTTATTTTTAGATTAAACGATAGTTAACATTAAACGTCAGCGAAACTAATTCACAATTCATATTATAACGTTATGCAGGCTATATGCCATAGTTATTAATGTTCTGCATTTCTGTTTTGAGCAGCGCATTGAAGATGAAAAGCATATGATAGCTCATTTTTAACTAATTTCTCTCAAACAGAATATGCTTCGTTATTTATGTTGACTTTATACGACTTTTCCGAGTGCACAAGTGAACGTGTCTGCGCGGCTCTGAATGAAATCCGTTCATGCGTTCTTCACGCAACAACGTGCAGAAACACGGCAGCTAACCCCAGAATTAACAGCGTTTTATTATAATAGTGTTCTCATTATAATGTTATGTATATGACCGTCCGAGTCATTAATATTATTGTTGTTTGTCCTGCTCACGATTCATGCTGAAGAGATAATCACCGTAGTAACCTACAACAATGAAGCGCTTTTACTGCAGCGCAACTTAACCAAATGCATCTCATACGAGATAAATAATTATAGGCCTATATACACTATATATAAAGCCACATTTTTTTAAATAACTTGTACCCTACCTGATCACACAAAAAAGTCTTGTTAATGATTTAAATCCCTGCCGCATATTCCTCTGTCGGTCATGGATTATGAAAAGTGAAACTTAAATCTATAAGGGGTGGTTGGATTTATTCATGCATGTTAAAATATTTATTTATAGCTTCTTTCCAGATTCTTATTTACAGCATTATCATAATAGGCTGTATTAACTTATTGGGAGAAAACCAGTAGTTCTCAGTGAAATCAGACATTTGAGCACCTGTATAGCCAAAATGGCATGATCATAAAACCCCGTGAATATTCGACTGAGTCGAATCAGGCTCCTCCTATCGAAGCATCGAAGCATCGACTATTCGGGGTCACCCCTGCATATGTAGTTTTGCTTTAAATTAAATGTGTCTTGATTTAAGAATGCTTAGATATGCTGTACTTTGTTGCAACCACAACTGTTTCTGAGGAACTACATTGTTTGGCGGAAGAATAATGTTTGTATTAATATCATTACACTTTATTTGCTGTTTTATTTTCTGAAACCTCACTACGTATATTGAATTATTGTTTTAAAAAGCAAAAAGCCCTGTGAAGATGCGCCTTAGCTGTTATAAATTCACTGTAAACCATGACTTCTTGCTTTTAATTACTTATCTTGCTCTCAAGCGACTTTTTATCCAATCAGATGCTGTCTTGAATGTGAATGTCCCGCCCCTTGACCCTGACATGAGTTGATTAGTGTTATGATATTAATTTGCTATTTAAACAACCCTTTGATTTGATTTGTCCCAACTTCCCGTTTCACAAGAAGATATTGTATCTGTTAGGAAGTATTATTAAAAGCAGTAAGTTTTGATGTCACATTTATGAACTGTTGCTGGTTCAGTCAGTATAAGGAGAGATTTAACAACATTGTGTCCTTAAGCGAGACTCAAATCCATACCAATTGCCCTGATCATACATACGTTCATGGCAGCTATTTTGATGAGTCAATTGTATGAAAGACAGAGAAAACTGGGGCCTGGTTTATAAAGCGTGCGTGCGCTCAGATTTGATCTTAGAGTGTGCTATGCTTAAATCCACGCCTCATATTTGTAAAAACGGTCTTTGACGTGGAAAAGTGCTTAGCTTACGTCAGGGTCCGAGCAGACATACGCACTTTTTCTTGTTCGAATACTGCAGGTTAATTTTTATTTACGCTGTTCCTTCAGCTTTCCGTTTTAAATGAAAGAATTTGGATGATGTCTGGTCATATTTGACATGTTAATGACATTAATTAGAAGTCGTTTACAAGGCAGAGAGCTGAAACCATTTATTTGCGCACAAGTTCAAGATCATTTGCGATTCATAGATTTCACATCTGAAAGATGTTTTCTGTACGCACGTTCATTTTATGAAGCACACATACACTTACATTTCACTACTGATTATACCCTGTATGATTGTGTATGTGACGAATAATAAAGAACCTTGAACCTTGATATTCACGTTTCTACGTGCTCCTGATGCGTGTTGTAAAAGCATCATTACAGGTCAACTCTTCTGTCTCTGTCCAGCTGCTCCTGAAATCCTCGGACACAAACGAAGCGAGAACAAAAAAGAAGGTGAAAATGCGACGCTGTACTGCAAATCAGTGGGATACCCGCATCCTACGTGGATGTGGCGCAAGAAAGTTGGTAGAGGATCTTACATTGTACGTAAGCATGTCATATATAATATATATCCATATTCTGCTCACCGAGGCTGTAATTATTTAATCAAACATACAGTAAAAATGTGCAAAATTATTTCAATTTGAAATAAGTGTTTTCTATGTGAATATATTGTCAAATGTAATTTATTTATGCAATCAAAGCTGTATTTTCAGCATCATTACTCCAGTCTTCAGTGTCACATGATCTTCAGAAATCATAATAATATACTGATTTGCTGCTCAAGAGAGCCCGGTCTCATGAAAATGCATATAAATAGTATGCCAAATAAAACAAAAACTTGTGGTATTGATACGCAAAAATTGTATTTTGTCGTGCATATGATATGCATTTGTTTGGCGTGCCTATAATACGCAGTTTTCACATGCATGTGATACGAAACTTGTTGGTATGCATATGACATGCAGTTTTCGTGTAGATATGATTCAAATCCACCCCACAACCCTAATCCTCCCCATCGCGTAGCATATACACACCAAAGTCCATTTTTGCCATCAATACCACGAGTGTTTTTTTTTATTTAGCGTACTATTTATACGCACTTTCATGAGATCGGGTTGCCTAAGAAACATTTCTGATTATTATTAATGTTGAAAACAATTGTGCTGCTGAATACTTTTGTGTTAACTTCGATACATTAGATTTTTTTCAGGATTCTTTGATGAATAGAAAGTTCAAAATAACAGCATTTATTTATTTATTTATTATTAAATCTTTTCTATCATAATAAAAGTCATTACTGTCACTTTTGATCAATTTAATGCATCCTTGCTGAATACAAATATTAACCTTAAACGTTATTTAAAGCTCACCCAAAAATAAAAATTGTGCCACCATTTACTGTCCCTCATATGACTTAGAATCACATTGAAAGAAGAAGATGAGATACTGTCATGAATTAGATGCATTTTCTCGTAACAGGACATTGACAACAGCACGGGCCGCTTCTTCATCATCAACAAAGACAATTTCACAGAACTGAGTATCATCAGACTGGACATCAGCACAGACCCGGGCGAGTACATCTGCAACGCCTCGAACATCATCGGCTCCAAAGAGTCCATGACCATCCTGCGTGTGCGGAGTCTCCTCGCCCCGCTGTGGCCTTTCCTGGGCGTCCTGGCCGAGATCATCATCCTCGTGGTCATCATTGTGGTTTACGAGAAGCGCAAGAGGCCGGACGAGGTTCAAGATGGTAAGTAGCACTCTGCTTTTAAGAATACTTGCAAAAAGTCTTGTGGTACGATTTCCCGGAGGCGTCTGTTGAAATGCTGATCTTGATCGGCAATATAATATCATCCTGAAGTGCTGTTGTTTAGGCAGTAAATCAGAAAACGAACTGAATTATTCTAGAGATGTAGGGCTGCACTATTATGACAGATTATAATTGCTAAATACACACTTATTTTGTGTGAGGCAGCTACATGAACTCTTCCGTATAAAGCTATACATGCAGAACAGAGTTTAAATGCAGAAGGAATAAAGTGCTGCAGGGACGACTTGTTTTTGGAACAAAAAGACAATAGGATTTTTCCTTTTGGCTTTTGTATTATTGCAGAAAATAAGCTCTGTGACCAACAAAAGTTCATTATTTTTACATATTTTGACTTTAAAGAATTTTGAAGCTCTAATAAAATTGCCATACATAAAAAGTTAAACGTAGACCATTAAGTTTACAACTCTTGTAATCTATATTTAGAATCTGCAAGTGGAAAGTTTAGGTTAGAATAGTTTGCAAGTGTGCTTTTATAAACACAAGGCTGTAAAAGCAACTGAGTTTATCTTTTCATGTCCTTCTACAACCTCTGTAGTCCCATTTATACACTTGTAAGTTGTTGCCTTTTTCAAGACACATAAAAGCTTAAAAATCCTAAGTGGGGTTTATATTACTGATGGATTTTATGTTTGAGAATAAAACGTGAAAATATCTTGAGTTTGTGTTAAACAGACCTTATTTCAAGCATTTAATCAAAAACCCAGGGACTTCAGCACAATGCAATCGTAAGTTACTCATTTCCAAGTTTAAGGACTTATTTCTGCAGCACTCTGTTGCATGTCTGAAATGTCTAAAATGTACTTTCTCAAAAGTAAGGAAAGAATCATTAATGGAAATTAAGAATCAAAACAGTAATTGTTAAATTCCTCCTGATGTTTCAAATGATGTTGCCGCAGCATTTATTTTCATGTGACAGTCACAGACATAGTAAACCACCCATTTAAATACACACTTACACAAATAGTCCTGTTGACTCTGATTGGCCATTGCATTCATGTTCTCAACAGAGCAGTCTGTGGTTGATTTTAGAGCTCAAACTGCTGCCAAAAGAAAATCTGGATGCATCTGAACTTGACATTAATACTGACTGCTGTCATCAAAACAATGACTTGATTGCATCAGCAGTAGCGGCAGTCTTATAGACCCGACGTCACAATTATGTCACAGCGCTAGCTGGAGGCAAAACGAAGCGAAAACTGAAGGCGACCAATTCAAACAAGCGCAGACTCGTCCACACAGGGAGCTTAAAATGTCATCTTGTTGTGATGTTGGGTGCCCGAATCGATGTTGTAGATTTGAAATCTTACGGCATACCTGTTGCCACTGCCAGACAAAAAAAAACGACGACTGGTTAAAAATGATAGTCACAAATGCTCATGTTTGCAGCGCACACTTCTTATCAGAAAAGGTTCAATATATAGTTTTTTGTTGTTATGGGCACGTCTAAAGATTTTTTATGCATCTCACTATGTCATGTATGAAATATCGGTGTGCATTAGTGATGCGCGGATGAGCGAAAACGTCACCCGAATCCGCAGCTTCAAATAAATTATCCACACGCCCGCACCTATATTTTTGTCTGATTTAGATAAGCACACCCGATCGTCACATTCAAGGTTTGTAGGAACATAAAAAACTCAGAAAAGGCATAGAACTTTAAAACAGCAATTTCCAAACCTGTATCGATTTGGAAAAATAAATAAACCCAGAAAGTTTTGGAAAAGTCATGGAAATCTATTTCACAATCCTCTGTATAATAGAATTATGTGTAATATGTCCTGAATTTCAGTGCGGTATTGCACATATATTGCATTACTCAACTGCAAAACCTTTATTAAATATAGCGTATATAGGTTAGATGAGTAAATAAATCCACACAATCGTCAGATCAAATCAGTGATTATAAAACAGCGTGAGTGATTCAGCACCGAGTCTCTCTCGTTGACCTTCTCTTCACATCGGTGCATCTAGAGCTGAACGCTGCGATACAAGACTTTACCTCACGTTTCGGTGCAGTTGACAGAATTGTCAATTTCATAATTGGTCATTGTTGCATCATCACAAAAATGTATTATTTTCACATCTTTTTAAGCTATTTTGAACATTGAAGCCGCCATCAATAATATATTGTGGAGCAGGTTGTTAGTGGGTCATTTACGGACAGGGCTCTTAGCGTAGTTGTGCGAGTGAATATTCATGAGTGTTGAGTCAGAGGAGAGCCGCTGGGAAATACTGACCTCTATGCTTGACCACGTTTTAATCTGAGACCGGATCCTCCACTAGAAAGACAAATCAGGACACTGGAGCTCCTCACATTTGTACACTCTTAAAGTTAATGAATAATTGATTGTCATCAGCTGCACACGATTCTCTCGTCTCAGAAAGAGAAACAGCAATGATGATATTGTCCGGTTATCACAAGATCACACTTTGCACTTTTAAAAATAAAGTTTCCAAGAAGAGGACATTTCTCTCCTGTTTTAGATGAAGCTACTTTGTAAGTTATTATTATGGCTTATGGACTCGTGTTTTGGCCAGAAGTGATTGTTTACGTTAAAAACTCTTTCATGATGGATTTATTTCTTACAAACACACAGCTCTTAGCTTCTCAAGACATTAACTGATGGACTGGAGTGGTGTGGATTATTGTGATGTTTTTATCAGCTGTTTGGACTCATTCTGACGGCACCCATTCACTGCAGAGGATTCATTGATGAGCAAGTGATGCAATGCTACATTTCTCCAAATCTAATGAAGAAACAACCTCATCTATATACTGGATGGCCCAGTGGCGATCCTAGACTTCTGGGCGCTCTACGCAAAACTGTGTCGAAAGAATGGAATGGATGGATGAAACGCATTTGTCCGTCTCGAATCACGCTCGCGAAAGGCGCTCGAGAAACTCTTCCGCGGCACGGTATGCTTTCAATGTTTTGTGTTTTTTTTTAGAGCCTTTGTCAAGAGACCGTTCGACATTCACGTTACATGATTTGACTGATTTTTACGTAGAGAGGGTGACAGCGCACCGCATTAAAATAAATGTTCATTCACGTTTTCATAACCGCTTGCCAAGCTCAAAAACGAAACTAAAATAAAACATATTTGAGAGCAAGGGGGCTCCTGATGTTTTAGGGGCCTACGCAGCTTGCGTATTCTGCGTATAGGGAGGATCGGCTCTGGGATGGTCTGACGGTGAGCACATTTTCAGCAAATATGTATTTTGTGGCGAACTATTCCTTAAAAAAAATTTATCTAAATAATATAAAAAACTATTTTCTACTAAAAAGAACCATTTGTGCAATGAAAGGGTTTGATGGATATGAAAGGTTCTTAAGTGCCAATAAGGAATTGTTATTTTTAAGAGTGTGGCCCCAGGAGAGGAGCAGGAGAGAACAGGGAATATTCACAGTAACCGGCGAGTCTGTCGGTCTAAACCAGCTCCGATCTGAACATGTCGAGGCTGTGAGTGTGACAGTCTCTAAAGGGATGCAGTCAGGCATAGCTCCATGCTAATTTGACCTTTGCAGAACCACAGAAGGGTATCTGAGAGCCAGGGGTGGTCAGACGCTACCCTTTACAAGATGCACCGGGTTCTAGTGACTGACAACACATGACTTACAATCTCAGTAAAGCGCAACTGCATTTATTGCACTCAGTTTAACACACGTCTGTCTTATTCAGTCTCACTGCAGTGTTTATCAGATCCAGCATCCGTCCAGTAAGTGTTTGTTTACATGTCTAGCAGTAAATTGCATGGGATGCGCTGGGATTTCCCATTTACAAACTCTGCGAGAATAGAAAAGAAATATCCTAATAAAGTCAAGATGTCCTGTTTACTTTCTCTACAAACATTCCCGGTTTTATAAGCCATTCATGCGTGCATGTTTTTCTAAAGGAAAAAGTCTCATCTTGATCCTTCATCAAAATAATTTTTTATTTATAATAAAATTTATTTTTACAATTATCAGAATTATTACACTTTCACAGAAGTACAAATCATGAAAACATCAACTTGCATGGATTATTTTACCTCATCTAGTTTCCTGACATATTATAATTATATAAATTAATACACTCCACACATTTTTTTACAAATTTCAAAAGCTAAACCTGTGAAATTCCTAATATTAACTAATTTTGTTACATTTTTCTATTAAAGCAACAACAAAAATGAATTTGTATTGTGACACAGAAGTTGCATGCAATTTTTCAGCAACCACAATTGCAAATATTATAGTCGAGATTCATGTTCAGATTTATTTCAGTTCATCGCTTTGGTTTGATTGCAGATTTAGTCGCAGCAAAGCAAACGACCGTGTGAATTAAAACAGACTGGCACTATTACATGTTCATTTGAGCAAAATATCACATATCGCTAAACTCTAACTTGCATGTTTGCTGGTATATTTAGATCATCAGCGCAGAAAAAGCGCTGTGCAGCGCAGCGCAGTGTGTGGTCCTGGTTGCCAGGTTGGGAAGATCAAGTAAAACATTGGGCAGGAAAGCTTTGATTGGGGGATTTAAACTCTTGATATCTGGCAACCGCAAACATGAAAGCTAATGGAGGCTTGTAGCAAGATAAAGCAAAAATGAAATGTTTTCAGGTAAATATTGTAAATGATTATGCTGCATTAATAAAGAGAAGCAAAAATCATGAATGTAAATAAAATGCAATTTATCATGCAGCCCTTATTTTTTAGGCTGGTTGCAGTCAGTGTTCATGCAGGTTATGCGATAACAGCAAATAATGATAGATTTGAAAGTCTGTTCTGTTGGGATACTGGTGAGGAACGTGTTGTTCGAGGCTGTGAATGTTGTTTTATGTTAACGTGTAGTTTGGGTGCTGATGAGCACAGGATTTGTCAGGTGAGCTGGGAGTGCTAAACCAGTGCTGCTTCTGTCAATAAACAGGTCGGTTTCAGCTGGAAACAAAGGGGTTTTGTGTGTTCATAATGAAATATACACTCAGGGCAGTAAGTGAATAACCCAGGTGTTCAGGCAAACTGAATGAAAGTGTTTAATGATTGTGAGTCCATGCCTGAAAGTCACAACAGAGTCATTTTTTTCTTAATATAATGGCTTCAAGTAAATAACCGGTGAAACTTTTTTTCCTTTTCCATGTGGCTCTATATTCTTTGTTGTTGGTAAGTTTGAGAACTTGCATGTCTTGAGAAATTTCTGCTTCTCTTTGTCTCCTCATTCAGACTGTGATGTCGACGCGTGCGTATCTAATTATCAAAAGACATTAAAAAGCTGTTTGTGTCATCAGCAGCATTCATTGTGACCGGATTCTCTACTGTTAATTGTATGGTTTATAATGGGCTTATTTACAACATTTAAAATATTTATTTTTAGTATTTCATTCATCAAGGTATAGGAAATTATACGTTTTTTTAGCTTCTCGAATACAGTAATATAGTTTTCTGTGTGAAGTCAAAAACAAGATAGACGAATCTAATCAAAACATGTTTATTTTGACATATTTCACCTTCATATTAGAATTTTTTTTTTTACATGTTCATCTTTATTGTATTACAATTCTAAAAAGTTACTGTAATAGTGTTTTTTAATCACGAAAAATTAGTACAATACCACCATGATCTTTGGATAATAATATCTATAATAGTCTATAACTATTTCACTTATTTTTATATTAGAGTTATCAGAATTAGTTTTTATTTTTATTTATATTTGCATTACATTGCAGTAATGAGAATTGGGGAATTAGTGTAATTAACTGTAAAAAAATAAATGTATATTTTAATATTATTTAATTATATTAAATATAATAAACAATTTAAATTATATATAATACAAGTATAATTACTATTTTTTTATATATAATATTGTTTATCTTTATATAATTGTATTTTATAAAATATATATATTTAATAATTAATATATGTCATTACATCGAACTATACATAATTATTATATATTTCTTATACAGTATCTCACAGAAGTGAGTACACCCCTCAAATTTTGTAAATATTTTATTATATCTTTTCATGTGCCAACACTGAAGCAATTACACTTTGCTACAATGTAAAGTAGTGAGTGCACAGCTTGTATAACAGTGTAAATTTGCTGCCCCCCCAAAATAACTCAACACACAGCTATTAATGTCTAAACCGCTGGCCACAAAATTGAGTACACCTCTTAGTGTAAATGTCCAAATTGCGCCCAATTAGCCATTTTCTCACCCCGGTGTCATGTGACTCGTTAGTGTTACAAGGTCTCAGGTGTGAATGGGGAGAAGGTGTGTTAAATTTGGTGTTATCGCTCTCACTCTCTCATACTGGTCACTGGAAGTTCAACATGGCACCTCATGGCAAAGAACTCTCTGAGGATCTGAAAAAAATGGCGTAGGCTATAAGAAGATTGCCAAGACCCTGAAACTGAGCTGCAGCACGGTGGCCAAGACCATACAGCGGTTTAACAGGACAGGTTCCACTCAGAACAGGCCTCGCCATGGTCGACCAAAGAAGTTGAGTGCACATGCTCAGCGTCATATCCAGAGGTTGTGTTTGGTAAATAGACGTATGAGTGCTGCCAGCATTGCTGCAGAGGTTGAAGGGGTGGGGGGGGTCAGACTGTCAGTGCTCAGACCATACGCCGCACACTGCATCTAAGTGGTCTGCATGGCTGCCGTCCCAGAAGGAAGCCTCTTCTAAAGATGATACACAAGAAAGCCTGCAAACAGTTTGCTGAAGACAAGCAGACTAAGGACATAGATTACTGGAACCATGTCCTGTGGTCTGATGAGACCAAGATAAACTTATTTGGTTCAGATGGTGTCAAGCGTGTGGCGGCAACCAGGTGAGGAGTACAAAAACAAGTGTGTCTTGCCTACAGTCAAGCATGGTGGTGGTCTGGAGTGTGATGATCTGGTGCTGGGGAGATACAGTTTATTGAGGGAACCATGAATGCCAACATGTACTGTGACATACTGAAGCAGAGCATGATCCCCTCCCTTCAGAGACTGGGCCGCAGGGTAGTATTCCAACATGATAATAAACACTGCCTTGCTAAAGAAGCTGAGGGTAAAGGTGCTGGACTGGCCAAGCATGTCTCCAGACCTAAACTCTATTGAGCATCTGTGGGGCATCCTCAAGCGGAAGGTGGAGGAGCGCAAGGTCTCTAACATCCACCAGCTCCGTGATGTCGTCATGGAGGAGTGGAAGAGGACTCCAGTGGCAACCTGTGAAGCTCTGGTGAACTCCATGCCCAAGAGGGTTAAGCCAGTGCTGAAAAATAATGGTGGCCACACAAAATATTGGGCCCAATTTGGACATTTTCACTTAGGGGTGTACTCACTTTTGTGGCCAGATGTTTAGACATTAATGGCTAAACATGAAAATATATAATTAAATATTTACAAAAATGTGAGGGGTGTACTCACTTCTGTGAGATACTGTATATAATTATGTTTGTATATTAAATATTTATGAAATAGATAGATATTTTTGCAGTGAAATATGGCTTGTATAATATGCTCATTAGATTCATCCTTACATCTTTATAGTAAGTCATCACATGACCTGCTTACTTCGGTTCATTTAATCAAAGCGTCACTTGAGACACACCTTCCTAATGAATAAAATGAGAATCACAGTAACATGGATAGAAAAACAGATCATTGCTTCATTTTTAAGCATAAATTCTTAAGCAAAATGCTCTGGATTGATTCTCTGAACGACCTCTACAGACACTATCTCACAGCAAGAGAGAGAGAAAGTCGGCGTGCATGAACGGCGTGTTCTGTTTTGTGTTTTGGGGAGGATTTGTCCCCAGGAGAGGGAGTGATGGGAGGCTGCACTAGATTAAGGTAGATTATATCTGTGCACAGTCTTATCAACAGAATCAGAGATGAGGGCGTAATGCGATGACGCACATTACAGCTGAAATCCTCGTTCCAGGATTCATATTTCTAACAGTGGCGTCCTCTACACCCCTGTGTGCAGATATACTGACGCGAGTGAAAGCGAATTACTGCATGAACGTTTGTTCACACTGACTGGAGGTCGAATAATCAATGTTAATAGCAGGCTGCACAATAATGGCCATAGTTTTGAAACCACAAATGAGATGTATTATTAGTAAATATAATGGAAAGCAGCTGTATATATATAATGCATTATATTATGAACAAGATGAATGTTTATCAGTGATTGGAATTACCTGAAATTGCAATGTTTAGAAATCCTTGTATTTTGTTATTTTAATCTAAATGTGAAATAAGGCCTTGCAAACCACATTAGCATATTTAATATAATAATGCAAAACAGCTGTATATTCTGCATTAAATCATGAAGAATAATTAAAATTGCAATGTAAAATTAAATGTGCTGTAAGCAGTTTTAGCTGTTTTGCAAATCTTGTAATTTTTTTTTATTATTATATAAATGTAAGATATGAGCTTGCAAACACAGTAGTATCTCTATGACTTTCCAAATGAGGAAATCAAATATGGAGAGATGGACTATATTGATCAGAAGAGAGAAAGATGTCAAATTTTGCTGTTGTATTAGAAACTGCAATTTAATGGTAAGGTAATATTACACAAAGTATAGTGTTATAAATTAACATTATATTTAAAAACTTTTGATTTATGATGTTAATAACTGTGGAAAGGTGTCTGAAAATAATCCATTGTGTCGCTCAACACTTGCATAAAGTTAAACTTTGCTCAACATTATGTGTTACTAGAAATTACCATCCTCCGATCTCATTATAAAACTGAAATCTTGAAATGAATCGCTGGTCAGTGTGAACGACCCTTTACACTGGAGCTGCTCAGGAACATTTGTTTGGTCTGTTATATGTAGATAGTGAGGGGAAAGCACTAGATCTGATGGTTGTGAATTGAGAAGGATGAGGTTTTGATCTCAGATGCGTGTCAGAGTTATATTGCGCCGTCATAACCTGCTTAGTGTCCAGCGCTGTGAATGCTGCTGCCTGTGGACGCATGTGCTGTCCTGACATGCATACACTAACCAGAACTACCCATCTGTCTGTGGAGAGACGCAGTGACCTCTAACTCTAATGACCTTCCCGCATGAGCAATAACCTGCTCGAGTTCTTCTGCTGTTTTATTCATCTGCAGAGCAGATTTATGCAGTGTCAACACACCGGTTGATTTACAACAGTCTTTTCCAGTTGTTCATAATAGCTAAGTATTGTGTTTTAGTTTATATATATTTCTATTTTTTTACATTAAGCTCTTAATCTGATATTCTAGTAGTAATATATTTATTAATTTAGTCATCAAATATTTTAGCTTTTCTTAAAGGGGTCCTATTATGCTCTTTTACAAAGTCTTGATTTTGTTTTGGGGGTGTATTAGAACATGCTCTCATGCTCGGTGGTTTGAAAATCGCATAATTTTTCACATAATTTACCTTATTACAACACCTTTCTCCCCAGCCTGACACAAACGGCTCGATTAATTCCGGGTTTGATGAAGGCCCGCCTTCCGAAAAACTAAATGTGTTGTGATTGGTTAGCTGTTCTCCAGTGCGTTGTGATTGGTGAACAGCTTAGACGACGTTACTACCCCATCAATATTCAATATTGCCATATCAGTTCAGACCTCGAGAATATTGAACAAGAGGATCATGCAGAACCTTTGCTTTAGGCTAAATCAAGTTTTAGATAGGATGTCTACAGCTTAAAAATAACTGCATTGACTAATTTACAGATAAGTGCAACGTAATAAGTATTGTGTTTATTTTTCATTATAACATGAATTGCAGTGAAACTGTTATACAGTTGAATTTATTTATACTATAGTCCCACAGACTTACACTATTTGTGGCCGCATATATATGCAGATTAATTATCTGCCAGCGGGAGGCGCTGTTGGAGTGGTAGAGATCGAGGTTTCCCTGGTAACGCTATACACAAATCACAAACGCTGCTTTATCAGATATTATATGCAAGATGAAATTAAAATGGCATCCAACATTTTCTGAAGACAGTTGGTTTCCATCAGAAATAGTGATATAAAACACCCGCACTGGGTTTCGATTTTGAAACGTGCAGAGCTCAACCAAGCGTTCTTAACACCCCCCAACCAGTCGGATTTCAGTAGGCGGGATTATCTTTGTGATATCACAAAAACAACTTTGTAGTCCAATCGAGCCGTTCGTTGTAGTTCTTGAAAACGGCTTTTTTTAACTAAATATCTCCCTTTGGAGTGTAAGTGTAGATCGTTTTATGCCCAAACATACACACTGACTAAAATTCACTGAAAAAACATAATAGTACCCCTTTAATAAAATGTTCTACTGCAACTTGCAAAATTTATTTTATTTCTTCGTGAGTTACGAAGGCAACAGTTGCAATCAATTTTTTTTTAAATATTTTTCAAGTAATGTTGATATTTTATTTCAGATTTATTTTTAAAAAATTATTATTTAGTTTTATTACTTAAACACAAACTTATTAATTTATTCAGTTTTCCAATATATTTCCATTTTTTATTTTTTAAGTTATTCATCTAATATTTATATTGTATTTCAGCTTTATTCAATAAATGATTTGAACAGATTTAGTAATTTTAGTCTATTCTAGTTGCTAAGGCAAATTGTTTTTGTTTTTTTTACTTTTATTATTATTTTTACGGAGCATCTCCATAGAAATTGCCATGATTTGCCAAGAAATTGCCATTTCAAAATTCAGACATTTGCGATGATCTTAAGAATCCATATAATGTCCTTAGAGGAGATCGTTTTTTATTTATTATTATTAATATTAGTGGATATTGAAAACAATAAAACATCAAATTATTTCAGAATGTTGGTCTCAATAATATAATTAAACTTCAGTAATTGCAAAATGTAATTTGGCTGCTGTTACATTTTACGCTTAAGTGAAATAACTCAATAACAATCATATCTCATGTTGTGAAAGTACAGTGTAATGAGAGAAAGCAGTCTGAAGTGTGATTGATTAATATGTCTTTTCTTCTCGCATGTTCTTCACCTGCATGTCGACCTGATGAAGATGATGAACCAGTTGCACCAATGTAAGAACACAATTTATGAACACCATAAATGAGTTTATTAACACGTGTGGTTACCATGCTGCAAAGTGTGTAACTGTACACATCTGTCACGCAGAAAAACGAACTCCACGAACAACCACAAAGACAAAAACTTGCGACAGCGGAACGCCAACTGAGCCCACGGACCAACGTAGAAGAAAGCTGAAGGTTTACTACGCTTTATGATTCAGTCTGGAGTTCGAAAGCAGCATGCGAACGTTCCCGTTAATCGACTAAATGCTTCCCCTTCCCCTGTTTCCAGATGACCAACTGCATATCCTGACCATACGGACGTATCCGAGGAGAGGAGACGCTCCTGGCGATTTTCAGCGACGCATATCCTGCCTCACGTGGAGAAGAAAACAACAATAACGACAGCATTACACTGGCAGAAACGAACAATAAAGACTGTCTTACGTTTGCCTTGTTCGGGCTCATGATCTGTGTGAATGTGGATGCTGACTGAATCATGATGAAGATGATTTTACTACATGTGCTGTTAACGTTGCATTTCGTTCTTTTATCATGCCCTCCTGCTGCACTAATTCTTTTTCATATCTACATGTTGTCTCGAATGCATGCAATAACATAATCGAATAAAATTCAGATATCGTTTTTCTATTGTTACTTTAAGTGGCGTTGCATCCAATTGAATAGCCAAGTGTGTGTGTGTGTGTGAGGGTGTGTGTGTGTTTTTAAAGAAATTTAAATAGATAAAAAAGTAAGGATTCCTTGAGATCTTTGTACAGTTTATCATCCAATAAAACAAAACTAAAAGGAGGTGTTTTGTCTTAAACTAGAATGCAAGAACCTTTGTGAGTGGCAGAACAGTATTTAATCTTAAAGCTGATATTGTATTAATTGAAATGGATACATGTAACATTTATTTTCAAGAGTTATTTAGACGTCTCGTACATGTGGTGCTGTAAGTGTTCAAATATTACGATAGCATCTGTAAAAAGGAAAATAATATATCTTTTTTTTTTGTAAATGTCCTGTTTCTTTTTAGACAAAATATGATTCTTGTACAGCATGGCTATAATCCTATGCAATATGTATTCATATAGACCTACAGACAATTGTAAGGAGGGGCGGGTTTGATTAATTTCAGAGAATTAAAAAGCTTTAACGGGACAGTTCAGAGATAAGGGTGCTTGGCATCTGAAATGCACTGCTGTAGTTGCATGACTACTCCTGATCAATACAGTGCGTGTCATCATGACCACGGACCAACATTCAAGGGAGGAAGTGGGTGGAGCTAAAGCCATTACAAACTATGTGAAACCAATTGTTTCCTTTTTCAGAATAAAGCTTCCAAACTATGCCAGCGTTTCTGTGTGATTCTGTAGAAATGTGCTATAAATCACCCGCCTTAGCAACTGTTGCCATGGGTACTTTTAACAAACGTTTGCCTTACTGACTTAAGTGCACTTGAGCACATTTTACTAAAAATCATAGTTTTAATTGCTCTTATGGGCGTTCTGTAAAACCTGTCTGACTTAGCAACAGTAACCAATAGGGGCGGAGCCTTAGCAAAGGTGTAACTGCATTTTAGTATTATTTACTGTATATACTATTATAGCATATATTAATAATTTGAATTTTAGCTATAGTTTTAGTCATTTTTATTAGTTTTTATTTTTAGTTTAGTAATTTTAGTGTATTTATTTTTCAGTTAACTGTCAAGCTTTTTTCAAGTTTAGGTGTTTCCTTTAATATTTAGATATTTAAATTAATGAAATGATTCTTAATAGTTTTAATTGTTGTCATTTTAATATTTGAAATTATTATCCAAATGTAATACTTTTATTTAATTTAGTTGCCAAGGCAACATTTTTTTTTAATTCCTGCTTTATTGAAATTAATGAAATGATTTATCAGTTTAAAAAATGTAAATGTTTATACTTCAGCTTATTTTCTGTATATATATATATATATATATATATATATTACTTCAGTTAAATTGTTAATAGTTTTAGTTATTTAAATTAGTTGCTAAAGCAGCATTTCTATTTTTTTACTTAGTTTTTCATCTAATATTTATTTAATCTTCATTTCAATTAATAACATTTCTAGTAATTTGCACTTTGAAGTAATTTGAAGATTTTCATGTAGTATTTCCATTTTCAGCTTCCTTGAAATTAACGAAAAGGTTTTAGTTTTAATTGTATTAGCTTTTGTTAACAACAACAACAGTGCTTTTGAGCGCGCACTCTACCTCATTCTTGCATCAGCTCTTTCATCTTCTTCTCGACTTCCTCCACGAAAGCAGGAAAACCAGAATCGAGCAGGCAGACGCGCAGTAATGCCTCCAGGTCTCCAGAGGGCAGCGTGCACTGATGATACGCCATCGGCAGGGACAGCTCACGCTCACCCAGGAAGTACTGAAGAGGAAGAGATTATAACGCGCATGAAAAGTCAGTGTGCACTTCACGGATGACATCTCAGAGGTCAAATTAAAATATCACTGACTACAGCATCTAATGCAGTGACTCAACACCAGATCCAGGCTGTCTGTCAGATCAATGCAGATCCGGTGGTACCTGAGAAAGGTGTTTGATTGACAGCGGTCCCATGGCAACGGGAGGGGCCGCCTGTGGTGCATCTTCAGGAGCCTGAAGTGGAAACAGAAATAGATCCATTCATTATAGTCTCAGGAGTCACACAGCTGATCAATACCCTCATTACTAATTGAATGTCCTCTTCCCTGGCAATCTTTCTCATCCTGCTGCGGGGCGTCGCTGTCTCTAACTATATTTTACACAGAGACTTTCCTTTGTGCTTTTGTGTTCACTATATTTAGAGCATCAAGTCTGTGTATTTACATTTCAGATTCACAAATAAGCAGCTCAGCTGAGGGTGGGATTATTTCTCTCTCCGCACCCATTTATTATCATTACGTGGCAACAGCTCCACCTAGTGACGGAAATCCAAATAAACATTCATTATTAGTTCAATTAACTGGCCTCAAGATTAAATGAAAACTGACACAAACAGTATATTTGTAATAAATTGTCCTTGTCTTATTATGCAACCTTCATATTTGCATGATAAAATAAAGACAAGAAACAATCTTTCATCAAAATATGATAACGTCTCAAATTATTTCTGCTGACTAGCCAAAGGGAAAATAATATTAATGAATAAATCACAAGCCAATTATATCATAATCCAAATCCTGTCCTTCATTATTTCCTGATAAATATTATGTTTGTCACATTGCATTCTTGAAACATTTCAAATGTTTATAGCTTGTGTATAAAATCTAGAAATATTACGTGCAGTAAGTCCAGATAGATAGATAGATAGAGAGAGAGAGAGAGAGAGAGAGAGAGAGAGAGAGATAGATAGATAGATAGATAGATAGATAGATAGATAGATAGATAGATAGATAGATAGATAGATAGATAGATAGATAGATAGATAGATAGATAGGCTGATTCACTTTCATACAAACTTGTTCATCAAAATTGTATAACTTCTCAAATGATTTCTGCTGACTAACCAAAGGAAAAAAATATTAGTCAATAAATCACCAGCCATTTCTGTCATCCAATTAACTCCTGTGCTGCATTGTTTCCTGTTAAATATTCTGATATATGTCACATTACATGCATTAAATGTGGCGCACAAGTCATTACAACTGTTTATAGCTTGATACACATATTATGTCCAGATAGATAGACAGATTAATTTCCATGTACTACAATAATACAAATATACTTCTCAAATAACTCCTGCTGACAAAATAAGGAAATAATTATATTAATCAATAAAATCCCAGGCCAGTTGTGTCATGACTCATGACTGCTAAATTCTGTTTTATATAACATTACATGCATACGTCATTTTAACTGTTTATAGCTTGTTACTATTGCTGTTTATAAATATTACGTACAGTTAGTTCAGATAGATAGATCGATAGTTGCTGTTTTCTGCTCAGGGATTGTTCATTTGGTGGTACGTTACCCGAAACTTACTGGGAAGTTCACCGGTAATTACCAGCCAGTTAATGTGACCTGCTGGGATGTGCTTAAAAGCCAAAGGACAAACCCATTGTCACTGTCACTTGCTCTTACCACTGCAACCTGTTCTAGTGGAACCTACTGTGTGTCCACTATTACCCCATAGTTGCCGTTTATACTAACAAACATCTTTTGAGAAGATGCATGGGTGGCTGGAAAATAAGTCTAGTATTCCCAACCTGCTGCTGCTGCTGTGTAGACGGTCCAGGCTCAGCAGGATCAGATGGAGCAGCAGATGCAGGGGTGGTCAGATGCTTCTGGACAGGAACATAATTCTGCAGCCTCTCCACAGCCTTCCTGCAAACCTCAGCCGCTTCTGCCCTATTACTGCCATCAAACTGCAGTCGAATCAAACGGCTCTCACCCTTACACACACATGCAAAACAAAAACACAGCAGTACCACTGTAATCAGCTGTATTTTCATATCACGTATCAACCAGGTGTTCCTTAAAAACATGCATTAGGAACTAAATAAACTCGATGTCAGCTGAAAAGAGCATCAATGTAATTGTTACAGGTGCAAACACAAAATGCATTGCATTTGCACAAAGGATGTTCTGCTGTTTGCAACCATATATCTTTAACAGGGACTGTTAGATGCATCAGTGTTCATGAAGCAGGGAATTATTGTTCAAAAAGACATGTTGGAGAAGAGATAATTAGCTGAATTAACAAGCCACAGATTTAGTCTTTGAGCTGTAAGTTGAAGGTCACTCGGAAGCAGTTATATTTTTAAATTTGCATATTAAAATTGTTTATTGCTTTCAAGGACAAATAGGCGGAGCCCTCCTTCAGGACAACACGCACGCATCACATCCTGCTGAAACTGCAGATCAAGGTATGGGAACGTATTTCATTCATCAAATGCATACATTTGAAACATCACAGAACTTCTTCTCACCTTCATTGTAATGTTGAACAGCAGACTGTCTGATTTGCGCTGGATTTTCAGGAAGCTCTGTGCATTGAGCAGAGAAAAGCCCTCCTACGAAAATAAAAACACACCAGAAAACAAGACCACACATCACCATTATCCAGCAGAGACTCATTTAATAGGATTATATCAGGCTGAAAAACACATGTAAACAGAGCAGCATGAACCTGCCATCAGCAAACCTCCTCCAGTGTTTCTAATGCAGATTCAGAAACCATAAAACCATAAACGGAATAATCAATTAATATATTTACAAACTAAATTTAGTGCTGGAGAAAATATGATTTTTTTTTGTGAATAAAAATGTTGCAGGGATGTCGGTGGTGTGGCATATAGATATATAATCAGGTTAGTCGATGCCTCTACATCTAACAATGCATTTTCTTCATTGAGACTTGAGCACAAGGTATTTTTCTGCTATTACACAAGCATGTCAGAAGGGGGCTCTACGAACATCCTCAATGCATGATTGTCATGTTCACCTCAATATGCAAGCAGGAGCCATATCAACATTCATTCTGGTTCTAATACTGCTACTGTTACTTTTGCTGCTACTAAAGGTTCTACTTAAGTGGGTATACTTAACGTTTTACAGCAAGAACAAATGGGAAACTTTCTCCTCATTTCATGCAAAATCAAAACTAGAATTATTTTCTTGGATTGATCATAAATCACTTAATGATCACTTGATACTTGATTAAAAAAGTGCAGTGACTGAATAAACAACATAATTCTATGGAGCTGTACCTCACATCAAGTACTAGTTTAACCTAAAAACAGATACTTACTCTTACTTAGGATAAGATTTAAACTAATATATTTGCTTGTGAAATATCGCATCAGCATTGTTTTATGCATCTGGTTTGTTGTGGAAGCAAAGAAGGACTGGATTGTATTTAGAACAAAAACACGATCTAATCCTTGAAACACATTTGATGCAAAAGAGACTTTTTCAAATGTAGAGCTTGTTTCAGTTTGGAAAATGTAAATGTCTGTAAACTTGATATATATAATAAAATAGGGTTGTTCAGATTATAAACACACATATCCATGTCCCTGCTCTCAAAATCACCCCATGCTTTGCTCTGGATGGGCACGCTGCCTCATTTGGCTCCGTTGTTCTGCATGAAAGCTGTAAATGTGACTCATTCGCCAAATGCAGCTCCCCGGCTCACTATGAGGAGCCAGAGACCATTGTGTCCACGAGTCCAAGATTGAGGCTTATTGTTGGGAGATATCCGAAGCACTCAGCATGGCAATCCCAAAGGGACAGCGACAGGCCCTGCGGGACGGAAGGGGATTATGCTGTTCTTTCTGCAGGTGAAAAGAAATACGGTCAAGCTCTTATGATGGGCTCAGCGGAGCCTGCGCTATCCTGACCCTGCACTTAGAGCCTGATGGGAAGAGTGTCAAAGGATTAGAGAGTGGCATTTCATAAACAGCCAAAAAAAACACATTTTCTTTGGTCACTACTAGACAGATCCTGTGTGTTTTCATATAATCTTACCATGAGTTGCTGGCCTTGAGATACTAGCAGATGACCAGAGCCCAGAATATTCAGCTCCAGCTGGCCAGCGCTTTCACTGGACTCGAAAATCTGAAAGAAATACAAATTGGAAACTAGTTTAGAAAAAAACGTATCATGGACTTGAGTTTAACTGGAACGCAACCGCCCAAAACACCCGACATCCACTTAACAACACCCAGAACACCCCAGACTTGCTCCAACAACACTAAAAACACTCTTTAAACAATTAACGTTTTATTTTATAATTATTGATTTCATTAGCAGTAGCCTACTAATAGTTATCTTACAAACTTGTTCTACTCCTGAAACTTTTTTCAGAGTTTCGAAGAAACAACAACAAATAACTGTTAATGGTTAAAAACGAAGGCATTTGCTTTGTATGAATAAGAAATTCTAATATTTCACTCATAAAACGCAAATGTCCCGTTTTCCTTTCCATTGAGGGCGGCACGAGAGAGAGAGAAGGGCGGGACTTTTCGCTCATGTCTCACCTTCCACGCGCAAACGTTACTACCTTCGGGCAGAAATTGACCGTAGCGTCGCAGTTTCCAAACACAATTGGAGATGGTCGTGTCTTTCGAATGTTCTCGGTGTGAAGAATCACTTTCCATGTTCGCGTTTCCTTATTTTCCCGAAAATGAAGCGTGTAAAAAGGATGAAAAAAGGCGGCGGCGAATGAAGGACTGGTTGGCGGTTAATATTTAAATCGCGTACTATCTTGCGCATGCGTCAATATTTTTAATGTCGAATTTATGTTAGCCATAAAATTAAAATAATGTATTTTAGTGTAAATTTGGTTTAATAATGTAACTGAATCTAATTAATAATGTAACATTACGTTTTTGAAATGGTCAATTCGTTTGAGGAACTAACGTTAACGTTACATGTATTAAAACGACAACGTAATGTATAAAGCAATGGTTTAATGCGTATAAATCTAACGTTATTTTCCTCTGGGTTACTGACAACAGTCAGTGGCCTCTATGGCAAAAGATAAAAGTAAATAATCTGTCAATAATTTGCTTTGATAAAGCCACTCTACGTAGGAACAATGCGAATATTGTGGGGAAATTGCGTGAGAAGAACCACGTAAAGGATTAGTTATAAAACCAAAATAAGACACCTTCAAATTTTCTCACATTATCACCGTTTATTCGCTATAGAAAATCGTAATAAAATATGACAATAACTCAAAACATATTCATCTTGATAATAACAAACCAACATTTATTCAGACACCTACAGAAATTCTCACATTATCACAATTTATTCACTAGGCCAGTTTAGAAAATATTAATAAAATATGACAATAACTCAAGAGTTAAAAAACTGTGTCAATACAAATTAATCTTGATAATGTCAGATAACTTTGATAGAAAGGTATAGCTACAACAAAACATGGTCAGGTCGAAGTGTCAAATCGAATTTTTAGTCCCAAATTTGTAAACATTTTACTGGAAGTCCACTGTATGAAGAAGTTTTGGGTAGGCTAGACTATAATATTTCAGTTTACTTTATTTTGTTATCCTCATTTAGGCCTACATAAATGAACTATGGTGTCCTGCACCCACTAGTAAAAATAAATAATAATAATAATGATATGTGGTGTCTGAATATTTTTTGCTTTGACTAGGTGTCTGGCACCTGACTGACACTGAGTGGGTGGGCTGAGCTCCCGCTCTCGCTTCTATGGCAACCCGACAGATCAGCATCATCATGAATATTCACGGGATCAGAGCGACTCGGGACGCGGCGGAACGCGGTGATGTGGGCAACTCGATCGCGGGCGTTTGCTTGTGATTGACAGCCGACGGGGATCCTGAGAGTCCGTGACCTCCGCACCGCGCATATCTCCGATCCGTCAGACTTTATACGTGCTCGCAGAGCAACACAGTCAGTGCCTTGTAGCTGGAGACCACTGGATCGGGCGAATTTGGGCAGCCAGGTAGCCTAATGCGCTGTGGCATGTGCTTGAGCGAAAGACAGGTGGGTTTGACCCTTCAGACTATTCGGGTTCTGGTGCACAGGGATTTGTGGCAATAATTACACCCGAACTGGATTCGTTTGTCATTGAATTGATCGCGCGCCCGTTTCAATGTCATAATGGACAGGTTGCATTCGTCCATGCGTAAAAGGCTCTACAGTTTGCCACAGCACATCGGGCAGAAAGCGTTCATCATGGGTGATGCAGAAGACGCCGACAAGGACACCCGGAGGAA
>CM049873.1:33226868-33229368 GCA_027474115.1 Schizopygopsis malacanthus | reverse complement strand
TCCTTTTGAATTGACCTGAGAAAGTGGTTCAGAGCAAGGATTTCGTTCAGATCTGAGGTGTGCATTTCATAATAACAATCCAAAAAGAGCATTTCTGGGTCGTGTTTATTTATTTTAAATATGGGGTTAAATAAGAAATGATTGAAGAACACAACAATGTTGTTTAAAATTAATATGTATCTATATTACTTTATAGATATTTATAAAGCTTATACAGTATTTATAGATGTTATTCTGCCAATTTAAAGCTGCAGTCTGTAAGTTTTGCCTCTGGCAACTAGCTGAAATGCGTTATATACAGTACATATATTTAATTTCATTTAACATTTATTTTATTTCAAGCAAAAAAAATATTTTTATAATGTTTTAAATGTTAGTTTCAGTTTTAGATAGCTATAATAACCCTGCTTAAAAATAAACGCTTGGCAAAGTCCTTTTTGCACATTAATATAATCAGTTTTAGTAGCAGCATCACTAATGATGTGTAATTATCTGCAGTTCCACAAAATAATTACAGATTGAGTGCATGTTGCCTGTTAGAGTTTCCCCTGCTCACTAAGAGAGTTATGCTGTAATGGACACCGTAAAGCGTGACTGTGATGGTCACATCTACAGTATAAGACGTGTTATTTACTCATATGCTAGTGAGGCTGACAGAAATGAAATGATGTTATGACAGATCAGGCTAAGTCTAAATGCATGTATACTGTGAATTAATGCACAGGAAGATCTATTAGTGATGTGATCAGTAGCAGGAAGGAAGAGCTTGTGTGGATGCTGAGATGCTGATGCTTGTCACTTCAGGATTCAGGCATTATCGTCTCAGATATTGAATATTATGAGTTTTGCAGGACAGGAAGATGTTTTCTGAGAGCAAAAATTGCACTATAATCAAATCTACAGTCATATTTCCTACTTTAAAGTATTTTCTTATCATGCATTTATCTTATCCTGGCAAACTGAGCTTTTAAATGGGAGAGGAACGCCTTAGTTAAGATATAATTGATTTTTTCTATAGTGCCCTTCGTTTTATGCATTACATCTATTTTTGTAGCATTTATGTAATATTTAAGTACATCTGGATTTAGACATTTAACATTTAGACTTTGTTAGTTTTAATATCGACATCAGATGTGCCTTTCATTAATTTCTTTAAGTTTGTTTTTTAAGTGTATACAGCATTTTTTACTCAAATTTTTTTTTTTTTTTTCATGGTTCACCCAATAAATAATTTACTCTCCATCATGTTGTTTCAAAGCTGTATGACCAGGGCTGCAAGATTTGGGGGGATATATATATATATATATATATATACATTTGAAAAATAATGTGAACGTAATCATTTATTTGACACTATAGCTGTAGAATGAATTTATTATTTTCGTTCGTGAATTATTTTATAAACCAGCAAAGCTTTATTTTGATGCGCACTTCTCATTAGCAGTTTGGGGAAATTTACATTTACATTTATGCATTTAGCAGACGATTTTATCCAAAGTGACTTACAGTGCATTCAAGTTATACATTTATTGTCAGTATGTGTGTTCCCTGGGAATTGAACCCACGACCTTTGCGCTGCTAACGCAATGCTCTACCACTGAGCCACAGGAACACAATGTTTAGTGCATGTTGCGATCCCAAATGGATGTTAAAGCAACACAAACTTTTATTGGTGGAACAGAAAAAGATCCTTTGGACACCGAAGCGTTCTTCAAAATATCTTCTTTTGTGTCAGACAGGTTTGGAACAACACGAGAGTGTGTAAATGATGACAGAATGATCATTTTTATGAGAACTAACCCATTAACTTTGCATTCATAATGCATTCTGGGGGTTAAAAGTGCAGTGTTGAGGCCCTTGAGAGGGAATGAGAAAAAACATTCTCATGTTATTGTGCTGAAGATGTTGTTAATCCATCACAGTCTAACAAGCCAAATCTGTGAGTGCTTTGGACATGAGCAATCATTAGAGGTTAATTTGGTCTGATGAGTCTTTCCACTAATTCCACCTCTATTGCTCATCTCTCTTTCTCACACAAACTTCTCTTTCCATTCTTTTGTTCATCCTGCACAACAGCCGCACGTCTCCCAAAAGGGACTTACCTTCACCGCAGAAAATAAGAAGGAAGTCATCTCTGGCTGGTTTATTTTCTCTCTCTATCTCTTTCTTCAGATCTGGTTGAATTTATTAAAGCAAAGCGGAGCAGCTTTAGAATACAGAATGCACATTAGAGCTTGATGTTTTCTCCAGGTTCAGACAGAGACTGTGGCTTCAGAGCAGCAAGGCTTTCTGGATAAAACATTCTTGTGTCACGCGTTTGCATCGTTTTCTTCATCCGTTCTTCACAGGGTTGGGTTTATTCCAGCAGAGATGATCTTGTACTGTAAGAGTGACTAAACCAAACTTCCCTTGGAAAAAAATATTAATGGCATTAATATTCTGACTGTCTCGCTTTCATTCACTCTTTTTGTTCCAGTGTGGTAAATTAGTTTATTCTTCT
>CM049873.1:33176868-33224368 GCA_027474115.1 Schizopygopsis malacanthus | reverse complement strand
ATTTGGCCAGTTAATGTCTGTGTTTTTGTTAAATAAGGCACTGTTCATTTTAAAGGAGTCCATTCTTAACAAATGTAATGCTTCAAAAATGAAGAATGTAATATCTTTAATGTAAAAATGTACAAAAACTACTGAAAGAGTGACCGAGTCGTGGTGCTCTAATTCGGTGAAGGTAAAGTGGGAATTATCGAGTGTCCTGGATGGACTGAAAGTGGGGTAATCAAAAAGGCCATCAATATCAGGGATATCACAGCGGATTATTACAACGCAATTTATTTAATGGAGGGATGGGGATGAGCTGCTGATGGGACGAGAAGAGACAGAGGGAGGGATGAAGCCGCAGAGTGATTGAAATAATGCCGGCGCGGTGACCTAGGCTCACTTACAGAGAGGTTAGCGAACGGGAAACATGCCAACGCTGCTCGCCTGCTAATGCTTTCGTGTTTGAGGACTGTGACCCTCGAAGTGCATCTGCCAGTGTTTTACATCACATTTCACTGATCATGCAAAGACTTTGTGTTAAAGTGACTTTGTGTGTTACTGAAGTACTTTCTCGTATCCCAGCGGAATGCGGATAGACAATTCTACATTTACATTTATGCAGACGCTTTTATCCAAAGCGACTTACAATTGCATTCAGGTTATACATTTTCATTAGTGTCTGTGTTCCTGGGAATCGAACCCACAACCTTTTGCACTGCTGACGCAATGCTCTACCACTGAGCCACACAGGAACACAATTATTAGTGAGCTGCTGTTTGTTTAAATGCTTTCTCTGTTTGTTTGAGTCCTCTGACATGACAACATCTGACTCAACCAATGGTGTGAGTTTGAGGCGGGATTAACTGTCTGTTTGACCAATGAGGGACAGGGGGCGGGGCGAAGGGAGTGATTATCATAAACCTGATCGAAAACAAGTTTGTTTTTGAAGTTTGATGCTGTGACTGGTGCTGAAATTAAACAGACACAATAAGTGGAGCAAATCTCTGTGATTATTGCCTCTGAAGTTCATATGATGTGTAAATATTAGCGCAATGCAGATACATTTTATCATTATATTTATAATACTGAATATATTTATTTTTGTAATGCTACAAGTATTTGGTGTGTTATAGTAGTATTATAGTAAAAAATATAGTACTTTGAATATTTATTTTATAGCATTTATTACGTTTTATAATGTTATTTTATTTCATTTTTAAGTATTTCGATCCAGCTTTTCTGTTTATTTCACTTTAAGTCATTTTAGTTCTTTAACTTTTTTTCCATGTGGAAGTTTGTCCATGTAACATTTTTATTTTATTTTAGCCATATTTCAATGAATTAAAATGATTTTAACAGTTTTAGCTTTAGTTTATTTAACAACATTGATGTAATGCTTCGTGAGTTTTGCTGTTAGTCTGCGTGCAGCGTTTGTGTTATTCTGTTCAGTATCGGGTTCAACATGTTATTTTTCATCTTTCTTTTCAAATCTAGTCCTACACGACACCAATTTACAGCCTTGGCAAGAGGAGACACAGTATAGAAGGTGTCAGCACTTCTGAAAGATGAAAACACCTTCAGGATCAGTTCCTCCGTTCTATGACATGCTTCATTTCTTGCAGATAGACTCGATTTGTATTGACCAAGCAGAATTGGCAGTCGTGTGTTCAAATTGAAAGGATTGACTGTCTCTTTCTGGTGAGCAACAAACTATAAACGATGACAGAATTGTGATTTCCTCTTTTAGATCAAACGCATCCTTCAGGTTTCAGGCATCTTTATCCGGTTTTAATGTGTGCAGGGATCTTAAATGGGTTTTATTAAAGCATCCATGTTATGTCCCTCAAAAGCCTAGAGTCTCTGTGAGTTCATTTAATTCTCACGACAAACATTCATATGGAAATCATGTGTCGATCATTTATTTGTCATTTGCAGTGTTTTGGAGACTGTTTGCTTAAAGGCTCAATAGAAAGATGATTGACAGCCTCTCTCAAAGTTCAGACATGAGCAGATAAGATGGCAAAGCGGCGTCTCGCTTACTTACTCACAGCCTGAATCAACCACACACTGTACTAAGAATAAAGTGTGTGTGTGTGTGTGTGTGTGTGTCTGTCTGTGTCTGTGTGTGTGTGTGTGTGTGTGTGTGTGTAGGTCATGTGGAAGGGTAAGTGCCTCTCTGATCGCTGTGTTGAGCTTGTTGCTGGATCTTCTGTGTATTTCAGACTCGGTTAAGAGCCACGGATGACAAGACAGTAGCAAGATGGACCTGACACACATTGCAAAACACACACACACACGTGTCTTAATGGCATTTTTCTGCACAGTATGTGTGGACTAAAGTAAATTTTATTCCAAGGAGACGATGGTTGCTCCCAGAAGAAGGGTTCACCCCAAAATGAAAATTTGCTGGCAATGTGCTCACCCTCAGGTCATCCAAAATGTAGATGAGTTTGTTTCTTCATCATATTTGGAGAAATTTAGCATTACATCACTTCCTCCCCAATGGATCCCCTGCAGTGAATGGGTGCCGTCAGAATGAGAGTCCAAACAGCTGATGAAAACATTACAATAATCCACGACTCCAGTCCATAACATCTTGATAAGCCAAAAGCTGCATGTTTGTAAGAAACAAATTCATCATCAATACGTTTTTAACTTGTTTCCAGCTAAAATATGAGTCTTAAATCCATAACAACGCTTCCTCCAGTGAAAACATCCATCTCCTGCTGTCCTCTCACATCAAAATCCACACACATATTTGTTTAGAGCTGTATTGGATTGTAACCGGTGCTTGATCTGTGCAGATGCCTCTCCTGACAACTGTTTCACTTGAGGAAGCGTTATTATGAAGTTTAAAATCATCTTAATGATGGATTTGTTTCTGTTCGCTTCTCAAGATGTTTATTGATGGACTGGAGTGGTGTGGATTACTTGTGGATTATTGTGATGTTTTTATCAGTTATTTGGACTCTCATTCTGACGGCACCCATTCACTGCAGAAGATCCACTGGTGAGGAAGTGATGCAATGCTACATTTCTCCAAAATCTGTTGAAGAAACAAACTCATACATGGCCTCAGTTGAGGACATTTTCTACAAATTTTCGTTTTTGTGTGAACTGCTCCTTTAAGAATGATTTTGACTATGTGATTTCTTTCTGAAACATTCTCTATGGAAAGCAAACAAAATATTTAATGCGCCTTTGCATTTTTAAAATGTGCAATTAATGTAGGCACTGTGATTCCCAGTGTCGCCTCAAGGGGTGCTAAAGATGACATTAGCATATAAATGCCATACAACAGTCATTTTAGGTTTGCACTGATTGTGCGTGTGTATTTTTGATCCAGCCAATGTTCTATCTCTTTTTCTTTTGCTCTGTTTCTCTCTTAATTTCGTTTTACACAACCCCTCAGGTCTCTCTTTCTCCGGATCAGTTTGGCTGTAGGGGATTGAGCAGCTTTCATTCAGCTCTCTCCATTTGCTGATTACATCACCTGCTGCTGAGGGATAATGGTGACGGCGTGTGTTTGTGTGTGCGTGCAGCACAAAATAGTGCTGGTATTATAGCCTGTACATTGGTTACCTTCTCATTAGGTGATGGTAGACGGCTTCCACTTACACTATCCCTCTCACTTTATCACACACACTAAAATACCCTCTTTACCAGTTCACATTTGTCTCGTTTAGAGATAAACCTTCTCAGATACACTCACTGGTGCTGTGGTCTGTCTCACTCAGCGGCTGATATCTGTGATAGAAACATAAATACACTCAAGCACAGATAACAGAGATCCTAAAAGAGTGAGATACAGAGAGTGAGAGATTAAATGTGTTCTCGTGACTGTTCTTTGAAGCTCATACTCTGAGAATCATACTTTGTTCTTTAGTTATGCAACGGCGATAGTAAATGGTTATAAAAGACTGTTTTTAAGCTTACCAGCACTGATTATACCATCACTTTAATTCATTATACTGACAGAGAATGCCACACATGCACAACACACCTGTAGAGACTTCACAGAGCAAATATATATATATATATATCATACTGTACTTTATGTTAGTACTTTTAGTATATATATATATAAACTTGTGGATGTAAATATATAATGTATATGTGCATATTTATATATGTACATTTGTGTTTATTTTATTATTATGTATTAATTACAAATAGACAAACTAAATACAGAAACTTTATTTTTGTTTTGTTTTAATTTTGTCTGTAATTTTCAGTAGTCTGAAATGTTGTGATAGATTGAATATGCACATGTGTGTGAGTAAAAGTAGTCGTAGCGTCAGATTTGCACTTCATAAGACTCACACACAGCTATTATATAATTCATAAGTGTTCCTGTGGCTCAGTGGTTAGAGCATTGCGTTAGCAGCGCAAAGGTTGTGGGTTCGATTCCCAGGGAACACACATACTGACAATACAAATATAGCCTGAATGCACTGTAAGTTGCTTTGGATAAAAGCGTCTGATAAATGTAAATAAGTCTTAGAATATGTTTATGTTATATGTGTTGTAATGACTTCTTTGTATGGTCATTTATAATATTTTTTATGGTGATTTGGTACCTTTTTATGATTTCAAACAATATGAAGAAGAATAAGAAAATGATGAGATTTAACTTTCATCTTTGACTATTCCTTTAAAAGCAGCTCTTCTTGTAAATGTGCAGCATTTTACATAGATGGTTTGTGTGTGTGTGTGTGTGTGTGTGTGTGTGTGTGTGTGTGTGTGTGTGTGTGTGTGTGTGTGTGTGTGTGTGTGTGTGTGTGTGTGTGTGTGCGTGTGTCTGTGTGTGTGTGTGTGTGTGTGTCTGTGTCTGTGTGTGTGTGTGTGTGTGTGTGTGTGTGTGTGTGTGTGTGTGTGTGTGTGTGTGTGTGTGTGTGTGTGTGTGTGTGTGTGTCCTTAAATTCCATCATGTGTTTGTGTACGTGTTTTGAGGCAGCGGTGAGTTCTTCTGAAGTGTGTATTTGGTTCCTCAGTGGGGTTAAGTGTAGCGCTGAGAACATTAGCTGTCTGCTGACAGAAGACTATCTTTGCTCTGTTTATCTGCTGAAGAGCGTTTGTACAGTGTAGCTGGCGTCCTTTGGTCCCCTGTGCTGGTGGAGAGAAGGAGACAGATAGGAGAAAGGTATCCAGCAAACAAGGCATCTGTTTGCAAACTGTTTGTGATCCTAAACACTTGCTTGTGTGCTGTCATGACTTCTCCTGCTTAAAAAAGGAGGAACTGGACAAATGCATGATTTTTCCCATCCTTATTTGATTACATGATAAAGAATAAAATGTTGTCACATGTAAAGCATGTTCTTAAAGGTGCGGCAGCAAAAAATGCTAATTTAATTGTAATGGTCAGAGAGAGTGGAGAAAATTAAAATATGATGTATAAGAAGAGCTCTCATTTGTGAGTCCTTAGTGTTGTTAAAAATATAGATTTTTCAATATTGAAATATCTAAAATGGTTTCAGTAGCTACCCTTTTTTCACTGTATTGATACCAATACCAGCTGCGCTTTCTCTCTCTTCTCTCTGACAGCGAGTTCACGCACACCGAAGTGTGATGAGAAGCATTTATAAACCTGTTATCCAACAAAATACATATTTTAACTTCAAACTCACTTCATAAGATCAGTTGAGTATTTGAAATAAAGAGGACTGGTGTGGCTTCTTATCATAGAACGAGGCCAAAAAATGTATTATTATAGTATTCTACTGTAATGCATGCTTTGTCGATTAGCATTGCATTACAAATCGACTTATAAATTCTTATGAAAATACCCGAGATGGCTTGAAGAATGCAGATAAACCATATTGCAGTCCTGTGTTTATTGAATTCACGTTTGATCATTTAAAGCATTTCTAACTTCTTTATATTCAGTTACAGCGATAACTGGATGCCTTTGTCCATATTAGGGATTTCCTTTCTTTGAGGTATTTTGTGATCATTCTAAATCATGCTGGCAACATGCTAATTTATGTTAGCAATGTGCTAATCATGTTAGCAACATAATAAATGCCACCAATGTGTTCTAAAATGTTAAATCACACTAGCAAGATGCTAATTCATGTTAGCAATGTAGTTATGCTATCAACATGATAAATCATGCTAGCAGTGTGTTATATCATACTAGCTACATGCTAACACATACTAGCAATATGTTAAATCATAACATGTTTTTAACAAAGAGTTAAAACATGTAAGCAACATGCTAAATCATGTTAGCAGTGTAAAACATGATATGCTACTGTGAGGCATTTTGTGTGTTTTGTGAATACTCTAAATCATGCTAACAACATGCTAATTCATGTTAGCAACTTGGTAAATCATGCTATGCTAAATCGTGCTAGCTAAATGTTAACACACACTAGCAACATGTTAAATCATGGTAGCAACATGTTAATTAATGCCAAAAATGTGCAGTGTTAAACACACTAGCTACTTGCTTAAACATTTTAGCAATGTGCTAGAAGGTTAATAACATTTTAATGACTTAAAGTAGAAGATTGTTTAGTAAAATCTTCAGTCTTCAGCTTTTATTTCAAACTTTCAAACAAGGCATTGTCAACCAACATCAAAGTTTATGAACTTTTCTCATCTAGTTATAGTATTTATCTTTCAATCTAAATTCTTGTGGTGTTGAAAATGCTATTAAATGTTGAAAAAAAGTATACATTCCAGTATCGGGACAACACTAACACACACACACACACACACACACACACACACACACACACACACACACACACACACACACACACACACACACACACACACACACACACACACACACACACACACACACACACACACACACACACACACACAGATGTGGTCAAACTGTTCAGGGTCTCCTATAAGAGTTGAATCTCAGTGAGTTGGACAGGGTGCAAGAAAAAAGACTAATTCAGACCGGCATGTTATACTGCAGCTGTCTAATACAACATGATCTAACATCCGTGCTCTCTCTCTCTCTCACATTAATGTGTCATGAGTGTGTGTGTGTGTGTGTGTGTGTGTGTGTGTGTGTGTGTGTGTGTGTGTGTGTGTGTGTGTGTGTGTGCGTGCGTGCGTGCGTGCGTGCGTGCGTGCGTGTGTGTGTGTGTGTGTGTGTGTGTGTGTGTGTGTGTGTGTTGTGTGTGTGTGTGTGTGTGTGTGTGTGTGTGTGTGTGTGTGTGTGTGTGTGTGTGTGTGTGTGTGTGTGTGTGTGTGTGTGTGTGTGTGTGTGTGTGTGTGGCCAGATGGCACTTCCCCACTTCTGAGAGGGATTCTTTGAACAAACAACAAACTAGTGAGCCAACAACCACCTCAAAAACAAACAGCCGCCTCACAAACAAACACATAACGAGAGCAAGAAAATGCATTATGCAGGAGGAGCTGCTTAGAATTCATGTTCATAAATGAGCTGCTTCACTCGTGCCGTCAGAGACTAAAACAACAACACCTGAGAACCGCATTACAAACACTGCCAGTGGTGCCGTTCCCACACACCACAGTGCTAGGGTTGTACAGTGCACAGGGGTAGCCAGAGTGTTGCTATGTGGTTGAAGGAATGAGGTGGAATTAATTAAATAAATGTTCATTGGGTGAATATAACTAACTTTATAAGTCTTTAAATATTTATTTTGCATCAGCAAATTGTAGCATCTTGTGATTGTCTTTGTGTTATGCATAATTTTTTTTTTAATGACTGTAATACACAGTGACCATTGTAAATGTGCCATATAACATTTGATAAAACAACAAACTCTCTCACGTTTACATTCATTCATTCATTCTACCCCCTCGTGCAGCTGTGACTTCTGCATGTTTTTCCATGATGATAGCCTGCTGGAGTGTGTGTGTGTGTGTGTGTGTGTGTGTGTGTGTGTGTGTGTGTGTGTGTGTGTGTGTGTGTGTGTGTGTGTGTGTGTGTGTGTGTGTGTGAGAGAGGGGGGGGGGGGGGCTTATCTTGTAGCTGGAGGCACTCAAAAGGTGAAAACATGTCATGGACGTCCTCTTAGGAAAACAGGACTCTCTCTCTCTCTGTAGTGGATGAGCGAAATGTCATGGAGAAGCATCTCAGGTGTGTGTGTGTGTGTGTGTGTGTGTGTGTGTGTGTGTGTGTGTGTGTGTGTGTGTGTGTGTGTGTGGACACTTCTCCCTTTCTTTTTCTCTTAATAGATATTCTCTCCATCCACATTCACATTTTAAGCAACTTTCAGCTTTTCACCTCACCACCTTTTCAAAATAAGAATTTATATTTTGCATAAAATGAAGCATATTTTTAGGAACCGTTTTTCCATTGTGATTTTAATATATATATATATATACAAACACACACAAATTTGGTATCAGTACGATTTTTATGTTTTAATATCTTCTGCTCACTAAGGCTGCATTTATTTGTCAAAAATACCATAAAAACAGTATAATTATAATATGTTGATTTGCTGCTCAATACATTTTTCTGATTATTATTAATTTTGAAAACAGCTGTGATGCATCTTTTTGAGGAAACATGACATAAAAACTGAAAATCCAAAAGTGCTTATTTAAAAATTGACATTATAAATGTCTTTACTGTCATTATCGTTCAATTTAATGCATCTTTCCTAAATAAAAGTAAAAAAAATAATTACCGACCCCAAGATTTTGTATAATAGTATATATATAAAACAGAATACAACAAATACTCCCATAATCTATAAATGCGTGACAACTTAAATATAATTGTTCTGTTACAATAACACTAAAAGTCAAATAAATTCAAATTCAATAAGAATGCGTTTATCATGAATATAATGTTGCGATGGATAAAATCATGAAGATCCTTATAAAGGCTTGCTGTTCTCTAAAGGTGAAGTGTGTAGTTTATAGACTATGTTAAGACAGATTGTCTGAATGCAGAAAATCAGTCATTTGTTGGATAATTTCCCCAAAAAATATTTGTTATATTGCAAACAGGAATATACCAGGAAACCTGTTTGTAAACTTTTGTTTTGTTTGTTTGTTCGATGCTGCTAGTGGCAAAGAACAAATGTTACCTTTGAAAATATCACTTCTTATTTCTTTCCTCTTGATTTTGTTGATACGCGGGCTTGTTCTTGACAGGTTTGTGAGATTCACTCTGTGTGTCTTTGTCTCTGTTCCTCCTAGCGCATGTTGTTTTCTTCTTCTCTCTGGATGTGTGGGGAATTCACTGTGTAACGTCAGAGAAAGGCTGTGTGCCGAGAGAGAGGAAGCACTGTAAATACTGGATGGAGTCTATTTCTGTCTCGGAACATGAGATTGACTGTTAAATGCACACACGTACACAACACACACACACACACACGCACGCACGCACGCACACACGCACACACACACACGTACACACACACACACACACACACACACGCACGCACACACACACGCACGCACGCACGCACACACACACGCACGCACGCACGCACGCACACACACACACACACACACACACACACACACACACACACACACACACAGCACACACACACACACACACACACACACACACACACACACACACACACACACACACACACACACACACACACACACACACACACACACACACACACACAAACACAATACACACACACAAACACACACACAAACACAAACACAATACACACACACACACACAAACACACACACACACACACACACACACACACAACACACACAATACACACACACACACAAACACAATACACACACACACACACACATACACACACTATAGAGCAGCGTTTCTCCATGCTGGGGTTTCTTTCCATAATAAATCAGGCCAGATCTCTGCCTGCTGAGGGTGAAAAGTTCTCCATCACAACATTCACATACATGCACAAAACATAGTAGATTATTCACATCACATCAAAATGATGATTTAGAGAATCCATGAGAGGTGCTTTCTTCACATTTCTGCTGTTTAACCTCTTTATTTGTCTGATATATTTTACAAAAGCAAGGTGAAGTTGTAAAACAAACGGAAACATCTTCTGCCTGTCAATCACTTTGCACATTGGTATCTTGTGCATCTGGTGGGGGTTATATGGAAGTGTTGTTTTAGTATTATTTATATAATGTGCAGTATTAATCTTTTGATATTTAAAAAATCTATTTTTAGTTTTCATTTTAGTTTTAAGTTATAGTTTTATGTTTTTGTATTTTTGGCTTTTGTCATTCTTAGTTATTTTTTTTATATTTTAGCTTAGCCTGAATTTTAGTATTTACATTTTTGGTAATTTTAGTATTTAAACATGTCTAATTCATTCATTTTTCAACAAGTTTTTTTTAGGTATAAGTATTTAATACAATATTTATATTTCATTTCATTTCATATTTATATTTATTATTTTATTTTATTAAAAAATATTTAATTGTTTTAGTTTTAGTTACAACACTGAATACAATGACATACTTATATTTTGGGTGAGCTGTTCCTTTAATTAATTAGTCATTAATTATATATAATAAAACAAATCTGGATAAACACCTGAGAAGTGTGTCCATTTGCTCTATATTTAATCTCATCTCTCATTTAAGAGTTTTTTTATGTGTTTGTTCTATGGATGACTACACTGAAATGTGTGCGTTCACACTTAAATCACTAGTTATGTGTGGCATATGGAAGCCCATTTCCACCACAGAATTAAATAAAGGTAATTGTGACCCTTTTCTTTCACAGTTTTGAGTTCTGACTTTTTTCACATCCAGCAATTTGGAAAACAAAGATGCCATGGAAACAAAAACTGACTTGTTTTCTCAGAATTGTAAATGTAAATATAATTTTAAACACTATTCTGAGAAAAAAAATGTAAACTCAGATAAAAAAAAAATAAAAATCTCAAAATTCCGAGTTTACATCTTGCAATTTTGTAAAAAAAATAAATTGATGTAAATTTTTAATCTGACAATTCTGACTTTTTTTGATTATTGCAAGTTCATATGCCACATTTCAGACTTTTCTTTTTTATTCCATCTTGGAAGCATGCTTTCATAATGACAGAAGCCTGAAGCACACAACACCTTTAACTAGAAAAACACTTATCACATACAACAAAGAAACAAATAACAGTGTCCTTATTATCTTTATGGTTGCTTTATTACTTCGTAAATGTCTGGATTTTGATCCTTTGCACTTCAGAAACTTCATCAGGTCCAGATAACCCAATCAAAGCTGTCACCATGACCAGAGACGCAAGCGGACGCGCAGAAAATAGATGAATGTCGATGATGCATTAGCTAGTGTGTGTGTGTGTGTGCTGGGGAACACTGAGGTTGAAGAACAAATGTTGTGAGTGTTGAATGTGATGTGTGTGACGTTCTCCTGAGTTTTAAACCTCAGCTGAAGCGAACAGTGTCAGAAACGTCTCACTAAATATAACACACCCTGACAGCGATCTGATTCGCTGGATTCCCTCGCTACTTTGAAGAGTTCCAATTACTGTCAGTGTGTGTGTGTGTGTGTGTGTGTGTGTGTGTGTGTGTGTGTGTGTGTGTGTGTGTGTGTGTGTGTGTGTGTGTGTTGTAATCCATCACAGCTCAGGCATTACAGACAGTTGTGCTTGTATGTGTAATTTCAATGTAATTAGTGTTTATTCAGGATGCAGTGATTCAGTGTTTGAATTTAGTGAAAAATCTCCACAAATACAAGCAAATCGAACCACTTTTGTTTACTTTGCCCAGGCTGCTTAAAATTAGCTTTCACACCGACGATGGATTTTTATGGGCTTCCTAAACTTGGGTGGGTAAATCAACCAGAACCAGACGTTTACAACACTGACCTTCTCTCTATGCAATCTATAGAGCCGTGAGGATATATCACCTTACAACAGAGCCAATCTAGATTCAATTACCAACTGGGCCAAGAGTGCAATTTATAACTAAACACACACACACACACACACACACACACACACACACACACACACACACACACACACACACACACACACACACACACACACACACACACACACACACACACACACACACACACACACACAACACACACACACACACACACACACACACACACACACACACACACACACACACACACACGTGGACGCTCCTGAGGATGGTAGAGGTCGCGCTGCATGCATTAAACTCCCGTGTTTACCGTAGAGATCGGTGAGGAATTCAGCGTCATGAATTTCTGAACGTAATTTATAACTGAAGTCTCAAGTGCATCCCGCTTACGATTCATAAGCTGAATCCTCAGCGAACAGAATTGGAATTTATTGTCTAAATGAATTTCCTTAGTCACAAAGGTGTGTGCATGCATTTGCATTCTGAATAATTATGCTTTGTGATCATGTTCAGTGTTTTATGATTTATGTCAGCTCATGAAAACCGTGGATATGAATTTATATGCTGATTCTCTGCATAAATTATTCACTTTTTTTCATGGCTTGGCTAATTGTAATGCTTCTAAGTTTGTCTTTTACTGATTTAAGGAGGGCAATCCTGGTTCTGTTTTCTAGTACAAATACGAAGCATTCTTAAAACAAGGTACATTTACTTGAAATGCAAAATGATGTAAGATTAGAAGTTTTGTTTTATGAGTAATTTATCAAAATGAAGTGAGGTTTATGCTTAAAACAAGAACAATATTTGCCAGTGGTTTCAGAAAAAAATAAACTTGTTTTCCCTTTGAATATTTTTTTTTTACCCCATTGGCAAGTATTTGTTCTTGTTTTAAGCACAAACCACATTTTCAGGCTTCTTATCTTATGTCATTGTGCATTTCAAATAAATGTAGTTATATTTTAATTAAAAAATGTAGATATTTGTGCTAGAAAATGAGACCAAAATATATAGAGAAAACTACCTAAACAGGTAAAGATGGTGTTGTTGCATGTAAACTAGTTTGAGCAATGCTAAAACCAGAATGAAACATCCAAAACATACTTTATACTGCTAACAAGAAATGAAATCTTCTTAACCGGTCATAATCTGTTCTTAACCCGGTCACCAGATTAACCGGTTTAGCAATTTTTTTCCCCACAATGCTTGTATTTTATACATATACGCTTTTGATGCATGTCTGTAATTAAATGACCACATTCTTGTGTGTTTTATGTCCAGAAAAAAAACTGCAGTGTGGATATTTCTGCGGATAGTTTGGCTATGAATCACTAAAATTATGTGCCTTTCAGCTAGTTTAAGAAGACACAATTGGCTGATTGAAGGTTTTTAGTGATATTCTTTAAAGGAATAGTTCACCCAAAATTGCCATCCAAGATGTAGATGAGTTTGTTTGTTCATCAGATTTGGAGAAATGTAGCATTACATAATTTTCTCACTAATGGATCCTCTGGAGTGAATGGGTGCCGTCAGAATGAGAGTCCAAACAGCTGAATAAAACATCACTATAATCACTCCAGTCCATAATGTCTTGAAAAGCCAAAAACTGCGTGTTTGTAAGAAACAAATCTAGATGTTTTTGACTTCAAACGTTGCTTCCATAATCCATAATAATACTTCCTCTTGTGAAAGAGTGATGTGCACAGATCAAGCACTGTTTACAAGCCAAAACTGTCCAAAACAGCTCTAAACAAATATGTGTGGGGATTTTGATGTGAGAGACGGCAGGAGATGGACTTTTTCACTGGAGGAAGGGTTGTTATGGATTATGGACATATTACGTATTTTAGCCAGAAACAATGGTTTAAAGATAAAAGTGTCTTAATGGATTTGTTTCTGGGAAACAATCAGCTTTTGGCTTCGCTATATGTTAAATGATAGACTGGAGTGGTGTGGATTATTGTGATGTTTTTATCAGCTGTTTAGATGAAGAAACAAACTCCTCTACATCTTGGATGACCTGAGGTTGACAATATTTTCTGCAAATTCTCATTTTTGGGTGATGAAACACCCAGGACACCCTGGCACTGATGTAAAATGCGTCAACGCTTTATATTTGGTGCTAAATTGTACAGTTTTTTCAGTGTGACATTGCTAAACATACTGACTTGTCGCTGTAATTCTCCTCCAGGTTTTACTGGGATCTCACCATGCTGCTCCTGATGGTGGGAAATCTCATCATCATTCCCGTGGGCATCACCTTCTTCAAGGACGAGAACACGCCGCCGTGGATCGTCTTCAACGTGGTTTCCGACACCTTCTTCCTCATGGACCTGGTGTTGAACTTCCGCACAGGAATTGTGAAGGAGGACAACGCAGAGATCATTCTGGACCCTCAGCAGATCAAGATCAAATATCTGCGCTCATGGTTCGTGGTGGACTTCATCTCCTCTATCCCCGTGGACTACATCTTCCTCATTGTGGAGACGCGCATCGATTCAGATTTTTACAAGACGGCGCGTGCATTGCGGATCGTACGCTTCACCAAGATCCTCAGTCTGCTGCGGCTGCTGCGGCTCTCAAGGCTCATACGCTACATTCATCAATGGGAGGAGGTGAGTGGAACTTTTTTGTGTTTTAACCACGTTCACCACTCATAACTGCTGATATTTGTAAGAGACAGATTACAGGACGCTGCAGACCAAAGTGATCTCCCACCGGCGGTGGAAAACACTATCACTCAGGCCAGAGCCCTCTCTGCGAGGCAAGCTTTTGTCTTGAAGTTGAGTCTGTTCGCGATCTGGTCTTCTTCTCGCCGAGAAGACCCCCGAAGATGCACGATTGGAGTAGTGCTTTCTTTCCTGAAAGAAAGGTTGGAGCGTAGGCTGTCACCACTCCATCTTGAAAGTGTATGTGGCTGCTATCGCAGCACATCACGATGCATTGGATAGCCGGTCCCTGGGAAAGCACGATCTCATCGTCAGGTTCCTGAAGGGTGCCAGAAGGTTAAAATCCTCCTAGGCCACCCCTGGTGCCCTCCTGGGATATCTCTATTGTCCTGGCTGGACTTCAGAGAGGTCCCTTTGAGCTGCTGGATTCAGTCGAGCTTTAATTCCGGTTTACTCTCACATTGTCCTGAGACCCCGGCCCGGATACGTGCCCAAGGTTCCCACCACGTCCTTTCATGATCAGGTGGTGAACCTGCAAGCACTGCCCTCGGAGGAGGCAGATCCAGCCTTGGCGTTGCGTAAGAGTGCTGCGCATATACGTGGACCGCACCCAGAGCTTCAGAAGCTCTGAGCAGCTCTTTGTCTGCTACAGAGGTGAGCAGAAAGGAAGGCTGTCTCCAAGCAGAGGTTGGCCCACTGGATAGTGGATGCCATTGCCTTGGAGTACCAATCCAAAGGCGAGCCGTGCCCCCTGGGGGTGAGGGCTCACTCCACACAGAGTGTTGCCTTGTCCTATGCGTTGGCGCACGGTGCCTTTCTGGCAGACATCTATAGAGCTGTGGGCTGGACGACACCGAACACCTTCGTGAGATTGCACAGTCTTTGCGCTTAGCCAGTTTCTTCCCATGTGTTGGGTAACAGGTAATTGGCGGGAAGATTTGACCGGTCTCACGCTTGCTGCGCCATTCTCCCTCACCCGGGGATGCAAGCACCTTTTTCCTCCTCCAGTAAGTTCCCCCGGACGGCGAACCCTGGTGGAGTATCCTCCAGCACCCCGGCAGTCAGACTGGGCGGAGCAGTCTGACGCCAGTCCCAGTATTGGTGTTAGCTTGCCCGGGTCTCCGGTCGGCCCCTGTACTGGGCTAGGTGTCCATATGGCTTGATTCCCTGCGGGCAATCCCATATGTGTATTCTGTACAGTAAGGTTCCCCTCTCAATGATCCCGTGTCTTCCCTTTGACAGATCTTTCTGTCAGTCTCTGCTGACAGTTGTTCCATCTCTACTCTCAGGTAGGACCTGCCTCAGAGACCCATTCCATATGTAGTACAGCCCCAGGCCCGTGTCAGTCCATATCAGTGTCTCCACATGATACCTCTGTGGTGAAAGGAACAGCGGCTTGACTATCACCAGCATCGTTATACTCCCCTCTTTGCGCTGGTGTGGTGAGAAAGTTACGACCTTTGCATAGCATTTGTCTGTCACATGGCTGCTTCTCAACATTTGCAATGCCATAGGGTTGTGACGGGGTTCAGGTTGTGGTGTTTTCCATAGACCCCTAATGTTGTCATCGACATAACTCGAAGTGACCGACAGATAGGGAACGTCTCGGTTATGTATGTAACCCTCGTTCCCTGATGGAGGAACAGAGACTAATGTCCCCATGCCACAACCTCGAACCATCACTGGCGGCCAAGGACAAGTTCTCGGCTCCTCAGCGTAAAACCTGAGTGGATGCACCTGTCGCCTATTTATACCCATATGCATGGTGAGTTGCTCAGGTATGCAAAATCCACTAGCCAAAATTAATTATGTTCTCTTCATAGTCATACTGAGATCTCTGATGTTTGACTGCAGACGTTTTATTTTCTATCTTTGCAAATATGAGCATAGTTTAAGGCATTTGTGAGACTTGCTGTCCATTTGATCTCATTGTAGTCTTGCAGAAGTGGTTGAGATACTCAAGTGATCTTATTTGTGCTTGTTAGAAGTCTCTGTTTGCAGAAATCACGAGCTGGAAGCAGCATATGTTTCGAGACTCATTTCCAGCCAGTCTGTGAGCTTTGGCAGAAATCAAAGTGTTGACTCTTACACGTATCAATTAATGAATATTTCAAAGCAGAGTGCTAACATTAGGCTGCAATTTTCTCTGGTCCTCTTGAGGTGTTTGGATGGTGATTAAAGCGATGATTAGAAGCGTTCGTCTCTCAGCATCAGTAGTGAACTCGTGAACAGGGTCTCGGAGGATGCTGCCTCATTTATTCGGGCCGTGTTCGTTCTCACGACAGCATGTCACGCGCTCTTCCACAGCGGCACGCTGCAAATTGACCGGCTCATTTTAGAAGCGTGCAAAACCTGTCAGAAGTGCGAAATATGTGGGAAAGTCTCAATAACAAATCGTCAGATTAGTTTTCAGATCGGCATTTGTTAAGCTGTTAGTCCAAGTATACATACAACATACTATTTACAGTATGTGTTTGTTTGTTTTAACTTTAATATATTTGACTTAAATAGTAGGAGAGTAGCGGTGATATTAAACATCAACAACTTTTTAGTGATTATTTATACAGTAGTAATATTTTAAAGCAGCCTGGACTTGTTCTGTCATGGGGGTAATCCTTTCGAGATGTTTTCCCATTCTGTTTCAATGTTTCAAAAATGTACACAAAATTGTAATTGACAAAAAGCAAAACAAAGCAATCTCCCAATTAAATACATCTTCTTCTCAAAAGTTTGGAAGATGCTGATCTCCACTTTCCTGGAGGACGTGGCTCTCCAGTGACTGAAGTGCAGTTAGTCAGCGTGTTATTAAATCAAACTCATATGAAAGCTTAATGAGTCACTCCTGCGATCAGCAGATGCTCTCGCTGACACAGCCATCCAAACAAACCTCACTTTCAGTGCCCGGGGGCCTTTGGCGGCCATTGCTGGGAGTTTTAATGGAGTGGATGTTTTTAAGAGCTGAAGCAGTCCCTCTCGGCCCGTATTATGCAAACGACGAAGCTTAAGCGCTCTCTCTGCGTGAACCGAACGGCTCTGAGTGCTTCTCAATGGCCTGAGTTTACGTGAGAGATCGTTTCGAAGGCGTTGTGGAGCTTCGGTAGCCGGACCATCTGTGTTTGTTTATTGAGTGAAGGCAGGGAGTCCTTCTCTATTAATATCGGCATCTGGGATTGTTCTGATTTATGGCTCGTGTCGCTACGATTGGATGTTTGGGATGGAAAGCATAGCGTTCAATATGGCACAGAGCTTCCTGAGGTTCTGCAGTGCAAAAACACAAATATAGTCATTCTGGGCTGGCACAGCCTGACACATAGGTTGAGATAAAGTCTGCAGGAGGAGGTAGAAACTGGGTTTAACAGCGTATTAAGGGATGTAAGACGGTTTGGCAACATAAAAGGCAATGTGCAAATGTGACTTGTGTAATATAAATATTCACACAGCAGGTGGGCTTTAAAACCATGTAAATAAAGAATCAAAATCCCTCGTCGTCTGAGCATACTGCTACTGATCCATTTCCTCTAGGATTCAGTTTCTTTGCTGTACACAGTATGCAAATTTAACATGCATGACCAGTTACACGTGAAGTATGTGAACACTGAGACTGTTTTATTTAATTAATTTTTAAATCGTTGGCTGTGTGCCATTCTAAACATAAACTTTTTTTTTTTTTTTTTTTTTTTTTTTTTTTATTGTTAGTTGTTTGTATTTATTGTTAGTGTATTAAAAAATATGAATTTATTTTCTATATTATTTAGTTTTGTGTATAGTAGGTGTGCCATTCTAAACATCCCCAAATATGTTTTAGTAAAAGTGCTGCCAATGGATGAATATTATCATCATTATTATCAAGGCTTAGATTGGATATAACTTTGACTGGATGTTTATCACCTCTAGTAGGGTTATATATTTATTTGTTTGTTTGTATTTTAATGCATTTCATTTATTTAATTACATTTATTTTTTACATAATAGGTGATGTGCCATTTATATATATTTTTCATTAGTTCATTATTAATTTATTTATTTTAAGTAAAATGAATGCATTTATTTATTTTATTTCTTTATTTTAAATAGCAGATGAAATAGCTTTCACTGGATGAATATTATTATTATTAAGGATTCTAATAATTATCGGCTGTGACTTTGACTGGATGTTTGTCACCTCTGCAGACACTGAAACACTTGTTAGGCGTTGATGATGGGGTTGTGATCTAGCACACGGCACGACAGTATTTCTCAGAGAAAGATCCTTCATCAGTGATTACTGTTGTCTTGTCTTTCATTCACTGCGCTGGACATAATACTGACGGATCGAGTAATGTTAATGGATAACGTTCTCTCTATTTTTTCCATTTCAAATGTTGTTAAAAAATAAGCAAGCGTCGTGCTTTATTTTCAAGATGTCTAATAATGTGTTATGCCTTGCAACATGATGGTGGACGAGCTGAAAGATGTTTGAAAGATGCTGAAAAACAGACTTTTCTTCTCTAAAATGTCTTTTCACCTCTGGATCTTCAGATGAATCGTGAACCTGATGTCATTCTTCACTCATTCATTTTCCCATCGCTCAGGTGCTGAAACCAGATCTGCTAGATTTGAGTCGTTTTGTTGGTTTCTCTCTGTCTCTCTCATTTCTCATCAGCTTCGTCAATCAGCGCTGAGATGTTTGGTCGCCGCGTGATGCTCTCATCGTTAACGTGTCTCGTGTCAATTAGAGTCAGAGCGGCCGAGCGTCCATCACTCTGTGGGAGAGGAGAGAGAGAGAGAGAGACGGTCAAAAAGCCTGTAGTTTTGGTGTTTTATACATTCCTAGGTTCGTCCCTCACCGTTCAGACAAGACACATTAGTCTTCATTCCCCTGTTTCACAATAATGACTTTATAATAAGCCCATATTAGAGAGGATTTCCACAATCTACCCAGGGCCCTTCTCATTTTAATTGCGCTCCAGTCTGTTTCCATTTCACCGGGCTAATTTATTAGAGTCCAAGTGCGTAGAAAGACAGGAGAGAGAGCAAAGAGTCCTTCGGCTGTGTTCAAAACCCTAGTGAGCTACCTACATGAATATATGTGTATGTGTCACATTTCTAAGAACTTGTAACTTGAACTAGATTATGTGCATGACTCTTTTTTTCATCATCTCGATTTTCCTGATTCCTCATTGACCCCAAACCTGACTGAAGATGCTGGCATTTAAACGAATTGTACATTCATATGCATATGCATCAGTTTGTATCATTGCTTGAATCTGAAACGTCTTACTCTTTTTATCTCTAGCGTTGTCTGTTTCTCGCTGTCTGTCTGTGATGATACAGCAGTATCGGTAATGAGGGTGACTTTTACACATCACTGCATGATTAATTCAGATGCTTTTACATCTAGTTAATGTTACAGAGCCAATTATTTAATCCGAGCTCATGCTGTTTCTCTGCGCTCAGAACGAGCCAGAGCGACGTAATGCTCTGTTTGTCATTACACTGTCCTGGCAGAGGAAAGAGTTATTAAAGACACACATACGAGTAATGATCACCGCCTGACCATGGACGAGAGAGAGAGAGAGAGAGAGAGAGACTGATTTATAGGGCTTTTCTCGTCTCTCAATAACAATAGTATCATGTGAGCATATTCCTCTCACATGAGCTTTTAATAGCTGTGTTTTAAAGCAACTCGAGTGGTTTTTAATAAGCACCGGTGCAGTTAACAGTGTGTGCTGTGGCTTCACTCACATTAAATAGCTTTCAATTGTTGACGCCATTAACACCCAACTGACCGGCGGCTTCTCGAGAGGATACTTAACATTAGGATTAGCCATTCACTTTCTTCATCTCTCTCTCTCTCTCTCTCTCTCTCTCTCTCTCTCTCTCACCTCTCTCTCTCTCTCTCTCCTCTCTCTCTCTCTCTCTCTCTTCTTCACCTCTCTCTCTCTCTCTCTCTCTCTCTCTCTCTCTCTCTCTCTCTCTCTCTCTCTCTCTCTCTCTCTCTCACTCATGGCAGAACGGAAGGAGCCTGGACTTGTTCTGTCCTGTTTTCAATTATTTAACTTGTTAGTGATTCAGAAAGTAGCCATGTCTCTAACACACACACACACAGAGACAGACACACACACACACACACACACACACACACACACACACACACACACACACACACACACACACACACACACACACACAGAGACGTCACACACACACACACACACACACACACACACACACACTGAAGCAGAGCAATAGTAGACTGAGCTCCATAATGTAGGAGTCTTTAGGCGATTCATCATTCGATCTTCATTCAGCAATGTTTTTTGAATTCTTTCATGAATGTTTGTGAACATTCAGAATTGTGATTACTCTAGTTATATAAAAAATTTAATAGATATTACATATGTTTAATACATATTAATATATTTAATATATATTTATAGTCATGTTATACATTAAAAATAATGTGTTATTTTTAATTATATTATTTACATAGTATATATATATATAACATTTATTATTTTGTATGATTAAATATGTGAATTTATAAGTGTATGTGTGTGTGTATAATTTACATATCATTAAATGATTATATCTAATATTTTATAATTTATTATAATTTAATATGTTAATTTATTTTATATTTACATATTAACCTTAATAAATAATTACATTATATAAATTATATAAATATTTTAGGTAATATTTCACAATAAGTTGTCATTTGTTTATAATGCAATGAACAATATCTTTTACAGCATTTATTAACCTTTATTAATGTAATTAAAAAAATATTATTAAGGTTATTTCATGGTGCATTAAATAATGTTTACAGATACAAATTTTGATTTTAATAATGTATAACTAAGCCATGTTGTTACCAAATTATATCATAGAATATAGTTCAGCCTTATTTATCAGTTAAATTGTGTTGTTTTTTTACCAGTGCAAATATTAATATAACTTTCAAATGTGTCATTTCAAATTAGGACAGTGTGGATGAAATCATATATACTGTTTGAATTATTGTTCTCAATATTGCATTGATTATATAAATACTTTTGTGTTATGTATGTGTACATTCAGTTCAATTCATGAAACATGTACTGCATGTCTAAATATTTAAAGCAGGTTTCACATTGTACGGTAGTCGGTGATACTCTGCCCTGTTTCAGATGTCAGTGACATTCATTGACCAGTGTGTGACGGCTTGTGTCCAACATGTCCTGTCTCTGCTTCTGTCCCGGTTCAGATTTTCCACATGACCTATGACCTGGCCAGCGCAATGGTGCGAATCGTCAACTTGATTGGGATGATGCTGTTGCTCTGTCACTGGGACGGATGCCTGCAGTTCCTGGTGCCGATGCTGCAGGATTTCCCCCCCGACTGCTGGGTGTCCAAGAACAAGATGGTGGTGAGTGTTTGCAAACACAACCGGTCTGTCCTCCGGATCAGGAGCTGCTCTTCACCTCCAGAGTATGCTCATCTTAACCTCACCATGAGTTAGGGCCGGTATGACTGTATGTCTCGGGACGGTAAAAATCTGTCTAGAAATGTAGGAACTACCTGTTGCATAATCATTTTGAGTCCTTTGTTTTGAAATTAAGAGTTTCATAAAATAAAGTGATTTTTTTGCACTGACGTGTGTGTGTGTGTGTGTGTGTCTCTGTGTGTGTCTGTGTGTCTCTGTGTGTGTGTGCGTGCGTGTGTGTGTGTGTGTGTGTGTGTGTGTCTCTGTGTGTGTCTGTGTGTCTCTGTGTGTGTGTGCGTGCGTGCGTGCGTGCGTGTGTGTGTGTGTGTGTGTGTGTGTGTGTGTGTGTGTGTGTGTGTGTGTGTGTGTGTGTGTGTGTGTGTGTGTGTGTGTGTGTCTCTGTGTGTGTCTGTGTGTCTCTGTGTGTGTGTGCGTGCGTGTGTGTGTGTGTGTGTGTGTGTGTGTGTCTGTGTGTCTCTGTGTGTGTGTGTGTGTGCGTGTGTGTGTGTGTGTGTGTGTGTGTGTGTGTGTGTGTGTGTGTGTGTGTGTGTGTGTGTGTGTGTGTGTGTGTTATTCCTTTATCGTTTATCTGATCTTTTGATTTGTGTCCATAAAGATGAGATAAAGTACTTTTTGAAGTACATTAAAACAATGAAGTGCATTAAAGTACTTACTAGTAATAAAATATTACATATTTAATTTTAAATGTATCAGGCGAATATATATATATATATATATAATAAAATATATACAAAAATATTATTAATACATATATCATATGTATTAATAGATATAAAAGATATATAAGATATAAAATATCTTAATTGAAATAAAATGCAAAAAATATTTTCATTTCAACAATTCAATAACAGAAATTTTCATTTAAGGTTTTACAGAAAAAACCCTGTTATTTTACAGATTTGTCCTTGTTTTAATTACAATATTTACCTTAATTTACAGTTTTTGTTTGGCAGCCATAGCTGACAGTCATTTGACCATTTTTAAGTTTTTTTTTTACAATATATATTATATAGAGAATTCATATAAATATTTGTATTTTTATATACTGTATTGTGATATATGCATTTCCACTATGTCAAATGACTCGTGTCAGCACTAGTGCAGGCCTGTATTTCTGCAGTAAACTGTGTTCTTCATAAGGCAGCTGAGTTAGTGGGGTGACGTGTCAGATTGGGGGTTTTCTACAGCCTTAATTCGATATCCGTCTAGTATTGACAATGCTCTGGTGAGCTGGGCTTTAATTTCCTCCTGTTTTTAGTCAAGGGGACATGCAGGCACCAAGTCCCCAGCGTCCAGAGAGAGAGGACGGTCTTGTTATTGACGCCCATGAGATTTAGTTGCCCTAGCTGAATGCCAGAGACCCGAGCCGTGACCCTGAATCATCCCGACGAGAGCGAGTTCGGCAAGAGTCCTCTCAGGATCTGCCATGCTTTATTGACGAGGTCTGCGGCGGCTCGTCAGCTTCCTTGAGAGATAATTGGTGGTCTGTGATTGTCCAGGTCCTACAATAACATAAAGCATAGATCAGATTCAAACAAGTGCGTTTATCAGTCAGCAGGGAGGTGCGCAGGCAAAAAACGCACCGCGGGCCCACACAAACTGAGATTATTGTAAAAAAGCATACTTGATTTGCTCTGTTTAGTATTTTAAGCCACTTACCATAATTTATTTTATGTCACCAGGGTTTAAAATCAACACTCAGCCAGTGCCAAACACCAGAAAATAATAATTTTGGTTAATTTCACCTTTTTTATATAGGTAACATTTACAATGAGGTTTCATTTGTTAACATAAATAAACAATGACAATACTTCTACAGCATTCAATCATGTTAATTTCAATATAAACGAATGTATTTGTTTCTTCATCAAATTTGGGAAAATGTTGCAATACATCACTTGCTCAGTGAATGGGTGCCGTCAGAATGAGAGTCAAAACAGATGATAAAAGCATTTCAATAATCCACAAGTAATCCACATCACTTCTGTTATGAATCCGGTTGCCACTCACCACACTGCACATCACCCATGGACTACATCTCCCATCATGCACTGCACACACACATTCCCGTCCACCATTACACCAATCACACAGCTGTCACCATTCACTCATCACTCTGATTGCCTCACCACACCTGCACCTCATTCACTCACTCACATAAAAGCAGCACACAAACACTCACCCAGTGCGAAGTCTTGTTTTCCCCTGGTTACATTTCTGAGCGTTCTCCCATTCATCCTGCTATCACTGTGTTTGACCCCGGACTGCCCGACCTTGGAACTCTGAACCTGTGCCTGTGACCTCGACCTCTGCCTGGTATTGTTTACGTCTCTGCTTTGCCTCTGATATTCCTGTTATGCCCGCTGACCATTGCCTGTGTGATTCTGCCGCTGTCTAATAATCATATATTACTGCACTTGGATCCCCTGCCTTTGACCAGTCTTTACAGAAGACTTCGCCAACTCAGATCCAGCAGTAATAAAATATTACATCATCTCACCTACCCAGCTCAACCATGGACAGCATAAGCCTACTCCTACATCTTCGCCAGGGAGGCCTGACTATGGAAGAGTATGCAAAAATATTATTCACCAGTTTTGTGAGCTGTCTTACCAGGTACCGTTGTACGTAAAATTACGAGTATCTGTTCAAGAACTTGCAAAAAATATTTTATTTCGGACTCACCAGTCAGGTCAAGGCCAGGTTTAAGAAATCTTTGTTTTCTGGAGGAGTGTATCATGGGAGTTTGAGGGGCCTTTTGGACTATGCTTTATCGTGTGCTGGCTCTTCCTTCACTGGGGGTGTTCCAGAGCCCGCTCCGTCCCAGGAGCTCGCAGAGTCCGCTCCAGAGCCCGCTCCGATCCGGGAGCTCGCAGAGTCCGCTCCAGAGCCCGCTCCGATCCGGGAGCTCGCAGAGTCCGCTCCAGAGCCCGCTCCGATCCGGGAGCTCGCAGAGTCCGCTCCAGAGCCCGCTCCGATCCGGGAGCTCGCAGAGTCCGCTCCAGAGCCCGCTCCGATCCGGGAGCTCGCAGAGTTCGCTCCAGAGCCCGCTCCGATCCGGGAGCTCGCAGAGTCCGCTCCAGAGCCCGCTCCGATCCGGGAGCTCGCAGAGTCCGCTCCAGAGCCCGCTCCGATCCGGGAGCTCGCAGAGTCCGCTCCAGAGCCCGCTCCGATCCGGGAGCTCGCAGAGTCCGCTCCAGAGCCCGCTCCGATCCGGGAGCTCGCAGAGTCCGCTCCAGAGCCCGCTCCGATCCGGGAGCTCGCAGAGTCCGCTCCAGAGCCCGCTCCGATCCGGGAGCTCGCAGAGTCCGCTCCAGAGCCCGCTCCGATCCGGGAGCTCGCAGAGTCCGCTCCAGAGCCCGCTCCGATCCGGGAGCTCGCAGAGTCCGCTCCAGAGCCCGCTCCGATCCGGGAGCTCGCAGAGTCCGCTCCAGAGCCCGCTCCGATCCGGGAGCTCGCAGAGTCCGCTCCAGAGCCCGCTCCGATCCGGGAGCTCGCAGAGTCCGCTCCAGAGCCCGCTCCGATCCGGGAGCTCGCAGAGTCCGCTCCAGAGCCCGCTCCGATCCGGGAGCTCGCAGAGTCCGCTCCAGAGCCCGCTCCGTCCCGGGAGCTCGCAGAGTCCGCTCCAGAGCCCGCTCCGTCCCGGGAGCTCGCAGAGTCCGCTCCAGAGCCCGCTCCGTCCCGGGAGCTCGCAGAGTCCGCTCCAGAGCCCGCTCCGTCCCGGGAGCTCGCAGAGTCCAGCTCTCCTTCGTCTCCGCTGGTCCCGCCCAGCTCTCCTTCGTCTCCGCTGGTCCCGCCCAGCTCTCCTTCGTCTCCGCTGGTCCCGCCCAGCTCTCCTTCGTCTCCGCTGGTCCCGCCCAGCTCTCCTTCGTCTCCGCTGGTCCCGCCCAGCTCTCCGATGCCTCCGCTGATCCCGTTCAGCTCACCGATGCCTCCGCTGATCCCGTTCAGCTCACCGATGCCTCCGCTGATCCCGTTCAGCTCACCGATGCCTCCGCTGATCCCGTTCAGCTCACCGATGCCTCCGCTGATCCCGTTCAGCTCACCGATGCCTCCGCTGATCCCGTTCAGCTCACCGATGCCTCCGCTGATCCCGTTCAGCTCACCGATGCCTCCGCTGGTTCCGTCCAGCTCACCGATGCCTCCGCTGGTTCCGTCCAGCTCACCGATGGTTCCGTCCAGCTCACCGATGCCTCCGCTGGTTCCGTCCAGCTCACCGATGCCTCCGCTGGTTCCGTCCAGCTCACCGATGCCTCCGCTGGTTCCGTCCAGTTCTACCGAGCGCCCAAGAGAGTCAGAGCCGCCCGAGCGCCACCGAGATTCAGCGCTTCCAGAGTGCCCCCTCGAGGTAGTGGAGGTCACCAAGAACTTTCATGGAGGGAGCTCCCCTCCATTGCTCACGGAGACCCTGGACCCGCCATGGCCCATGAGGTCCCCTGATCCATCATGGCTGCCCGAGGCCCCGGATCTACCATGGCCGCTTAAACTCCCTGCCTCGGTTCCTGAAACCAAAGGTGCTCTCTCTGCCTCTTGTGTCTCCGTCTCCTCTAGGTCCCAGTCTCGGCCAGTTATCTCTGCTCCGCCCTGGTGGGCGTCTGTCTCGTCTGCTCCGCCCTGGTGGGCGTCTGTCTCGTCTGCTCCGCCCTGGTGGGTGTCTGTCTCGTCTGCTCCGCCCTGGTGGGCGCCTGATCTGCCAGAGTCACTCCACGTCTCCGTCGACCTGCCAGAGTCACTCCACGTCTCCGTCGACCTGCCAGAGTCACTCCACGTCTCCGTCGACCTGCCAGAGTCACTCCACGTCTCCGTCGACCTGCCAGAGTCACTCCACGTCTCCGTCGACCTGCCAGAGTCACTCCACGTCTCCGTCGACCTGCCAGAGTCACTCCACGTCTCCGTCGACCTGCCAGAGTCACTCCACGTCTCCGTCGACCTGCCAGAGTCACTCCACGTCTCCGTCGACCTGCCAGAGTCACTCCACGTCTCCGTCGACCTGCCAGAGTCACTCCACGTCTCCGTCGACCTGCCAGAGTCACTCCACGTCTCCGTCGACCTGCCAGAGTCACTCCACGTCTCCGTCGACCTGCCAGAGTCACTCCACGTCTCCGTCGACCTGCCAGAGTCACTCCACGTCTCCGTCGACCTGCCAGAGTCACTCCACGTCTCCGTCGACCTGCCAGAGTCACTCCACGTCTCCGTCGACCTGCCAGAGTCACTCCACGTCTCCGTCGACCTGCCAGAGTCACTCCACGTCTCCGTCGACCTGCCAGAGTCACTCCACGTCTCCGTCGACCTGCCAGAGTCACTCCACGTCTCCGTCGACCTGCCAGAGTCACTCCACGTCTCCGTCGACCTGCCAGAGTCACCTCACGCCTCCGCCGACCTGCCAGAGTCACCTCACGCCTCCGCCGACCTGCCAGAGTCACCTCACGCCTCCGCCGACCTGCCAGAGTCACCTCACGCCTCCGCCGACCTGCCAGAGTCACCTCACGCCTCCGCCGACCTGCCAGAGTCACCTCACGCCTCCGCCGACCTGCCAGAGTCACCTCACGCCTCCGCCGACCTGCCAGAGTCACCTCACGCCTCCGCCGACCTGCCAGAGTCACCTCATGTCCCTGCTGTCTCGTCCGCCCTGCCCTGGTGGGCTCCTGTTTCATTGGCCCCACATGGACCTGGTCCTCCGTCCCCTCCCCCGGTTCCACCTCTGCTCCACCGCCCTCCTGGATTTTGCTTTGTGTAAGCGTCTGGAAGCCGCTCCTAGGTGGGGGGCTCTGTTATGAATCCGGTTGCCACTCACCACACTGCACATCACCCATGGACTACATCTCCCATCATGCACTGCACACACACATTCCCGTCCACCATTACACCAATCACACAGCTGTCACCATTCACTCATCACTCTGATTGCCTCACCACACCTGCACCTCATTCACTCACTCACATAAAAGCAGCACACAAACACTCACCCAGTGCGAAGTCTTGTTTTCCCCTGGTTACATTTCTGAGCGTTCTCCCATTCATCCTGCTATCACTGTGTTTGACCCCGGACTGCCCGACCTTGGAACTCTGAACCTGTGCCTGTGACCTCGACCTCTGCCTGGTATTGTTTACGTCTCTGCTTTGCCTCTGATATTCCTGTTATGCCCGCTGACCATTGCCTGTGTGATTCTGCCGCTGTCTAATAATCATATATTACTGCACTTGGATCCCCTGCCTTTGACCAGTCTTTACAACTTCAATCCATCGATTAACATCTTGAGAAGACAAAAGCTGCGTGTTTAAAAGAAAAAAAACATAATTAAAGTGTTTTAACCAGCTAAAATACGAGTCCATAATCTATAACAATGCTTTCTCCTGTGAAAAAGATGTCTGGCCTGAATTAGGAGAGAAATCTGCAAAGATCAAGCACTAAACCAAAACAGTTCTAAACAAATGTGTTTTTTGGGGATTTTGATGTGAGCGACATCACAGGATGGACTTTTTAACTGGAGGAAGCGTTATTATGCACTGAAAAAAAATATTCAGTGAATTTAATAAAAACATTTTAAGGTAAATACTTGCAATCAATTTATTTTAGCTACATTTAAATGAACAAATTTAGCTGACTACCTTTCAACATCTATTTTTCAAATGTTGTTCAAATAAATGTTTTGCAACCACTTATCTTAATTTGTTTTAGTAAATGCAATGAATAATTTTTTTTCAGTGTGGATTATGGACTCATATTTACCTCATAAAATCATAATGTCTTCATCATAGATTAGTTTTTTACAAACACACAGCTTTTCTCTTCTCAAGACATTAACTGATGGACTGGAGTGGATTATTTGTGGATGATTGTGATGTTTTTATCAGCTGTTTGGACTCTCATTCTGACGGCACCCATTCACTGCAGAGCATCCACTGGTGAGACACTGATGCTGTGACACATTTCTCCAAACCTGATGAAGAAACAAACTCATCTACATCTTAGATGACCTGAGGGTGAACACATATTCAGTTAATGTTATTTTTGAGAGAACAATTCCTTGAACTCGGTGTGAACATGAACAAGCAATAAACAATCATATCTTTACAAATAGTAACAAGATTGATAAATGCTGTAAAAAAATAATTGCTCATTGTTAGTTTATTTTAGCTATTAACTAATGTTATTACATTAGAGTACATTGAAGCTCAGGTGATGGTTTCCTCCATTTTCTCAGTATTTTATATACATACTCGTGTATTAAAGTCAAAAAGGGCAACTCTGTATCTTTTCAAATGCACTTTTGACGCCCGCAGCTCCTTTAGTTTGTTAGATCCAGCTATTCCAGTGACGGGGCTGTCATTATGATCTTTTTCCCTCTTTTTGGAGAGCTGTAATAAGCTGTCGCTCTCTCAGGATTGAGCCCCTACAGAAAAGAGTCTGAAAGCAATCTGGACATGTCACCTCAGACGGAGCCAATATTGATTCCTGACGGACCCGCGCACACGTCCACAGGACAAGGGCCATTTATTCACTATTTTAGAGAGACGCAGAAATGTCACATCTTTCTAAATAGCTGACCCACTTTTCTCCAGCTCAGATTTCTCTCATTCGGTCGTCTTTTCATTTCATGCCTCAAACTCTCAGGAGTCGATCTGGATTCATATTCATGCAGTCATTGCAAGTGTTTGAACTTTTGTTTCGTGCACCATAATATTTTTCAGCCTTTGATGTTTGATGTATATCTTTATTTTATGCATTCAAAATTTTTAAATCAAGAAATATAGAAATTGTCTAGTTACAAATAATCAAGGCATGTTTTATACACTGTTTTTCATGTAATATATAATATAATATACAAATATGATTATATAATTATTATATAAGGTAATTTGATATTTAATCTTTTTAATTTATGTGCATGAATATAGTAATACTAAGTAATAAAAACAATATTTACCTATAATAAAACTCAATTAATAAAAAACATTATTATAATAAAATTTGGACAGAGATTCTAAAACATGATTTCTGTAACATTTTGTAACATTATACTGATTCACGGAAATTAATTTATCAATGCTATTTTGTAGATATGGTTTTTAGTATGTATTAATATTTTCAATCTGTTTTTATTTTAATTAATGCATTTGTAGCAATTTTGTTGTGTTTTGTCATTTTTAGATTTTTTTAATGTGTCTAAATAGTTTTTATTCATTTTTATTTCATCTGTGTGTGTGTGTGTTCTGTGTGTGTGTGTGTGTGTGTGTGTGTGTGTGTGTGTTCTCTGTGTGTGTGTGTGTGTGTGTGTGTGTGTGTGTGTGTGTGTCTGTGTCTGTGTGTGTGTGTGTGTGTGTGTGTGTGTGTGTGTGTGTGTGTGTGTGTGTGTGTGTGTGTGTGTGTGTGTGTTAATTTGGTACATCAAGATAAATACATTTAAAATCAGAAATGTTACCTTGGCCGAAATATATATGTTTTATTTTATTTCAAGTAACACTTTTTTTAATGGATTTTACTTTCAGTTTCAGTTTGTTAACGATAATAACCCTACAACAGACACTATTTAATCTCCCTTATTCTCTTAGTCTGAGTTTAGGAATATATTGAAATGAGTCTAGTGGAATTTTCTTGAATGGGGAAAAAAATAATAATTATGATGTTTATTTTTACATCATCAGCAAAGTCATTGTGTATATACTGTATATGATGAATATTAAGGAATATCAGTGAGCATGGTATAGTTAATCTCTCTAGTGGACATACACTGTTTGTGAAGGTCTCTCTCTCCTTTCAGAACGACACGTGGGGTCAGCAGTACTCTTACGCTCTCTTCAAGGCCATGAGCCACATGCTGTGTATTGGATATGGCATGTACCCGCCTGTCGGCATGACAGACGTGTGGCTGACCATCCTCAGCATGATCGTGGGTGCGACCTGCTACGCCATGTTTGTCGGCCACGCCACGGCGCTGATCCAGTCGCTGGACTCCTCGCGCAGGCAGTATCAGGAAAAGGTGAGTGACGTCCAGTTGGTTAACATAATGAAGAAATGGCAGAAGCAGCAGGGAAAGCTTCCTGCGAAGGTGCTGCATTATGTGTTTGTCATCTGTTGTTGTGACCAGACCGCAGGGACTCTTGTGTATCAAAAGCATGTGTGAATTATGGGTGAAAAGTGTGTTATTTCTGCATCTGTTGTGGTGCAAAAATAAGGGAAACAATAACTAGATTTTATTCATTTTAATGGTGTTTACAAAAGTAAGGGGTTTCCAGGCTGTTTCTTGGTGGTTTGTTTGTATTGACACCAAAATTAATTTAAGACACCGCTAGGGTGTTCTGGGATTTTTCTAGGGTTTTGCTGGATGATTGGTATATAGTGATACAAACATGAATTGGATAAAAATAACTGGATTTTAAAACTATTAATGGTGTTTGCCCATGCAGAAGTCACAACCATGATATTAGGGCGTTTTGGGTGGTTTCCAGGGTGTTACTAGGTACTAGCACCAGCGTGAATTCTAAAATAACCTGATTTTACAAATGTTAATGATGTTTGCCCATGCAAAAGTTGTAACCATGATGCTAGGGTGTAGTGAGTGGTTTCCAGGGTGTTGCTAGGTGGTTGCTATGTAGTGGCACCAAAGTGATTAGTAAAAATAACTAGATTTTTTTTTAAATGCTAATGGTGTTTGCCCATGCAGTCGTCAAAACCACAATTCTATGGTGTTGTGACTGATTTCAAGAGTGTTGCTGCTGTATGTGGTTGCAAGGGTCTTGTGCATGGTTTTCATGGTGTTGCTAGGTAGCAGTACTAGAGTGAATTATAAAAATAACTAGATTTTACAAATGTTATTGGTGTTTGCCCATGCAAAAGTTACAACCATGGTGCTAGGGTGTGGTGTGTAGTTCCCAGGGTGTTACTAGGTGGTAACTATGTAGTGGCACCAAAGTGATTAGTAAAAATAACTAGATTTTTAAAAACAATAATGGTGTTTGTCTATCACTACTACGATACTAGTGTGTTCTGGGTGATTGCAGGCAGACCCCTCCATTGTTTCGTAAGCATCGAAGTCAAACTATCATTGACTGATTTACAGAGACACTGAACAATAAACTGACTCACCAGAAACTGTCTGAACAACTAAAACGCCAAATACAGTGGCTCTTGATATCAGAACAGAATATAGAAGAACTACAGACTCAATTAGAGAATGAACCGGCCAAACTGTGAGGCTAAAACAGGATATTCATGAAGCTTGGAAGTAAGAAAACGTGTGAAGGAAGAAAGTCAATTATGTAGAATATGAGAGTGTGGAGAAAACACAGTCCAGCTGGATGACAGCGTGACACGTCTAAACTCATCTCAGCACACTAACATGATTACCACAGTTCCTGCCGGCTACTTTAATTCACAATAATGCACTTATAACGGCACATAAACAACTCGAGAGTGCAGATATTAATATTCACTCGCAGGGAGTTTTAGCTCTGATGATTGAAATTAAATTCAGAAGGGCTTTTTGAAACAACCCCAAGTATTAAACTTGAGGATGTGCGTCATCATGCAGTGTTTGTGCTCCAGATTCAGAAAGTGGAGTTGTTTTTGTACTTCTGTAGTTTCCTATCCAGTCCGGTATGAGTTATTGACCTCGCCTCACTCGTGGTCAGCAGGCGGTATACGGTGTGCCAGGCGGGTCCCTCATGCCCGCTGCATGGGCCGACCTCAGTCCCTTCCCCGATGCCCACCTCAACATGGGCACATCGCCACATGGTGCACCATCTGTTGAGAGACTGAGGGAAGGAAAAAGTGAGAATCATAGAGATGGAAAACATATAAAGAGGGAACGAGAAGATCAAAAGGAAGATGCAGGGGTCTTATAGATGTAGTCTATAGTCACAGATACAACAGATATAGTAGCAATATAAGAAACTAGAAGAAAATACCAGTGGGTTTTGTCTATGCAAATCTCATTACCAGGGTTTTTTTGGGTGGTTACCAGGGCATTTCTAGCCGGATGCTAAGATCTGAGTGTAGTTGTGTAGTGTAGTATCACAGAAGTAAAATGTAATTTCGGTGGAAATAGCTGAAACGAGTTGTGAAATGGAATTTACTCTGTACTGCAGATTATTATGGAATTTGGCAACATTTTAATAAATCAAAAGTGGGTCTGTACATTGTGCTTCATAGTGATATGGACAAGTGTCTATAAATATTAAAGTGTGAAACGACTGCTACTGAAATATGAAGACTGCATGCTCTGTTGTCTGCGTATGATCTGATCAGCTTTGTTTAGTTTGATAAATGCAGATATACAGGAACCCAAAGCTCTTCAATACAGCCCACCTAAAATAAATAGTTCAGTTTAACTTGAAGAAATTGTGACAGAAATATATTATATTATACTTCTTAAAGTAACAACAACAATAGTAATGCAGTTTATTAAAACATTATTTTTTAAAGAATAATGAATTTAATTTAAGGTTTTAATTTAATCTCTAAGCCTCTTTTGTGCAGCCTACATTTTTTTTAATTAAATTGTATTACATTTAAAAATAAAAATAAATCATATTTCATTGGGAACTATTTTTACTATTGTAAAAATTATAAAATGTTTAACTTCTTAATTAGACATTTTTAATTGTTTATATAAAGTTTGAAGATTGTTCAAATTTTAATAAAACCATTAAGTTGAAATCCAGAAAAATTTGGGAAAAATAAAACAGATTTCAGATTTCTTGTTTTATGGCCCAGCAGGTCATGGTATGCAATAATAAATATGTGCAATAGTAATAGCAACAAAAAAAAAAGAAGCATGCAAAGAGTGAGCTAGGACGCTCCTGGAGAGAAAGCGTTGAGAATTACATCAACATCTTGACTGTTTGAGGAAATAGTTGTGTGTCATAAGAGTAATTACTGTAACTGAGGAGGTGACCAGTGATTTTGAAACCATAACATGCTGCATTTATATATAAAATCATACATTTGAAGTTGGTAAGTACAGGTGTTGACTCCTAATGTATACATTCATTCTGATATACAGTTTATATTTTGATGCTGGTCAGTATATTAGAATATTGTAGGTAGTACTCACAAAAAGTTGATATTCTAATTTATGTTCAACTGATCATACCATAACTCAAAAAGTGAAACTTGTGAGTATATCGATTTTATAACATTTCATTCCATCACAGACTGATATAGTTTCAAGTGGTTGTATTAACATGACACTTTAATAATTTGCCATGGATGATATCATCATATGCTGACTAACTAAATGTAAAAACCCCAAATTCAAGTATCATCAATGAAAACTATAGAATTGAGTTGTGAAAACCACAATGTATATTGATCAGATAAGTATCATGTGCTTATCACTTGTTTGATCTATTGAAGTCTTTCAAGAAGTTTCAAACTTTTTGATGAATTAGTTCTAAGTGTATATGACCAGCACCTGTAGACATTATGATACCGTTATTGGGAACTCTTTTGACCATGATAATCACGTAGTGAAAATCAGAGAAGACATTACCGGAGTCTTTTTTCTCAGGAGAAACATCTTAGAAGCAGAACTCTTCAGTAAAAGTCTCAATTTGCTCTTCCATTTCATCTCGGTTCAGTCTGAGACGTTAAACAGATCTGCTTTGTGATTTTTCTCCTCCTGGCAGGCCCGAGCATGTGAGAAAGGCCAGTGAGTCATTCAGAGCTGTGTGTTTACACCCTGACTGGAATAAGAAAGCAGACCAGATGCATTTTCAACATCTCCAGGCGCTGAATGAATAAGGGCATTATGTATTTCTGCTGACTGTAATCTAAACACTGTACAAATATCTGTCTGGCACCGCAGGGCAAACAGATCTCAGGCTATTTCTTTTCAAATCTCTCTCCTCCGATCCTGTTCTTATATTATAAATTCACCGGAGTCTGAGCGTGCGGTGGGAAGTGAGCATTTGGCTTATGACTGGTTCGGTTTGTCTGATACTTCATCGGGAATCTTTAATGCCTGCAGCTTATGTATTTACTGCAGGAGCGGCGCGGCTTATTCAAACCATTTTGGGAGATTTCTTGATTTGAAGATGATGTAAAGTCACAGCGGGCAGAGAGAGAGAGATCTGTCAACACTTTAGTTAGTCTAATGGCTTCTCCAGAATAGCCGGAGGGTTCGAGGGAGATCGCACCAGTGCTGTTAAAGTTTCAAGGAAATTGATTATTTGTCAAATGATTTGATCTGTGACTGGCAAATAAGCAATTTCAGTGCAAATGCGGTCATTGAATTATTACTCGTAAATAAATTAAAAGTAAATTAAAATTGATACAGAATCATGAATGTGTTAAAATATAGCACACTGGACGAGTACAGTATGACAATATGACTTAATTTAAATCATTTTTTGAAAGAAATTAATACATTTATTCAGCAAGGATGCATTAAATTGATCAAAAGTGACAGTAAAGATTTACAGTACATATTTTTTTTAAATAAATGCTGTTCTTTTGAACTTTCTAGTTCATTAAAGAATCCAGAAAAATAAAATATATCACAGTTTCCACAAAAATATGAAGCAGCACAACTGTTTTAAACATTGATAATAATCAGAAATGATTCTTTAGCAGTAAATCAGTATATTATAATGATTTCTGAAGATCATGTGACACTGAAGACTGGAGGAATGATGCTGAAAATTACAGCTTTGGATCACAGAAATAAATTACATTTTGACAATATATTCACATAGTAAACACTTATTTATAAATTGTAATAATATTTTATATTTTTACATGATTAAATAAATGTACTATTGGTGAGCAGAAGAGTTTCAAGAACAAAAATAGTCTGAATAAGGCTAGGTCACTTATATGTATATGTGAAGTGTTTCAGCATTATGCAGAATCAGATAACACGCAAAAGTGGTGCAACTGTTTAGAGAATTAGCGATTGTTCACATTTAATTCAGTCATCTGGTTTAGAAGAAACTAATTCGTCCTAATAATGAGTCGGCGGAGCGCTGTGTCCCGGTACATCCTCCCCTCTGTCTGGTTTCGTCTGGTCTGGTCTGCTGGCCTGCTTTTGGAGATTCAGAACTGCCAAGTGGGTTAACCAGCCGTCTGGTCTCCTGGTGGACGCGGCCTGTGAGCTGCGGGTCAAACGCCGATCCGTTAATGTGCCGCCCGTCCCATGGCAACCTGCTCCCATGGCAACGGTACTCACGATTCATTGCGTGCCAGACCCTGGAGCCAGGCATCCTGTAGAGGAGACGTTAGCACGGTAAACACAGATTAATATGGAGGCGAGGGAGGCCGTGTGTCCGTTCGTTAGCTTAACTAATGTGTTCTCGGAACATTTCCCTGAGCTGTCGGAAGACAGATAGACGTGTGTGTGTGTGTGTGTGTGTGTGTGTGTGTGTGTGTTTAACAGACAGAATCACACACACACACACCTGACTGTTGTACCTCTGCTGTTATTCAATGAGACAATAGCTAGCGGGTTCCTCTTCAAACTAGTTTCTGTCTAGGAAAGACGAGACATATCCTGACGGAAAACTCACTTGCACGAGAACAGCCATGGTTTGGTTTGGTTTGGTTTGTGATGGATTCACATTGAGTAAATCACACACACACACATAGATGGATGCACAGGTCAGTGAATTTATATTAATATCTCAAGGCAGTTATAAAAAAACATACACACACACATGTGTATATATATATATATAATATGTGTGTGTGTGTGTCTATTATAGTTTTTTTTTAAATATGTACCAAGGATATATTTATTTGATCATAAATGTATAATAAATTAATTGGATATAAGTAAGGATATATACACTCACCAGCCACTTTATTAGGTACACCTGTTTAATTGCTTGGTAACACAAATTGATAATCAGTCAGTCATATGGAAGCAACTCAATGCGTTTAGGCATCTAGATGTGGTGAAGACGACTTGCTGAAGTTCAAACCGAGCATCAGAACGGGGAAGAAAGGGGATTTAAGTGACTCTGAACGTGGAATGGTTGTTGGTGCCAGACGGACTGGTCTGAGTATTTCAGAAACTGCTGATCTACTGGGATTTTCACACACAACCATCTCTAGGGTTTACAGAGAATGGTCTGAAAAAGAGAAAATATCCAGTGAGCGGCAGTTGTGTGGAAGAAAATGCCTTGTTGATGTCAGAGGTCAGAGGAGAATGGACAGACTGGTTAGAGATGATAGAAAGGCAACAGTAACTCAAATAACCACTCGTTACAACCAAGATCTGCAGAATACCATCTCTGAACACACAACACATCGAACCCTGAAGCAGATGGACTCCAGCAGCAGAAGACCACACCGGGTGCCGCTCCGGTCAGATAAGAACAGCACACGGAGGATACAATTCACACAGACTCACCAAAACCAGACAACAGAAGATTGTAAAAACGTAGCCTGGTCTGATGAGTCTGGATTTCTGCGACATTCAGATGTAGGGTCAGAATTTGGCGTAAAGAACATGAAAGCATGGATCATCCTGCCTTGTCTCAACGGTTCAGGCTGCTGGTGGTGGTGTAATGGTGTCGGTATATTTTCTTGGCACACTTTGGGCATCTTAGTACCAATTGAGCATCGTTTAAACGCCACAGTCTACCTGAGTATTGTTGCTGACCATGTCCATCCCTTTATGACTACAGTGTACATCTTCATCTTCTGATGCTCAAATCATCTACTTCCAGCAGGATAATGCACTCACCAGATCTCAATCCAATAGAGCACCTTTGTGATGTGGTGGAACAAAGCTCAGATCATCTCAGACTGGTTTCTTGAACATGACATGAAGAATTAAATGAGTTCACTTTACTCAGTGAGTGTAAATGTATATATACATATAAATATAGGTTTCAGATGTTTTTGTTGATTTCCACAGTACCCATAAAACAAAACAAATCACCAGATCTCTATGGAGTCCACCTCAACCCCATCCAATAGAGCACCTTTGGGATGTGAAATATATTGTACGCCAGGAACTGTGAGAGATTCTTAGAGTTTAAAGTGGATGAAAACATCATGGATGTGCAGCAACCATCTACACGACATTATGAAATTAAATCTGCAGTCAATATTTTCAACTGTTCTAATAATTTTGGTGTTAAATTACTAAACCTAACATATGCTATCATGACTAATTATATGTATGTGAAATATAGACAAAATATATTTATATAGATATGTTTAGCAAAATCATTTTTGTTCATAAACATTTTTGTTCATGCATTATCATTTTGGTGTCAGTTTTGTGTCATCCAACTCCATGATGGACATTGAAACATAGCCATGTATTATGATAAAAAAAATATTTTTTATTTTTTATTTAAACAAATAAAACCGTTATGAACTTATTGATGAACAAATTTATAAACTCGCAAGAAAATACTTTTGTCTCTCAGAATTGGATTTTATAACGCATTTGCAAGTTTATATCTTACAATTGTGAGAAAAAAAGTCAGAATTGTGAGGAAAAAACTCAAAAATACAAGATATAAACTTGCAAATTTATAGAAAAAAACAATTGCTATTCTGAGGATTAAAAAGTCACAATTATCTTTCTTATTTTATTGTCAGTTGCTCAAATGGGCTTCTATATCGTTCATATAAAAATGTCCAGATCTGACCAGAAACGTCTTGCACAGGCACTGTTCTGTGTAAAAAATGAATAATGAAGAAAGAGGCAAATATTTGCAGCTTGCACAGACGGTGGATGAAATTATCATGAGAATGGCCAGCTATAATCTGCCGTGAATGGTGGGTTGTATTGTACTGTGCTCAAGTCTGTCAACGCTGGCTAATATTAGCTTCATAAAGGAAGAGAGAGAGAGAAAGAGGCTGGAACTAAAGGAAAAGCTTGTCAGGAATAGATACTGTAGGACTGTGGTTTGGGATTATGTGCCGATCATTTTCACAGGCTCAGTTGAGCAAGAGCAACACTACTAAATTAAAGAAATAGAAATATACCTAAATATACCTATCGCTCCAAACCTTCCGGTAAATGTTTATTTTCATCAATCATTTAATCTCATAATAAACTCTACAGCACCCAAACGCAAAGATTAAAGAAGGAGCCACATTTCTTTAATGGTTGACGTGTGATTGTGTGATATGAGATCTGCAGCTGTGCTGTTAATTAAAGACTTTTGAGAGCAACTGTGGGAATCGTTTCACACCGCACACACTTATTCCTCTTCCCGTCGAGGGCTCATGGGACATGTGCTGAAGCAAAGTCTGCAAAACCCTCTCGCTCGTACTCGGCAGAGGATTATGTGAAGACGAGAGTTTCCTGGACAGTTATATGTGTGCTCTTTTTCTTATCTACCTGCTAACAGAGAGAACGACCGGCACATGTGAGCCGCGGCTCCATTCACATACTGTCTGTAATATATAGTGTGTGAGATTAGGATTATCTTCTCCATAATCATGTGTTGAAGCTAATATGCCAAAGGTCAAGGCACAGCATTATATATTTCTGGTGGATTTTAAAAACTGTATATGGTTTCTGCATGTGTAATATTTATGAAGAGAAAATACATTCTCTTAAATCAGAGATTCCCATGGTCATGTGACATGCAGGTAAACAAATAAAAATTTTATTTAGTTTTATTATTTGTGTTTTTCACTGTTTTTAATTTTACATTTTACATTAAAAAAAATTATGATTTTTTAATTAATCAATTAATAAATAAAATAAAATAAATGTTCTATATATATATATATATTAGTGGTGGGCCGTTATCGGCGTTAACGTGCTGCGTTAACGCGAGACTCTTATCGGCGATAAAAAAAATATCGCCGCTAATCTATTCTCAAAGTTGGGTTGGGAGCTGGGTCTATACTACGCAAGCTATGATGACTTTCACCCTGATATTTTAGCGCGGATGTATACCTAGCCGAATTGCACTGTACGAGAACCTTCAACATCGCAGGTGATGGACAGATTGTTAATGGTCTATGAATGGTAAACAATCGGGCCTCAGGACATCCAAACGTATCTCTCACCTATCAAAATTCATCAACCTCAAATATTCATCTGAAACATACGCCTGCCCATAGTAGCAACTTTACATGGCCACTCAATATGATCCACAACGTTAACCTAGAGAAACGTGCGCTCACCCACACGAATGGAAGCGCGTTTGCTGCAGGACATGCGCTCAGTGCTCTTAAAATCTCCGTCATTCTTGGTCATACAGAGAACACCTCTCCAAAGTAGCCTAATACGCCATCGAATCTGTAAAGACTCTACGTTTATTTGTGTACACTCAGAATAACAACGAAACGTTGCGCTTTTAAGTAAACAGGATGCGCTTTGAGAGGTCTCATGTGAACTTGAGCGAGAAACTTGGTTATGAAACTCGAATATGCAGCAGCTGTCCGGGTGGCTGGTCTACAGTACATATCTATAGAGAGTGAAATGTCTAGATGTGGAGGTCCGTGTGTGTTACACGCGGTTGCATGGATGAGGCCGGTTTACATGAAATTTAATCTGTGCAACACTGTGAGATGGCTTTCAGTCAATATAATAACATTCAAGGCAAAGCTCTGGTGGACATTTTGGGCCACTTTTTATTCAACTAATAAGGTGGGCACGCTGTGATCTGTGTGTACTATATAGAGCGGCCTTTTACTGGCCAGTAAGGACACCTGTTATGCAAAAAAAAAAAAAAAAACATGGAAAGTCATTCTTGATTGCCACACCGTGAGTGGATGGATTATTTTCACTAACCAGATTTATTGGGACAGATTAAATTTGTGATGCATTTTGGAAACAGGAGTTTTTTGGTCTAACAAGAAAAAAGTACTTTTAGATTTTTGGGTAGCACACCTGAAAAATGCGGCAGAATTCAAATGAGCCATTTTAATCTAGATTAATCTAGATTAATTCCAAAATTAATCTAGATTAATCTATAAAAAAATTAATCTATGCCCATAATATATATATATATACACTGACCAAAATTATAAACGCAACACTTTAGTTTTTGCCCCATTTTTCATGAGCTGAACTCAAAGATCTAAGACTATTTCTATGTACACAAAAGGCCTATTTCTCTCAAATATTGTTCACAAATCTGTCTAAATCTGTGTTAGTAAGCACTTCTCCTTTGCAGAGATAATCCATCCACCAGAATCCATCCACCAGAATCACCAGAAAATGATGTCCAGTACTATTAAAGTGTCGTAGACGTCTGTGAGTTGGGATGCAGCCATGAAGCGTCACATGGAGTCACAGGGGAGCTGAAACACCTGATTAGATGGAATAGCATCACTGCTGAGATGAATCTATTCACACGCTCACACACCTCTCACGCCTCACACATTCACATCTGAACACAGACTCGCTCACACACGTCTCTGCTGGACAAATATGAACGTGTGAGGCCGGGAAACCACTGTCCGATTCCCCCGATGAAATCATTGTTCCATACGTCTCCGTCCGTATGTGCCGGGAAGAGAATGACATGCTCTGAACGCGTCACGTAAGGAAGTGTTTGGATATGTGGAGTAATCCTGTTCACCAGGGCGGCGTAAGAGCATTATAGTGCAGTCATGACATGTTTGATAATTGCTTAAGTTAATGAGAATTAATTCTATCGTGTCTAATCTAGTTGAGTCACACATGCTCTTGCGTGTGGAGGAAGGATTAGCAAACGCTTCGTACGCTATCATCTCAAATCAAAGACTTCTCACCTTCAGATGGCGTGGGAGAGAAAGAAACGATATAGAGAGCCGTGTTGGAGAAAATACTTCAAAACTGTCCTCAAACTGTTTTAAATGTTTTAAAGTCAAGTTACCCATTTGAAAAAGTAGTCAGCATTATTTAAAGCTACTTGCTTTTCAAATTAACTTCATTTTATATGAGATTATAATGTTTAAAAATGAAGGTGACAGTATTAAACTATAAACACCAGAATTTATATTACTAAATTAAAAAGTTATTAAAATGCAACCTTTTGGCCAAATTAATGTGTTTTGTGAAGTATATGGGATATGTTAGAAAACTTACCACTTTGATTATAGAGTGTTGTGGGTGGTTGCCAAGGCAATGCTACGGTGTTGTGACTGTGACATTGCTATGCTGTTGCTAGGGTGTTCTGAGTGGTTGTTTGTTAGTATGTTGCTATGGTGTTGCTAGGGTGTTTTAAATGTTTGTTAGTATGTTGCTATGTTCTAGTGTTCTGAGTGGTTGTTTGTTAGTATGTTGCTATGGTGTTGCTAGGGTGTTTTAAATGTTTGTTAGTATGTTGCTATGTTCTAGTGTCCTGAACCATTGTTTGTTAGTATGTTGCTATGGCGTTGCTAGGTGTTTTGACTGAGTAGTTGTTATTATGTTGCTATGTGGTTGGCAGGGTGTTCTAGGTGTTGTTGCTGGATTGCTATAAGTTTGAGAAATGCTATCACACAGGTGTAGGATGTACACCACACTGCTACTTTTAATATGTAGGAGGTGTGTCGCAGAAAACGTGTAACCTGCTAGTGTACTGACTATAAACTCAATATTCACTGAAGTATGGGTAGTGGTTGGAATTAAACAGCAGGTGCAATGTACATCAGTAAGCACTTGTTTGACATTTATACTCATTTTCATTAGTAGTTTACTGTTATGCTACACCAGGAACGAAGGAGCAAGGAGACGAGGAATTCTTCAACAAACAGACTTTTAATGGAACACAAGCAGGATCACAGGGAACGTAGGAGACCAGAATAACATATAACAGCGGACGTGAAGACATGGAAACACAGGGCTTATATACAGGGAGAAAACTAGATAATGAATCACACACATCTGGAACTAATAACCTAAACAGGGACAGGAACAGAAACTAACCAAATATGGGCACGAGAGGAGGGCAAACACAAAAGAGGGAGACAGGACTGACATTCACTAGTTATTTGGCCTTTTTTGTGATTTATACATATTTTTTTCCATTGTATGATTATATTATTAGCATGATTATTAGCATTTCTGCTTGCAGTTATGCTAAAGTTGCAGTGAGTTTTGTGCATGAACCGCCACTTTCAGATCCGCCTCAGATCTGCCGCCATTGAAATGTTCTCCTATGTGTTTTGAGATGAAGAAACTCATCTTCATCTACATTCTAATGTAGACCCCAGTTTTTGCACTTTCTTTTGACCAGTTTAATGAAATCCCCCTTGAAAGAGTTCCTCTGGTGCGTGTGCATTCATATGCAGCGTGTTTGGACATGTCATTCGCTCCCAATCTTTAATTAACACTTGGAAATTATGTGCATTTCCTTGGGGGCTGATAAATGAACTTTAAAGCTGATTATATTCTGCAGACCTGATGCTCTGTCGCCCATGTCTTTCTCTCAGGGTTAGCGCTAGAAAAGCCCTTTCACGACTTCCTGTAACAGCAGGAAGCAGAGATGCTGTCCTCAAACCTGTGTCAGTGTGACCAGCCCTGGCAGCTCTCAGAGTTTATTTTATCCCCAGTCAACCCGATGGCATTAATCTCATTTATTCTGCTGCCGAACTCGTCTTTCTTCCTCTGAAATCACTCCCTGCGCTCTCCGCAGACCCCTGCTGCTGCTTTACCACTCTCACATGCTTTCATGCTAAGCCATGCGTGGGCTCTTTAAGAAGAACTTCATGAGGATCTTTGCCACTTGCAGATGCGGTAACGACATCGTTAGGAATAGATCTGTGACAGATGCAGCGCTTTTTCAAAGGTGTTTTATGGAGTTATTATCAGTAACTAAAATGAAACTAAAATGAAAACTAAACTGAAATATATTTATATATATATATATATACATTTTAAAATGTTTATTTATTACATTTTATTACATTTACAAAAATCTTTACATTTTATTATCATTTTATTTATTGTTTATTATCATTTTATTCATAAAAAGAGAGAATTAGAATTAGAATTAGAAAATATATTTTATTCTGTCTGAATTTTCTGATTTATGGACTTATAAAAAGAGAAATCCCAAATCTCTCAATAAAAATCTTTTAATATAAAATTATAATTTGTAACCTAGTTTTGTCCAGTGTTCTGGAACAAAATAAAACAAAAAATAAAATATTTTACTGACCTAGTTTTGTGTTCTGGAAAATAAAACAAAATTAATAAAATATTTTACTGAAAATCAAAAATCTCTCAATAATTTTTTTTTAATATAAAATTATAATTTTTAACCTAGTTTTGTCCAGTGTTCTGGAACAAAAATAAAACAAAATTAATAAAATATTTTACTGAAAATCAATTTTTAACCTAGTTTTGTCCAGTGTTCTGGAACAAAAATAAAACTCTCAAAAATCAATTTTTTTTTAATATAAAATTATAATTTTTAACCTAGTTTTGTTCAGTGTTCTGGAACAAAAATAAAACAAAATTAATAAAATATTTTACTGAAAATCAAAAATCCAAAATCTCTCAATAATTTTTTTTTTATATAAAATTATAATTTTTAACCTAGTTTTGTCCAGTGTTCTGGAACAAAAATAAAACAAAATTAATAAAATATTTTACTGAAAATCCAAAATCTCTCTAATTTTTAACCTAGTTTTGTTCAGTGTTCTGGAACAAAATAAAACAAAATTAATAAAATATTTTACTGAAAATCAAAAATCCAAAATCTCTCAATATTTTTTTTTAATATAAAATTATAATTTTTAACCTAGTTTTGTCCAGTGTTCTGGAACAAAAATAAAACAAAATTAATAAAATATTTTACTGAAAATCAAAAATCCAAAATCTCTCAATAATTTTTTTTTAATATAAAATTATAATTTTTAACCTAGTTTTGTTCAGTGTTCTGGAACAAAATAAAACAAAATTACTAAAATATTTTACTGAAAATCAAACAAAAATATCAAATATCATAAAACTCATAAGTAAACTCTTACAGTATCTCTATGATACTAACATAAGGCCGGTGTTTTATCATAGGAAATGATATGAGGTTAGTTCATTGTATTTTAGCAGCAGAAGTTTATGGTTTTGGGTCACTGTGATCTAAATTAAGCCCAGCAACCTTTATGAGACCTTTGTGAGGCCTGCGTCCAGCCCGGGGCTTTATTCTGCATGTTAAATGGCTCATAATAATGAAAAACACGATTTGCTTTATTTAAATAAGGGCTTGATGTACTATGTTCCCAGACCGTTTATGGAAATGAAGTTGCAGAAACAGCTCATTCAGGACAAACATTGCTACATGAAAAGCTCCAGTAAGGTAGATGTGTGTGTGGGAGCTACTTCTTGTCCTCTTACTTCAAGAAAGCACGGCAGGCGAAGCATCAGCGGCAGCTTACCTGGAACAGACGAGTCTTTTGAAGAGAGGTGCAGATCTTGCTCTGCGCTTTCATGCGCGGTGGACTCTATAGAGACCAGTCACGGCCTGTCATGCAAATTCCCCTTCATCCCGTTCACACGGTAACCTGTTGTAGCCATGGATACCGCTGGAGGATGATGGGATGCCCTGTTTACGAACGCAGCATCAAAACAGAAGTGTTTTTTTTGTATCAGGGGATAAAATACAATTCACCTTATTTGTTATCGTTGTTGTTGTTTTGTTTCAGCACGTTTCTGGACTTTATATGAATGTTTTATCAGTGCATTGCACTGCAAATACTTCTTATATAGTTTTGATATTTTGATATTATTATTTATATTACTGCTACTAACTTATAAAACTAAATATATGTTATATATTTTTTAATTGTTATTATTATTATTGCTGGTTATTACTAATTTTCTTAAATACTTAATTTTTTTATTTACAGTGAAATAATAAAATTCAAAAGTACTGACAAACAAAATGAGAAATATTACTATTATAATATTTGTATTTTGTTTATTAGTATCGTTGTAAATGTTTTAGTTATACGAATTTAAAATCACATAATGATTGTCTAAATTGTGCAACCCTTCAAAATAGTAATAATAATAGTTTTATTATTATTATTATTATTATTAATAATCATTTCAAATACAAATTAATTATTATTATTATATTGTACAATTATTATTATTGAATTTAAATACAAATTCTCAGCTTTAAATTTGTGTCTGTGGTGGAAAACATGTTCTATCATGGGGATAAAACCAGAATTGACCTGATTTATTTTCTCAGCAGGTTTCTGGATGTATTACGAATGATTAATTGGTGTATGCAGAGTATTTCAAAGAAAAACGAATGTTTTTAAAGATTAAAGTAGTTTGATGTGGCATCTCAGTTTTCTGTGTAACTATGAAAGATTAATTGCAGTTCATTTAAATATCTTGGCCTCATAACCAGTTTGCTAAAATTAGCAGCAGACGTTCGGTTAAGACACATCGTGGTCTGCTGCCAGGGCCGTCGTTAGTGGGGTGAAAGGTGGTGAAGATTATAGTGACCATACGGCTGGGGGGGTGGACCATACAGCTGGGGGGGGGGGGGCATACGGCTGGGGGGGAGCAAACGGCTGGGGGGGGGGGGGGTGGGGGGGTGGACCATACAGCTGGGGGGGGACGGCTGGGGGGGGGTTGGACGGCTGGGGGGGTGGACCATAAGGGGAGAGGGGGGGTGGACCATACAGCTGGGGGGGGGGGGGGGGGGGGGGCATACGGCTGGGGGGGGGGGGGGGTGGAACCATAAGGGGGAGGGGGGGTGGACCATACGGGGGGGGGGGGGAGGGGGTGGACCATACAGCTGTGGGGGGGGGGGGGGGGGGTCTCAACCGACTGGCCAGCCTAAAAAGACGCTCAGGACAGTTGACGGGCCACTGCAGCGCGTCGTCACGAAAGCTTATCATTTGCACGTGTTTTTAAGCCTTGCCAATTTAAACATTCAAAAGAGTTTAAAGCATTCAAACACAAGACTCGGAAAAGCTCATCTGAGTACTCGCGCGACGTGTTCAGTGCACACGCAGAGAGCCGCGTCTCACAGACAGCAACACCGAACCGAGCTCTCCTTCACGTCCTCCTGCATCTGAACGAACAAATACAAGTCGTAGTTTAAACATGCAAACACAAAAAGATGTGAAAGAACCAAATTCAGCACAGCGCGCGGTGTTCTGTGCACAAAGCGCTTCGACACATACAATACAAAAATACATACAAAATGATGTCAAAACACCCATCTAGGAGAGTATCCTCGAAAAAACTGTTGGTTATGTCTTAGGTCAAAGTAATCAGTAGAGAAAGAATTCGGACGTGTATCATAATATATTAGAGTTCCTGTGGCTCAGTGGTAGAGCATTGCGTTAGCAGCGCAAAAGGTTGTGGGTTCAATTCCCAGGGAACACACATACTGACAATAAACGTGCAGTGTAAGTCGCTTTGGATAAAAGCGTCTGCTAAATGCATGCATGTAAATGTAATATATTGGATTCATTGTCTCTTAAAGTGACCCCGTCTAATTTAATTGCTGCTGTCAGTGTCCTTAATGTTAATCCAAGAATATGAAAGAAATAATAACTGTTCTTGACTGAATTACTCTGTAGTTTTAACAAGAATTAATCCACAGTCAAACCAAAAATTATTCAGACACCAGATCAAATGTATTTATTGTTTTACTAGTGGGTGCAGGACACTATGTAAGGGAGTATAGCTAAATAAAGTAA